>SKCR01029335.1:0-250082 GCA_019454045.1 Zanthoxylum bungeanum | reverse complement strand
CAACAAATTTATTTATCAAATTAACAAAAATCCTAATTAAAAATCAATATAAAACTTGAAAACTCGAGCAATGTTACAAAGTCAAGCCATTTTCAAGCTCAATACTATGCCCAATAAAAAAAAAATAGCAAACATATTTTTTTTCATGACAATTAATATGTTTTATAAGGTATTTGAATACTAAGGAGATGGAACAATCAAAAACCATATTTGTTGATGGTGATTTCTTGACCCAAGAAAAGAAGAAGTATGAAGAATGGTCTAGAAGATATTTCCACTTCTTGAATAAGGGGCCCAGGCCCAAGAGCCATAGGCATCTGTCCCGACAGGAAGATCAAAATTAGTTTGTACTTGACGCCGGACCCGAGGAGGAAAGATGTTTAGGGAAGATGATGAGAGTAAATATCTCAACACCGGCCTGACCTTGTTGGACAGGTCAATTATTTCAGTTTACAGTCGATCATCTCAACTTGATGACCCGATGAGGTAGGTCGGGCTAATGACATTAAGTTCAAGTCTATATGACGTAAGCCCTAAACGGAAGTTTGGGTTTCCAAGGTTTGATGAGATAGAAGCATGCCAGCGGCTGATGGAACAGAGCAGAGCTACAAGCTTATTGACTGACACACGCTATCGTGTGGGAGTAGCTGAAATACCGGTAGGCACATGGGAATAGCTTAAAACATTTACCAAGAATGAGTAATTTAATGAGATTCAGGTGGCAGGTTGTAGAGGTTTCAGACGGTCATGCTATAATTCATAGGATAATTGGAGAAGAGAGCCTAAGCAATAATGGTTTAGCAACTTGGCCGACATCACGAAATGTTGGTTTCTATTAAGGTCCCAAGATCAATAATAAGCATGAAAACATGTGTGAATAACAATCGAGAAGTTGCGGAATACTTACATCGAGCGGTTGAGCGACGCGGAGACAACAAAAATGAAATTCTGCCTCTATGGACTGGTTCGACAGTGACGGCTCCAAGCTCACTGGTTTCGCCCATTTGTCTTCAATTTTTGAGCTCCAAGCTTCGTCAAACGATTCCCGGCTCATGGGTGAGACTTCCCTATCACCTTCGCATGTCTCGTAAGTGTGCTAGCACTTGAGATTTTGCCACAAAATCCCACTCTAGCTTCCCTCACTGCTCACAGTTTCTCAAACCAGAAAAACAGAAAATGCACAGCCCTTTTGGGCGTGAGATGTAGAGAGAAAAGAGAGAAGAGAGAGATGAATAATGTGTTATATTGTTTTTGGTAAATGAATTTCTAAAAAACATATACCAACTTTGCTTTCAAAAAGTCAAAGTAATAAAAAACAATATATTCCACTCATGCTTTTAAAAGCTTTCAACAATTCCCATCAAGTCACATCTATCATTCAAGTTGTCAAATCACATCACTCAAAGTGACAAGATATCTGATCTCACCTCGAATTCGAAATGCGAATGCGCTCGCAAATAATCCCGGGCTCGGGTTCGCTAATTCCAAATTAACGAATTTTCCGTTGCGTCGTAATTAAATGATTACACCTAGCAAAATCACTATTCACGTTGCTAACGATTTAATTCCAAATTAACTCGTTCGCCCAAATTAAAATCTAATTTTAATTCCGCATCAAAATCCAATTTCTTTTAATATATCAAATATATCAATTAATTGATTAATTCCAAATTAATCGTTATCTCTCTTTAATGATATTTTATCCCAGATAAAATATCTCCACAATTAATCCCAGATTAATTTTCTCTCTCATCTAATTAATCCCAGATTAATTTAGAGTGCGAGTCATACGTCATCGGTGAATCTTTGGGAAACGACCCATGAGATCCCCGGATATGTTGGCAGTAAATTCGGTCGTCGGACTATCCGAACACGTAAGTACCAAGTACTACGTTTTACCGATTTACAAGACAAGGTTGGCCTCTAGCAAAGCGCCATGCCTACCCAATTCTCCGGAAATATCCTTACAGGAATAAAGGATCTATATCAGGCGTAGTATACGTAGTATTTCGTATTTCTGTCTAGTATCGGATGATCACGTGCTAGGCCTGGGGCTGGAATTGTGTCTGCCCCGTACGAAACACATGTCAGATGTCTGGTGACTAGTCTCTATAATCGGATAAACCTGACATTGTCATTTTATCCCGATAGCTGCAGCATTTAAGAGAACCAGTCTCGTATCCTACGTGACCATCATCTCCATATGACTGGAGTGACACTTCCGTCTTGACATCACACCCAACACACTACGATTCTCAATATACCCAGCATTGGCGTACACAGAACCTGTTAAAGCCCTGGACGACCGCAACCAAAGTCTATTGATTGTCGCAAGTATTAGCGGTGCAAGTCTAAGGTTAAGACCAAATACACCTACCCTGATTTCGGACTTCCATAGACACATAGTCATACTACCAATGGAATTCTGAGGGGGTCTATCCAGAGCGAAGCTGTTTCCCGTACCATCGGTAAAACACAACCTCCTATTACACTTGCATGAGTATCCTATACCCAAATATATGAGAACTATGTTGTTGTGCCCTCACAACGCGCACAAGTGCAATACTAGTCTTTTACTCATTTATCGATGTCCAATCTCGACAATGCTCTGACTAGGGATATTTAATGATTTATCCTTCGTGGACTGATACTGTCTCATATCATTCTCAATCCAGGAACAAATCATAGGGACCTCCTATCATTTATATATCTAGGTGATCTAATCACAAATGATAAGAGTGCAATCTCCTTTGTCACATAGTTAATTTGTACAACAACACAATGATCTGTACAAATAGTGACGTTATGGGTCAAAATTGTTCAACAATCTCCCACTTGGCCTATAGCCAGTCACTCGAGTGCTTGACACCCGAACTATGTACGGTTGGCTCAAATTGCTGAGAAAAGGCTTTCGTAAGTGGATTTGCATGATTATCATCTGATGCGATTTATTCGATCATCACATCGCCACGATGTATGATTCGAACGAATCCGATGAATATCGAAATATATATCTGGATCGTTGATGAGACCATTAATTCTTTAGCCTGTGCTGACACCTAGCTGAGCTACTAACAAAATTATATCTAATCTAATTAGATTTATTTATCGACCCAGAAGGCTTCTATTGCCGCCTCAGCTGCAGTAATAACCCGCATTTGTTGTTTATACGGTAACAATATCTTGCTTGGAAGATTTCCAGCTCACTGTACCGTTTTTCAAACTTTGTATAGTACCGTTTTCGACTTATAGTCGTTTTATCGGTTTAGGAAACTTGCAGTAGTTATCCCAGTCACTTCAAGTTCTCCTTCTCCACAGATTAAGACAGTATCCTTAGTTCTCTAAGAAACTAACGGATGTTCTTAACATCAATCCAGTGACTATCACTTGGATTTGCCTGTTTGTGAATCCATATGCTCAAAGCGTATGAGACACCAGGTCACGTACATTTTTCAATGTACGATTTCTCGGAGAGTTTTCTCGAAAGCCAAGCTTTCACCGATTGTTATTATGGGAATATCATTTCCAAGAAATGACGTATTATCATTATTTATAGGACATTCACTGTCAGTGCGCTCCCACTAACCCTCTTATATACACAAGAATCATTTCCGTTTTGAATTAAATCATAAACTATTATGATTACATCAAAATGGTAATTCCAAGAACCTAATGCTTGCTTCAATCCAAACATGGATTGAATAACCCGCAAACCTTGTTTGCTAGTTTTGGTACGACGAAACCGCCAGGATGTTGTAAACATCCTCCAAAAGGTTTCCTTTTCAGGAAAGCGATTTTCCCGTTCCAGCTACCATATTTCACAAATGAAACATGCAGCTTTAGCAAGCATTATCCAAATGGATTTACCGTGGCAACAGGTAAAAGGTTGAATCGTAATCAACACAATGTTGATAACGATACCTTTCCGCTGCAAGCCCAGCTTAGTACGTTGGTATGTTGCCATCCATGTATGTCTTCCTTGAAGACTTATACAGTACCGATAGGCAGAATGCCTTGCGGTACATCAACTAGTATCAAAACTTGTTGATATACATGGATTCCATTTCGAATTTCATGACACTTTGTCATGATAGGGAGTCGATACCTTGTATCATTTCCTCATACGTAGTCAGTCGGTATACCTCAATAAGATAGAAATCTTTATGAGGTGAGATCAGAAACCCATACCCCAGGTTGTTTTCTGACTCTCTCCGACTTACGTGGTTCTTGTGTATTCGAAGATTATTGGTAATAGTTTCATCCTTGATTAACTATTTGTGTTCCATTAAGATTCGGTGCCTTGAACAGTATTACTCCGATTTTCATCGAGTTTTACTATCCTCCCACTTACCACTGCATATCGGTATTCCTCTTAGGAAAACCGCATGGTGAGCAACAATCTAATTGTTCTCTCGTTAGTTGTATAAGTACAATACTTTTGGTATCCCTAGGATAACCTACAATTGGCACTTATCCAATTTGGGTTCTAGTTTGGTATCATCTAAACATATGCCCAGCATCCCAAATTTTCAGGAGTGTGAAACCTAGTTTCTTTCATGTTCATATCTAATATGAAATCTGTCAAATAGATTTTAATGGAACCTTATTCTAAATAAGTTCTGCACAGTTAATGCTTATCCGTTGAAGGAAATGGTAGCTCAGAGCGACTCATGATTAACCTTATCATGTCTAACAAAATTCGGTTATTCAGTTCGGACACACCGTCACTTTGACGTGTTCCAGAAGGAGTCCTCATTTGAAAGAATATTATACTCTTTCAAGTATATTAGAAACTTATTGCTCAAGTATTTTCATCATGGTCTATGACCGGTGCAAACACACGCGTATAACGCAAGCGCACGTATCGTTCAAGTAGTATAAAAATATCGATCCCACAAGGACTTAATTCCTACTGTTATTATTAATTATTGAATCTATTTATTTACAGATATCTAATTATAGGGAGAATGAAATTGATTGCTTTGATTGGTTGAATGTGGAATTGCTTAATAAAAATAAAACAAACAAAATAAAATACTAAGGAAAATAAATAAACAGACTCAAAGGATCTAGGGTCGTGACTCCACACAATACTGTTAAAAGGATGAATTGATTCTCTTATTTATGTGTACTAATTCAGTTTGCTAACCTGGAACACGAAAATATGCAAAAGCCTCTTCCGATGGTCAGACGCAAATACCCAGTATAACCCAATTGAATCATATGTCTATGTCAACCACATTACCTGGATTCATTAAGTTTAAGTTCCAATTATGGCTACCCCCGCCCGACAGGTATATTCCTATCCTGTAAGGAAATCTATTAAAGGGTTATCTATCCTCAAGGAAGATCGTGGGCTATTGAATCTAAGGCTGAAACCTAAAATCCCTATGTCTAGTTCATTTTAGATTTACCTCATCAATCTTATTAATTGCCAGTTAACAAGACGCATTAAGCTTAAGACTCAATAAAAAAACTAAAGAACTACCCATAAAAAGAAAATCAATTATTAAGTGTGTGTATTGTGTTTCATCACTTCCCTAGAATAAAATAAAATGCTGGGGTTAGAGGATCCACAATTAATATTTCTTATCTAGGAATCTCACTTATTATAATATATAAATTATTTTATATTCTGCTTTCTCAGGAATTAATAATATTAAACATTTAAAACCAGCCATATAGGCGGTAATCCATTTAGTCCAATTACACCAGCCATATAGGCGGTAATTATCTGTCACATAAAGACCAGCCATATAGGCGGTAATGTAATTTATATTTAAACCAGCCATATAGGCGGTAATAAAGTCTGACATTAATTAATCCGGTTAAATTATAATTTAACTATTATAATTAAGTGAGATTTACCTAAATAATTATATTAAAGGTTTCACCTTTTACCCCAACGGTAAATTAACTACAAAACATAAAAGAAAAGAGAAGAAGAAGAACTACTATTAATATTACTGAAAATTAAAATACATAATTAAAAATATTATTTATATATACAAAAATAGATGCAATCCTCTAAAAACAGGGAAAAGCTCCCAAGGAAAGCATGAAGAAAAATGAATCTGGCGGCCTCCTTTTATAGGCTGATTTTGGTCCAGCGTCGCGACGCTGAAAATGCACTAGCGTCGCGACGCTGGCAACAGTTCACGCGGAGTCCACGCGGGTTGACCACACGTCTGTCGGCAGCAATAATTGAGCCACGTGTCACGCTCTGGTTGTTGGGGTTGGTGCTCAGAGCGCCAATTCCCGGTTGTATTTCTGTTAAATACTTCTGTAAAACATTATTATTATGAATAATATATGCAGTTTCTATAATATAATATATATTTCTATATGGTAAAGACGTAATGACCCGAGAATGATTAGTCATGATACAGTTGCAAAAGCGTCGCAACGGACATTGAGAAGTATCATGACGTTGTCATTCTCAGACAGTTCCTGGTCAAGGTTTACACTACTTGGTCAGTATAGTAAACCCGTTGAGACCGGTACATGTCGTATACTGGAATATATGATTCCAATGGTTTCTCAATGAACCATTAGTCTTGGAGACTAGTATAGACGTGTAGGTGTTTATAGCGGATAAACACTGAACGACTCACCGAAGATTCTTAATGGATGGTACACCAGCGTCAATAAGAATCTTCTTGGGTTGAGTAGCACTTGTGATTCTTAGACTTGAGATGCCATTGTGGGCACATGAGACATCTTCTACACTTAGACGGCAGTCACGTCACCGATCTATTAAGATCAGACCTCCGCCTGTTCGTTGGGTGTAGACAGATCCTCAGGGTGTCATATGTGTATCAAGATAGGATCCGTCAGTTCTGTGTATCAGAGCATAGGTAGTCCATATGATTAGCAATCAGATAAAACCATGGGCCCGTGGTAAAGTTTAGAAGCTAGTTCTAAACATTCTTTTTGAGATTGCTAATAGAATAGTCGACTGGATAATCCCGATAGAGATTTGACGTTTACATCTATATCTCTGGGATTTATCCGGATACCTGTGACGGAGGAATTATACATTTGCGATGACCTCGACCTGCATGGTTCAGCGAGATTATCCGTGATCGTCATAATCTACGGGTGGATAGATTATGGACACGAAATTTGATATCGTGACGGATATACCTGAACCTAGAGAGTCTCAATAATGAAACATACTCGTTGAGCACTAGAGCAACATAAATAAATAATATTGATTATTTATAAAGTCGTTTAATAGTTAAACGCAAGATACATGCTAAAGAGACTAGATAGTCATTTCCTTAATTATTGTGTATTTACATTTAATACTTGATTAATTTAATACACATTAATTAATAGTCAAAATGAGTTATTTGACTTATTTCCTAAATGAATATATGTTTTTAATATTTAATGTAAATATTATACATATATTTAATATTTGTATTTGATTAATTAATTAATTATTTAATTGTTAAATGATTAAATTAATTAAAATATAAATATCTTACATTAGGATTTTTAAAGTAAATGACATTAGTTGCATTTGTTGACCAAAATAATATCTAATAAAGTAGTTTATAAGATATTTGTGCAAGTTGATATAATGATAATTGAAATGAAATTGAAATTACAATTTCTTGTATTTGGCTATGAATTTCGGCCAAGGTGGAAATGTTACAAGTATATATTGTTTTTTATTTCATTTAATTGTTAACCTAATACACTTTACAAGAAACGCCATTAAAGAAAACAAAGAAAGCAAGTGAAGGAGAAAAGGAAAAACTTAAAGAAAAGCTTGGATTTTGTAAGTTTTTCAAACTTACTATTAGAAAGGAATTTGTTCCTTAGTATCTAGGTAACATCTTGTGATGTTCTTAAGTTATTCTTTTCATTATTTCTTGTGTTTTTGATGATGGAAATTTGGTTGAAAGTGTTGAGCATGTGTAATGAAGAAAGGTTGTAACTATTGTAGTTGTAAACATTCTTTTAAGGTTTATGAAACCATGTTGCTAATCTAGAGTTGTTGACCCACTCTTAAATGACCTAGATTTGATCTTGAGTTGTTTCATTGTGTTGAGACTTGAATTGGATGGAAGAATGATGATTGAAGTAATTGATTTAATGTATTTGGTCTAATTTGTCCAATTTGAGGAAATTGAAAAATTAGGGTTTTTAACTAATTCCAAATTTGGGGGTTTTCATATATGTTGAGCATTTGGGTGTATATGATGCATGCAAAGTTTCATGTTGATTGGATTCATGTAGATGAGTTTTGAGACATGAAATGACCAAATGGTCAAATTGGGCACCAAGTGAGGCTCACGGCTTTGAGATAGAATTTGGGGATTTTGGTTGCTTTGGTGTTTTGATGTTTTGAACATCATAAGTTCATCTTGGAAATGATTTAGAATCATTCAAAATTGATTAGATCAATTTCGGACTAAAATGGACAAAAATACAAAGCAGGGTATTTCGGTAAATTCACCTAAAAATGTTTTATTGAATTTATTTTCATAATTTGATTATTGGAATGTTAAATAAATATGTTTATTTAATTAATTCGAGAAAAAGTTTTGAAATCTGAAAATCGGATTTTCACCGCTTCCGCTGCGTTACCGGACTCACCCCCTAAATAACCCCTACAAAATGGTATCAGAGCGGAGTCTGATTCTAGGCCACCTAATATGATTAGCCTTCATTGAATCAATGTTTAATCATGTTTTCTAGACTTTATGCATGCTTATTAGGATCTAAATTGGTTAGATTTAGGGTGTATGACACTTAGCGGAAAATCCCTAATAATAAGGTTTGAATGTAATTTTGTATTTGATGCATGTTTATGGTCCGTCTTGTCAATACGGTTTATGAATACTTCTTTGTGACTACATCCGAGACCGTGCCTCTGCTGTGAGGATGTAGATATAAAGATTTATTTATACCAGATGTATATCAGATACTAGGTAAATTCAAGTAAAAGCGGAATTCTGAACGTGCCCTAGCTGTCAGGATTACGTAAGTAACTTGAGTTTACTATTGACGAGTTTAACCTTGGTACGTCTCCTTGTGGGCCTGCCTTCGCAGCGACAACGAGAAACGGCCAGGACCGGATACTTAGGAGTCATTAGTGAATGATTGACAAATGAGTTGTCTACCTGATGAATATACGTATGCGAGACCGTGCCTCTGGTGAGCCGAAATATTCACGGGATCCACTTTCACTATTAGTATTTAATTTAATTATTAAATATTTGTATTCTGTTTTGGGATTACAGTATTGCATGATTTAGTGGGAGGGCATATTAGATTAAAAATCCATGATCTAGTTTATGCTTTTGATATTATATGAAACTGCTTTAATTTCTGCTAACCGTTTTTCGTGATCTATATGATAGATTGGCGATGGCGGCACAATCCACAAATCAGTTTGCGCGTATGCTTGATGCGAACAAACTGAAAGGCGCTGAGAACTTTGCAGACTGGGAATTGGATTTGAGGATTGTCCTCGATTCCGAAAAGCTGGGTTATGTTCTTGAGGGTCCGTTGCCCCTTGCAGTGGGTGCGGATGCTTCGGAGGAGGAACGCCAAGTTTTTGAAACTTGGAAGGATGATGATTTAAGGGTTAAATCATACATCCTTAGTTCACTGTCTCCGAAACTCAAGCAACAGTACTATGGTATGTTAGATTCCTATAGTATGATGACGCGATTGAGACAATCGTTTGAGAACCAGGAACAAGTTATTGTTCACAAAGTCGCCATGGAACTGTTCCATGCGCGTCTGGATGAGGGGCAGAGTGTCAGCCCACATGTTCTTCAGATGATCGATTTGATCGATCAATTGAGGCAACATAATCTCATCTTGAATGACATTCTCGGTAGGAGGTGTCAGTGTCATCTTGGTTCACTGCCAGCTTCATTTCGCCAGTTCGTGATGTACTTCAACATGCACGGGACTGTCTGTACCTACCAGGAGCTACATAGGATGTTGCTCACGGCAGAAGAGGACCTTAAGAAGGGAGTACCGACTCGCCCTCCTAGAACTACTTCTCTTTCGGCTTCTTCCCAAGGATGGTCCAAGGGAAAGAACAAGAAAGGCAAGAAGAAGAAGAAGGCTTTTGGTCCTCAACAACAGGCGAAGATTGCTAAGCCCAAAAGGGCTTCTGAAGACAAATGCCACCACTGCGGCAAATTGGGGCACTGGAAAAGGAACTGTCCTGATTACATTGCCCAAGTGAGAAGAGACAGAGCTTCAACATCAGGTACTTTTATTTTTCCAGTTATTGATTTATCTTTGGCTTGTGAAGCGTTACATCCAGCTGGATTTTAGATTCTGCTTGTCCCATTCACATTTGCAATTCGTTGCAGGTGCTGAAGGAAAGTAGGAAACTGAAGCCTGGAGAGATGCAGTTGCGGTTCGGGAGTGGAGACTCTTTGGATGCAGTTGCAGTGGGAGTATGTGAGATCTCATTGCCGAATGGACACTTTTGTTATATGACTGTCATTTTGTACCGGGATGTGTGTCGCTAATATTATATCACTTTTTGTATTAGATACAGAAGGCTTTTGTATTAATATTAAGAATAGTTCTTTGTATTTATATGATAAAAATAATATTCAGATCCTTTGTTGTCCAAACCAGCATGGTCATTATACATTGCAAGCTTCAAAAGATATATTAAATACTGGAGTTAATAAACGTAGTTTACCTGTAATTAATAATACTGAACTTTGGCATATGAGACTTGGTCACATTGGCGTTAAACGCCTTACCCAATTGGTTAGGAATGGTTTGATATCAGATCTTACCATTGAGTCCTATCCAAATTGTGAATCCTGTATTCAGGGTAAGATGACCAAAGCCCCATTTTCTGGTGTTGGACACCGCGCCACTAACTTACTGGAACTCGTACATTCTGATGTATGTGGTCCACTAAGTCAAACTGCCTCACAGGGTTATATCGTACTTCGTACCTTTACCGATGATTTATCACGGTACGGTTATGTGTATTTGATGCGACATAAATCGGAAACCTTTGAAAAGTTCAAAGAGTTCCGAAATGAAGTAGAAAAACAAACTGGTAAATATATTAAATGCCTTCGATCAGATCGAGGCGGTGAATATATGAGTGGTGAGTTCATGGATTATATGAAGGAGAATGGGATTCTCGCTCAATATACTCCTCCAGGTACACCACAGCACAATGGTGTATCTGAAAGGAGAGAAATCGGACTTTATTGGATATGGTCCGATCGATGTTGAGTTTCACAGATTTGCCCTATTATTTAGGGGCTACTGTCTCTTAACAGCCGCACATCTTTTGAATAAGATTCCTTCAAAGGCTGTTCCTACGACACCGTATCAGATATGGTTCGGTAGGAGACCGAATATTAATTATATTAAGGTTTGGGGTTGTCCTGCCTATGTCAGGGTAACTCAGCAAAGTAAGCTTTCGCCTCGAGGGCAAAAGTTTAGGTTTGTTGGATATCCCTCGAACACGAGGGGATATATGTTCTATGATACCGAGAATCGAAATGTGTTCGTAGCTCGCTTCGCAAAATTTCTAGAAGTAGAATTTTTGTCAGAAGGAGGTGATCATAGACAGGTTGAGCTTGATGAAGTCCAACCTGAAAACAACGAACCAACGGAGGAACCTGAAGTTCAAGTAGATGTAGGACCTTCAACACACACACTCCGTAGGTCGGAAATGGTATCTAGACCTCCTGAACGCTTGTATTTGATACAAGAAAAGAGTCTGGATGTTCTTAGTTAGAAGAGACAGATCCTTTCACCTATAGAGAATCGATGTTGGACATCGACTCCGTGAAATGGCAAAGTGCCATGAAATCCGAGATAGACTCAATGCATGAAAATCAAGTTTGGGACTTGATTCCGCTCCCGAAGGAATTGTTCCTATCGGTTGTAAATGGGTTTACAAGAGGAAGCGCGGGCCTGACGGTAAGGTTGAAACTTACAAGGCCCGACTGGTAGCAAAAGGTTACACGCAGCGACCTGGCGTCGACTACGATGAAACTTTTTCGCCGGTAGCAATGCTTAAGTCTATCCGGATTTTGCTTTCTATAGCTGCGTATCATGACTACGAGATTTGGCAAATGGATGTCCAAAACGGCTTTTCTAAATGGATTTCTTGATGAAGAAATCTATATGGAACAGCCGGAAGGTTTCACATCCAGCGAAACCTCGGGTATGGTATGTAGCTTAAGAAGTCCATTATGGACTTAAACAGCTTCACGAAGTTGGAATCTTCGATTCGATGAGATTATTAGATCTCTGGTTTTCTCAAGAATTCGAAAGAATCCTGTGTGTATCAGAAGGCCAGTGGGAGCATGGTCGTTTTTAGTCCTATATGTTGATGACATCCTAATCATTGGGAATGATTTAGGTATTTGCAAAGCGTGAAAGCGTACCTCTGTAAGAATTCTCCATGAAGGACCTGGGAGAAGCTTCCTATGTTTTAGGGATAAAACTCTATAGAGATAGACAAAGGAGGCTGATTGGGTTATCCCAATCAACGTACGTAGATAGATCTTGGAACGGTATAGCTTTGGTAACTGTAAGACAGCAAACATATCGTTCAGACATGGGATTCATCTTTCTAAGAAGATGTGTCCACAGACAGAAGATGAGAAGGTTAGAATGTCTAACCAACCTTATGCTTTATGTTGGGTAATTAGCATATGTATGCCATGTTATGTACGAGGCCTGATATCAGTTTCGCTGTTAGCGCGTAACTAGTCGATATCAGTCCAATCCAGGTAATGACCATTGGATGGCCATTAAACATATCCTAAAGTATCTTAAAGGTACTAAGGGATAAGTTGATTATATATGGAGGAAGGAACGATGAGGTTAATGGGTTATACAGACTTCGATTTCCAATCGGATCCCGATGATAGAAAGTCTACATCTGGATTTGTCTTTACCCTTAACGGAGGTGCAGTTTGTTGGAAGAGTTCCAAACAGGGATCGACAGCTGATTCCACCACTGAGGCGGAATATATTGCAGCTTCTGAAGCTGCAAAAGAGGCTGTGTGGATAAAGAACTTTCTCACAGAATTGGGAGTTGTCCCAAGTTGTCAAGATCGAGAATGCGATTCCGTTATACTGTGATAATACTGGAGCCATTGCGCGCAAGCAAAGGAACCGAGGGCGCATCAGAAGAAGTCGAAGCATGTGGAACGCAAGTACACATCATTCGAGAGATCGTGTCGGCGAGGGGATATTGTAGGGTGTGAAAGCAGGTACCGAGTGAAGATAATGTAGCAGACCCGCTGACAAAGGCCATACCCCCGAAGCTGTTTGATAAACACGAAGCTTATAAAGTCGTGGATTCGATGGGTATTAGATACAATCGATTTTGGCACTAGAGCAAGTGGGAGATTTTGTTGGGGTTGGTGCTCAGAGCGCCAATTCCCGGTTGTATTTCTGTTAAATACTTCTATAAAACATTATTATTATGAATAATATATGCATTTTCTATAATATAATATATATTTCTAGATGGTAAAGACGTAAGGTAATGACCCGAGAATGATTAGTCATGATACAGTTGCAAAAGCGTCGCAACGGACATTGAGAAGTATCATGACGTTGTCATTCTCAGACAGTTCCTGGTCAAGGTTTACACTACTTGGTCAGTATAGTAAACCCGTTGGAGTAGTATAGTACATGTCGTATATGTGGAATATATGATTCCAATGGTTTCTCAATGAACCATTAGTCTTGGAGACTAGTATAGACGTGTAGGTGTTTATAGAGGAAAACACTGAACGACTCACCGAAGATTCTTAATGGATGGTACACCAGCGTCAATAAGAATCTTCTTGGGTTGAGTAGCACTTGTGATTCTTAGACTTGAGATGCCATTGTGGGCACATGAGACATCTTCTACACTTAGACGGCAGTCACGTCACCGATCTATTAAGATCAGACCTCCGCCTGTTCGTTGTGGTGTAGAGTTGTAGACAGATCCTCAGGGTGTCATATGTGTATCAAGATAGGATCCGTCAGTTCTGTGTATCAGAGCATAGGTAGTCCATATGATTAGCAATCAGATAAAACCATGGGCCCGTGGTAAAGTTTAGAAGCTAGTTCTAAACATTCTTTTTGAGATTGCTAATAGAATAGTCGACTGGATAATCCCGATAGAGATTTGACGTTTACATCTATATCTCTGGGATTTATCCGGATACCTGTGACGGAGGAGGAATTATACATTTGCGATGACCTCGACCTGCATGGTTCAGCGAGATTATCCGTGATCGTCATAATCTACGGGTGGATAGATTATGGACACGAAATTTGATATCTGTGACGGATATACCTGAACCTAGAGAGTCTCAATAATGAAACATACTCGTTGAGCACTAGAGCAACATAAATAAATAATATTGATTATTTATAAAGTCGTTTAATAGTTAAACGCAAGATACATGCTAAAGAGACTAGATAGTCATTTCCTTAATTATTGTGTATTTACATTTAATACTTGATTAATTTAAATACACATTAATTAATAGTCAAAATGAGTTATTTGACTTATTTCCTAAATGAATATATGTTTTTAATATTTAATGTAAATATTATACATATATTTAATATATTTGTATTTGTTAATTAATTAATTATTTAATTGTTATTAAATGATTAAATTAATTAAAATATAAATATCTTACATTAGGATATTTAAAGTTAAAGTAAATGACATTAGTTGCATTTGTTGACCAAAATAAAATATCTAATAAAGTAGTTTATAAGATATTTGTGTGCAAGTTGATATAATGAAATTCAAATGAAATTGAAATTACAATTTCTTGTATTTGGCTATGAATTTCGGCCAAGGTGGAAATGTTACAAGTATATATTGTTTTTTTATTTCATTTAATTTTAACCTAATACACTTTACAAGAAACACCATTAAAGAAAACAAAGAAAGCAAGTGAAGGAGGAAAAGGAAAAAACTTAAAGAAAAGCTTGGATTTTGTAAGTTTTTCAAACTTACTATTAGAAAGGAATTTGTTCCTTAGTATCTAGGTAACATCTTGTGATGTTCTTAAGTTATTGTTCTTATTTCTTGTGTTTTTTGATATTTCTTGTGTTTTTGATGATGGAAATTTGGTTGAAAGTGTTGAGCATGTGTAATGAAGAGAAGGTTGTAACTATTGTAGTTGTAAACATTCTTTTAAGGTTTATGACCATGTTGCTAATCTAGAGTTGTTGACCCACTCTTAAATGACCTAGATTTGATCTTGAGTTGTTTCATTGGTTTGAGACTTGAATTGGATGGAAGAATGATGATTGAAGTAATCGATTTAATGTATTTGGTCTAATTTGTCCAATTTGAGGAAATTGAAAAATTAGGGTTTTTAACTAATTCCAAATTTGGGGGTTTTCATATATGTTGAGCATTTGGTGTGTATATGATGCATGCAAAGTTTCATGTTGATTGGATTTCATGTAGATGAGTTTTGAGGCATGAAATGACCAAATGGTCAATTGGGCACCAAGTGAGGCTCACGGCTTTGAGATAGAATTTGGGGATTTTGGTTGCTTTGGTGTTTTGATGTTTTGATGTTTTGAACATCATAAGTTCATCTTGGAAATGATTTAGAATCATTCAAAATTGATTAGATCAATTTCGGACTAAAATGGACAAAAATACAAAGCAAGGGTATTTCGGTAAATTCACCTAAAAATGTTTTATTGAATTTATTTTCATAATTTGATTATTGGAATGTTAAATAAATATGTTTATTTAATTAATCCGAGAAAAAGTTTTGAAATCTGAAAATCGGATTTTCACCGCTTCCGCTGCGTTACCGGACTCACCCCCTAAATAACCCCACACTGGTTGGCTGGCGATGCGGTCCAATGAAATCCTGCCACGTGTCAGCTTGTGATTGGGTGGAAATTCGGTCTAATAGAATGGTGACACGTGGCGTGCTCTGATTCATCGATTATTCGGTTCAATAGGAAGAGGACACGTGGCACGCGCTTGGGTTGGTCGAATAGGATGTTGACACGTGGCGGCCGGCGCACGTTAGCAGAACCGTTGTGATGGTGATACGTGGCACGGCGCACGTTAGCATGATCGGCGCATGTTAGCAAGTTGACCAGTTAGATTTTGACACGTGGCTGACGGCGCACGTTAGCAGATCCGGCTCATGCTGGGCGTCGCGACGCGAAAGGCTTCAGCATCGCGACGCTGAAAAGACGAAAATATCCATGTTGACGCATTTTTGTCCCAAATTGCCTCCAATACTTTCCAAACTTTATTTATCTGCAAAATAACAACAAAACACATCAAAACGTTCATAAAACTCGAGAAACAATACAAAACATTAGGCTAAATAAGTGGGAATAAGTGATGTAATTACCACTCATCACACCCCCAACCTAACATTTTGCTAGTCCTCGAGCAAAACAGAAAATATAATAACAAAAGAAACGAAATTAACTAAGCCACTTTCGTAGGGATCACGATTGCATTTAGCGTATGCAACAAGCCTTTAAACCCCTAGGTGTCCCTAGTGGACGAGTTGTAGTCTCGTGAGGGCTTACAGCAATGATACCCACAAACATTTTTACAAAAGTAAAAAGTTAGTTAAAACTAATGCACACAAAAGCAAAAGACAAGAGAAAAGAGAAGTTAGTGACTAATCAGGTGAAACTTCTACTCCAAGTTATTAGTTGTTTTGTTTCTTTCTAAATTACCGAATAAGTAATTCTCCGATTATTTTTACCATTCTCCATATACACAGCCAGCATAATATTAATCAACTCATTTTTGCCCACAACAGTCACAAATGTAGTTGATAAGAGAGTAATATTTTTGTCCTAAAGTTATATCAGATTTCACAACTTTTTGTAGCAATGGAATAATTTTTCTGATTTTTCTGATTTTTTCTTTGATTTTTCTGAATTTTGACTTTTTATTTATATACAATACCTTCCGTCTATGTAGCGAGCTTTGGGTCGGTGGCTCCCAAACCAGTTGGCTTTAGGGCACCAGGTGTTAAGACACCATACAGACTTAATTACCCAGACTTCAGATATATATATATTTGCAGCATCTTCGATCCATGTAGCGAGCTTGGGTCAGTGACTCCCAAACCAGTTGGTTTTAGGGCACTAGGTGTTAAAACACCCTTACAGACTTAATAACCCGGATCTTAGATACTTTATTTTTGTACATCAAATTTTTTTTTTTTTTTTACTCCATCACTTTTTGAGATGCTTCCTCCAATTAAACTAGAGCACTGAATATTACAAACTTTTCAATTACAGCTCATGTCTGTATGTTACCATGTATGTTGATAATACCTGCCAACTGAGCATAAGAAGATCCATTTTAGTAAGTGTTATGGAGAATTCACCAATTAAATAATTTAAAATGAAATAAACAAAAATTAACTTGTTTTGAAAATAGGTTGGAGATACGTCTCAGGAGTGGAAACTCCTTACTCGGCTATCTCTTACCAATTTCACCTTTTTAGTCAAAATAAAAACACAAAAATGCAAAATATTTTTGTAATTTTCGAAAATTTTTCAAATTTTTTTTTTTTCGAAAAATTTTGGACTGAAAATAAAAAAAACATACAAACTAAAAAAAACAAGATACTAATCAACTAATTTCCTCCCCCAAACCTAAATGAGACATTGTCCCCAATGTCTTAAAAGTAGAAGAAGAGTTTAGAAGATCGTACCTGGTTAGCTGAAAATCTACAGGAAATTAAAGGTTAAGATCCAGATTAATTCTACGCCTCTTACCACGATTGTCCTCGGACCAATTTATCTTTGATATGATAGGGTCAACTTTTGGTTCATAGGCTATGAGTTGGTCAATTAGATCTGGAGCAGTTCTGGCAGTAAAGAGGAGTTCTTTTAAAGGTTTTGACACGAACCCATTTCTTCGAGCATCATCAAGAAACACACAAAGAAAATCATAAAACCCATCAACGTTGTACAGCCCAATTGGTTTCTGGTGTATGTTTAGGTTCGCCCAAGATAGTACAATAAAAATTTCCTCCAATGTGCCCAAGCCACCTGGCAAAGCAATAAAATCATCAGCACGGTTAATCATTTCTATCAGTCATTCAGACATACCTGGTACGATCAGTTCCTCTCCGTTTGATGGTTCAATAAGATTTGCCTCTGCCAAGGGTTTTGGGATGATTCCCAAAACGTGACTGCCTCCTTCCTGTACGGCCTTTGAAACAATCCCATTAGTCCAAGATTGCCTCCTCCATATATTAAGTGCATATTCCTTGCAGCTAAGACTCGACCCAATTCCTGTGCTACTTCTATGTATTGTGGTTTAGTACCAACAGTACTACCGCAAAACACACAAATGTTCTCAACTCGTCTTCTTGAAGTGGCTTCCATTTTTTATGTATTTCTTTCTCAACTCTGGATGCCTTCAAAAGTGCAATGACGAGCTGAATTTATAGTATCTGAAAAAGGGTGAGTAATAATAGCACTAATATCTTCCAAAGGACGATTGTTAGCTAAACAACAAAAGAAATCGTGAAAGGTCAAAAAGTCTGGATCCTGTCTACGAAAATAAAGATAATTACAACAGAAAAGCAAATCAAAGCAATAATTAAGGCAACAGAATTGTGTACGCAATACGCCACTCGCGTAGTATAAATTCATTAGGATGTGTCTCAAGATTTTATTCCTTACTCAGCCATCGCAAATGAATTGTTTCTCATCTTTGATTGCCAAACACAATTCCTTCTGTCTTAAAATGCTTCGTTTATGCCTTTCCCTACAAAAAAAATAACACACAAAATTAAAAAGTTCACACAAAATATGAAAACAAATATTACAAATCGCATGGGTTGCCTCCCTACTAGCGCTAAATTTTACGTCTTCAGCCAGACGTGACTGAAATTCATCTGTTACGGAGGTTTCAGCGTTGTTTTGGATGTCCGATTAAGACAATCCCGTGAGCGTTGCTTTTGAAGGGTCTCTTCCAACGGTAAAGTGGTAAAAAGAGTTTTGTCTCATTCAGTGCTCGTGCCACCTTTTTAAACTCTGTCGCTCCAGTAGTTCCTGCAAATAAAGAAAGAAAATCAGGAGGTCTCGTATGGTGCTTGACTTGGAATGGAAGTTCCATTCTGTCAAGCTTCTGGGTGATATCTTTAGATTGTACTCCCCAAAACAGCGATGTTTCTCCTGAATGTTCTGGATCTTTATTAGGGTCAGACATTTGCTCCTCCATTTGCTCTACTTCTTGTTCCACCTGAGGATAAAAAGATGAGTCAGACATTAGGTCTTCATCCTCTGATTCAGGTGAATTGATTGGCTCAGTTAGATCTTCTTCAAACATGTGTGCAATGCAATCTCCAAGATCTTCGTTTTGAGGATACATAATTCCATCCCCAATTTTTGATGTAGTTGGTACAAATATTTCAGCTTCATCCTCGTCAGAATCTGAATAATAGAAATCAAATCGAGACTTTGCCGGCTCGGGTTCCTGAACTGATACCTCTGGTTGTTGATACTGCTCAGCCTCATCCTCTGTTGAAGTGTCATTATGAAATGATTGGTACTCAAAGACTTCATCAGTGTCATCAGAAAATGGTTCTTGAGGTATGTAGCTCTGGTTTTCTATTAATTGTCTGATCTGATCTGTCATTCTCTCTATGGATTCTGCGTTACTCTGAATTTGTGCATCAAATCGAGCTCCCTGTTCTTTGAACATGTGAATCAATTGATCTTCCTCGGATGGTTCTGGTTCTTGATAAAGATCAAAGGTAGATGGTGGATAAGATGGAAAATGTGGCTCTGTGAAATGTGATGGCTCATCATACCATGAAGGATTCTGATAGTTCTGCCACCCTGAATTGTAGTTGTACTCGCAATAATCGCTTGGGTGGTTACCATTACATATTTCACATCTCCACATTGAGTTCTGTTGAGCAAATTTAATATTACTTGGTTCTGACATCCAATGATAGTCATTGGGGTACAACAGGCCTCAGAAAACCGGACTGTTGCTCCCAAATTTGGGGTGTATCTTCTTGTAACGCTCGTAATCTCTCAATCTCCCAGTAGTGTTCCATTTTTCAATCACCTGAAAATACAATAAAGAAATAAAAATTACAGATAAAGATAAAGAAAATTAGATACAAGTAAATTGGATAGCTTCAAAATTAACAACTCAAGAAATATAAGTCCCCGGCAACGGCGCCAAAAACTTGACCGGTGCAAACACACGCGTATAACGCAAGCGCACGTATCGTTCAAGTAGTATAAAAATATCGATCCCACGAGGACTTAATTCCTACTGTTATTATTAATTATTGAATCTATTTATTTACAGATATCTAATTATAGGGAGAATGGAATTGATTGCTTTGATTGGTTGAATGTGGAATTGCTTAATAAAAATAAAACAAACAAAATAAAATACTAAGGAAAATAAATAAACAGACTCAAAGGATCTAGGGTCGTGACTCCACACAATACTGTTAAAAGAATGAATTGATTCTCTTATTTATGTGTACTAATTCAGTTTGCTAACTTGGAACACGAAAATATGCAAAAGCCTCTTCCGATGGTCAGACGCAAATACCCAGTAACCCAATTGAATCATATGTCTATGTCAACCACATTACCTGGATTCATTAAGTTTAAGTTCCAATTATGGCTACCCCCGCCCGACAGGTATATTCCTATCCTGTAAGGAAATCTATTAAAGGGTTATCTATCCTCAAGGAAGATCGTGGGCTATTGAATCTAAGGTTGAAACCTAAAATCCCTATGTCTAGTTCATTTTAGATTTACCTCGTCAATCTTATTAATTGCCAGTTAACAAGACGCATTAAGCTTAAGACTCAATAAACAAACTAAAGAACTACCCATAAAAAGAAAATCAATTATTAAGTGTGTGTATTGTGTTTCATCACTTCCCTAGAATAAAATAAAATGCTGGGGTTAGAGGATCCAAAATTAATATTTCTTATCTAGGAATCTCACTTATTATAATATATAAATTATTTTATATTCTGATTTCTCAGGAATTAATAATATTAAACATTTAAAACCAGCCATATAGGCGGTAATCCATTTAGTCCAATTACACCATCCATATAGGCGGTAATTATCTGTCACATAAAGACCAGCCATATAGGCGGTAATGTAATTTATATTTAAACCAGCCATATAGGCGGTAATAAAGTCTGACATTAATTAATCCGGTGGTTAAATTATAATTTAAATATTATAATTAAGTGAGATTTACCTAAATAATATATTAAAGGTTTCACCTTTTACCCCAACGGTAAATTAACTA
Organism: Zanthoxylum bungeanum; assembly: GCA_019454045.1. Classification (NCBI taxonomy): domain Eukaryota; kingdom Viridiplantae; phylum Streptophyta; class Magnoliopsida; order Sapindales; family Rutaceae; genus Zanthoxylum; species Zanthoxylum bungeanum. The sequence continues at coordinate 228,778 of SKCR01029335.1, read as the reverse complement.
CAAAACATAAAAGAAAGAGAAGAAGAAGAACTACTATTACTATTACTGAAAATTAAAATACATAATTAAAATATTATTTATATATACAAAAATAAATGCAATCCTCTAAAAACAGGGAAAAGCTCCCAAGGAAAGCATGAAGAAAAATGAATCTGGCGGCCTCCTTTTATAGGCTGATTTTGGTCCAGCGTCGCGACGCTGAAAATGCACTAGCGTCGCGACGCTGGTAACAGTTCACGCGGAGTCCACGCGGGTTGACCACGCGTCTGTCGGCAGCAATAATTGAGCCACGTGTCACGCTCTGGTTGGCTGGCGATGCGGTCCAATGAAATCCTGCCACGTGTCAGCTTGTGATTGGGTGGAAATTCGGTCTAATAGAATGGTGACACGTGGCGTGCTCTGATTCATCGATTATTCGGTCCAATAGGAAGAGGACACATGACACGCGCTTGGGTTGGTCGAATAGGATGTTGACACGTGGCGGCCGGCGCACGTTAGCAGAACCGTTGTGATGGTGATACGTGGCACGGTGCACGTTAGCATGATCGGTGCATGTTAGCAAAGTTGACCAGTCAGATTTTGACACGTGGCTGACGGCGCACGTTAGCAGATCCGGCTCATGCTGGGCGTCGCGACGTGAAAGGCTTCAGCGTCGCGACGCGAAAGGCTTCAGCGTCGCGACGCTGATGAAAGAGATGAAAATATCCCTGTTGACGCATTTTTGCCCCAAATTGCCTCCAATACTTTCCAAACTTTATTTATCTGCAAAATAACAACAAAAAACACCATCAAAACGTTCATAAAACTCGAGAAACAATACAAAACATTAGGCTAAATGAGTGGGAATAAGTGATTGTAATTACCACTCATCAGTCTAACCGTGATGATTTTAATACTTTAGCAGATCTGTTTGTCTATTTCGTGTCGAAACTCTAAAAGTTTCCGATTTGTGTTTCAAAGAAACACATAACCATAACGCGATGCCACATCGGTAAGGTCACGAAATATTCATATCCACCTCTAGCCTAGCTAGACATGGGCCCACTTGATTCACTATGAACTAGGGCTAACAGGTCGGTGGCATTTGTAATTTTACCAAGTAAATTGTGTTTTAGGCACTTTGCCCAATAAACTAGATTCGTAGACTTTATTTGAATGGAATCAAAACAGTCCTAGTATCCACTCTTCAAAAGTATGGATATACGATTCTTGTTTAATTGTGTCCTACACAACAATGCCACAATATGTTTCTTCTAATCAAATCAGTTGAGCTATTTATTTGTCATATTATATATTCAAGATTTTATTTATATTCAAAATATAAACTCTGTTATTCACATCTAATGTGTTTATCTCAATATCATCTTTATATAATGAAACACTTTAGTGTTCTAGAATATAAAGGTTCACCCGCAGCGGGTAAAACACTAATATAGAGATAATGTTTCTAGTCAAACTAGTTACATTATAACAGTTTCCAAATTTAGGTACAGACCATTAGGGTAGTTCTTAAACTTAGATATCTACGGTTAAAACAGCGACTTTCGTCCCGTTTCCAAATCGCAGATTAATCTCTATTGAAGTCAGTATCTTGTTCAAACAGATTCTGAACATCAATACATATATGTACCACACTAAGTTTTAAAATCTAATTTTAATACTAGCTGTGAACATAATGTTGACAACATATTTGAAGTCAGAGCCTTGCCTTCTTCATTCCTTCTCAATGTCTCATTCGTTCTGCTTTGTTCAAACGGCAGTCACGCTTCCGCGATCCCGTTTGCCACATTTAGCAGACATTTGGGATATGTCATTTATCTTCCCAGAAATTATAATGATTTTGCCTTTGCCAGTTTCAACACTCCATAAGCCTTTGGCCAAGCCTTGCCTTCTAGAATATCGAAGTAAAGTGCGCATTGCGCTACTTGCCTAATTGCAAACATGACTTTGTCTCCGTGAGAATAGTCATTAACTCTCCAAGAGTTATTATATTGCAATTTTAGTACTTCTAAATCTAAGGATAGATTTATGAAGACCCTTCAATTTCAGTATCATACATACTCTAAGGATCTAATCCTTATTTCTGATTCAGAAATTAAGGAGTCTACTGCGACAAGCTTAATGGATTAAGCACCTAAGTTATCATTACATAAATCTTCCAAAGATTATGCTCTACTGTTTGCTTTACTCCGGGCTTAGGCATAATATGTTATTTTATCAAATAAAGTAACTTATTATTTTTTTCCAGGACCATCTTGAAATTTATTCCCAATTTGAAAATTAAACCATTTAAATACATTTTCCCTAGGATTATGTTTTAAACGTCAATCTTTCAATTTTAATCTTGATTTTAATAGTCCAACTATTTAATCAATGATTTAGGTACTATTTATTATAATGATTACAATAGTCCAACTATTTATCAACTATAATTTAATAGATTCAAATCAATTATATATTGATTACTATTCTAATTATAAAATCAACTATAAATGAATAGTTTGAATATAGTCCAACTATTTATTAACAACATTTAAATATTAGTCCAACTAACATTTAATTTATTTGACGAATGATATTTGAATGAGCGCGTATGGCAAGTAATTAAACGAATATTGCAAATTCAATTCTTGCCTCCTCCCACTATTTTTCGGCGAGCCTCTAACCCTCTGTGAGTACTCGGGAAACCGTGTTTCCTAGTGGGCTAGGATCCCGTTAAATATCACACAATCTTGACTTTGGCCAACAATATATGATAATTAACTAGGTAAGATCTCTAAGATCGATTGGATCCAATCCAAATTCCTAGATCCGGTAGGGGGACATCCAAGTCCGAACATATATCTTATATATGCCAATACATCCAATGTATTACCCAAATATATAGACTATGTTGTTTGTGCCCTCACAACGCGCACAAGTGCAATACTAGTCTTTTACACATTTATCGATGTCCAATCTCGACAATGCTCTGACTAGGGATATTTAATGATTTATCCTTCGTGGACTGATACTGTCTCATATCATTCTAAATCCAGGAACAAATCATAGGGACCTCCTATCATTTATATATCTAGGTGATCTAATCACAAATAATTAGAGTGCAATCACCTTTGTCACATAGTTAATTTATACAACAACACAATGATCTGTACAAATAGTGACGCTATGGGTCATAATTGTCCAACACGAAGTTAGCGTAAAAGTGTATTTCGGCTTAGTATATAAGGAGTTGAGCAATTTTATTCACAAGCACTAATAATTTGTAATAGAGAGCAAAATAATCTCGAGCTAGAGAAAGAAAAGAGGTTGGTCAAACCCGAGCCAGTAATAAAAGCTTTCTTTTCCCTTGTACCGGTAGACGTAGGTTGGATCCATTCCGCCGAACCACGTTAAATCTTTTGTCTTGTTTGTTGTTTCTATCTTTTTCCAAGTTTGGATTTGGTTCCCGACAAAACAAACAAATTCACAGTTGATGGAGGTTTGTTTGAGGAGTGATTTCCCAAATTACCTATGGGACAAAAAACAACCGTCAACAGTTGGCACCGTATCTGGGGAATCAGAACAAGAAGCGGCAAACACACAAGACGATGGCATGAGACGGGAACCATAGATCTTCAGAGGCTTCGACGACGTAGTTGATGAAGGAAATGGAGGAAACCATGCTAAGTGAGAGAGAAAGTGCGCAAAAGGAAAGAGAGGCGACTCAAAGCTTCATGAAGGCCATTATGGAGAAGTTGGAAAAGAAGGCAGGAGAAGAGAGGGAGTGGGCCCCGGCCAAAAAATGAGGAAATAGCGAGAGGAAAAAGAATCGCCGGAGTAGAATGAGACGGTGAAATTGGAAAGAGGGGTACCCATAGAGTGAAATTGGTAGTGATTGCTAGAGCCGCTCCAGCGAGGGAGTTTTGCGAAGAATGAGAAGGTAGACAAACCCTGAAATCCTCCAATAGCCCGTCGTCTCCTTGCTTCATTATCCTCAATGACCCCACAGTCTTCCTTGATACGCAAACCCCTTTGAAGTGCCGCACAAAGGATTTCCTCAACTGCGCGAAGCTGCTGATACTCCCCAGGTTCAAATTCATGAACCATAGGCTGGCTGACCCGCCAAGTTTAAAGGGAACACTTTTTAGATGGCCTCTCCGGCAAATCCCTGAATCTCCATCAACAAAATGAACTTCTCAACATGAGACTTGGGGTTCGTGCTCCCTTTATAGACATCCATCGAAGGCATGGTGAATCTCCTTGAAAATTCCATTGCCCTAATTTCGTTTGAAAAATGGGATGTCACCTCCATGTCTTGATCACCCCTTGGCTCGTCTTTCATCATTTCCTCCCACTTTCACATCTCTTTCTGAAACCAACCCCTTATCTGGTTCTCGAAAATGTCACGCTTGTGTCCACGGGATTCCCCGCATTTCCCACTCCGGACGCGCCACCTTTCGTAGCTGGTAGCTTCACACTCTGCCCCCATGCGTCACTCCATGCTACTATCCGTGAAACACAGGCTGTTGTTGGAGGATTCTGAAGTTTGTCTACCTTCCTCTTCTTCCCAAAACTCTCCCGCTGGCGCGGCTCCAGTGATGACTACTGATCTCACTCTATGGATACCACTCTTTCCATTTTGATTGTCTCATTCTGCTTTGGCGATTCTTTTTTCCTCTCGATATTTCCTCATTTCTTTGGTTGGGGCCTGCTCCCACCTTTCTCCTGTCTTCTTCTCTAACTTTTCCATCATGGCCTTCATGAAGGTTGGAGTCGCATCTCTTTCCTTTTATGCACTCTCCCTCATACTCTGCATGGTTTCTTTTAATTTCTTCATCCACTTCATCGTCGAAGCCTATGAAGATCTGTGGTTCCCGTCTCCTGTCATTGCCTTAATGTGTTTGCTATTTCTTATACTAGTCCCACAGACGGCACCAATTGTTGATGGTTGTTTTTCATTCTAGGGGTAATTCTGGAAAATCACTCATCGAATAAACCTCCCCCAGTTGTGAATTTATTTGGTTTGTGGGAACCAAATGCAAACTTAACTAAAGATAGAATACACACAGATAAATAAAAGTTTTAACATGATTTGATGGAATGGATCCAATCTATGTCCAAATGCATAAGGGAAAATAAAGCTTTTATTACTGGCTCGGGTTTGACCGACCTCTTTTGTTTCCCTTGCTCGAGACTTTTTTCTCTCTATTACAAGTTACAAGTGCATGTGAATAAATGATGAGTGGTAAATGTATCACTTTTTCCTACTCATTTGACCTAATATTTTGTATAGTTTCTTGAGTTTTGTGAATATTTTGATGTATTTTGTGTTATTTTGTAGATAAATAAAGTTTCAGGACATTCTGGAGGTGATTTAGAGCCAAAACATTGAAAAAAGACATCAAAGGGCAAAATGGTAATTTAGCGCATCGCGACGCCTGACATGCGCTGCTCCATGCTAACATGCGTCGGGGACACGTGTCAGAATCTGAGAAGTTTGACTTTACTAACGTGCGCGTGCCACGTGTCATCATCCTATGGTGCCGATAATCACTATCGCAATGTGTCACCCCACGTGTCAGCTATGTCATCGCCACGTCAGCAGAAGACCGAGTCAACATTGCCACATCATCATCAGCCAATCATAGCGTGCCACGTGTCACAATCCTATGGTCCGACAATCGCTATCGCCACGTCATTGCCATGTCATCGCCACGTCACTGTGCCAACGTTATTGCTCAATTATTCATTAATCAGCCACCTCACATCAATCGGATAAGAATCTCGGTGGAACCAATCAAAGCGTGACACGTGTCCGTGTCACGACACAAGAAACAACTTGCGGGTCGCGACGCGGAGACCTTATTGATGCCTACAAATTCAGCTCGAAATTTCAGTTTCAGATGTACATTCCTCTCTGTAATTCTCTGAATAAATAAGGAGTTTGTATCTAGTTTTCTTTTAATTTCAGTTTTGTAATTAATTTTTATTTACTTTCTGTAATAGTAATTTATTTTCTTTACTATTTCAGTTTTTACTATTCAGCTATGATGAGGTAACTTCCCCATGCTATGGTGAAAGGTAAAACTTTTATTACTGCTATTTAGATTAATCTCCCTTAATTATAAAATATTCACTATTTAAAATTTGACTTAACAATGATACCGCTATATATGGTCGGTTGGTAATCAATTATAAACTGGTTTAATCTGACTAAGCATGGATAGATTACCGCTTGGTTGGTCGGTTGGTATTACCGCCTATATGGCTGGTTTATGGACAAATATTGATACCGCCTTTATGGCAGGTTGGCTTAATTTGACTTAATCAGGTTACCGCCTATATGGCTGGTTGGTAATGTTATCACAAGTTAATATATTATATTAAGGGAGATATCTAAAATAGTAGTGGTAAAGTAGATCCTTTAACTTAACATTTTTTTTATTGTAATTTTTACTTTTCAGTATTACTTTACCGCATTTACTTTTCACATTTTTACTTTATGTCTTTTACTTTAAGTTTTTACTAGCCCTATTATGTGTCGTAACTAAGTTAGTTATATGGGGTTGTGATGGATTTTAAAATCACCGGTTTATAAGGGTCATTTTATAGTTTGGGTAATTTAAAGTTTACTTATTAAGTCTTAAGCTTAATGCATCTTGTTAACTGGCCACTAATAAGATTGGTCTGGTAAATCTAAAAAAAAAAAACTGACAAAGGAATTTTAGGTTTCAGCCTTAGACTTAATAGCCCATGATCTTCCTTGAGGCTAGATAACCCTTTAATAATTTCCTTACAGGATAGACATATACCTGTCGGGCGTGTAACCAAATTGGAACTTAATCTTAATGAATCAAGGTATTTTGGTTGACATAGACATATGGTTCAATTGGATTATACTGGGTATTTGCATCTGACCATCGACATAGGCTTTTGCATAATTTCTTGTTCCAGGTTAGTAAACCGATATATTACACAAACATAAAATAACCACTTCATCTTTTAAAAGATGTTGGAAAGATTCACAACTCTGGATAGTTTCTTAATATTGAATTTTATTTTATTTAATTTTGAGCAATTTTATTTACTTGTTTTTAAGTTTAAAATCATCACTATTTCAAATAAATCAATCAACCTGTTAGATACTAGTAATCATTTGACCTCATAAAATTAATAGATTAGGTATTAAGTCCTCGTGGGATCAATAATTTTTATACTACTTGAACGATACGTGTGTTTGCGTTATACGCGTGTGATTACGCCGGTCAAGTTTTTGGCGCCGTTGCTGGGGACTTATTTATCTTTCACTATTAGTTTTGAGGTTAGATACATTTACTTGTATCTAATTACTTTTTGCTTATTATTTTTGTTTTCTTGTGTTTCAGGTTCTCAAACACTACATGAGATTAACCAGAAGCTTTGAACTCCGACCGCTTGACCCAAAAATTGAAAGAACCATCAGACAGTTGAGAAGGGAAAGACGAGAAGGCCAAGAAGCTTTAGTCAACATAGAACCTGAACCTCTGAAAGTTGCACCACCAATACCCATTCGAGACAGAACCATTCATGTGGTCGACGGCTTCATTTCCTGTATTGTACTTCCTCATTTACCAGTAAATGCGTGTGACATCAAAAAATGCATTCAGATGATTCAGCAGTCAGTGCAGTTTGGGGGAAATGCAACTGAAGATCCTAATACCCACATCAGCAACTTCCTGGAAGTTTGCGACACTTTCAATTACAACCGAGAAGCTGAAGAAGCAATGAGACTGCGGGTTTTTCCATACTCCTTGAAAGACAGAGCTAAAGCTTGGCTACATTCACTACCAGCAGGTTCCATCACAACTTGGAACACTTTAGCCACCAAATTCCTTGCAAAGTATTTTCCACCAGCCAGAACTGGAAAGTTGAGGAATGACATCACATCCTTTGTACAACAAGACTCGGAAACTCTCTACGAAGCTTGGGAAAGGTACAAAGATTTGATCCGGAAATGTCCTCACCATGAGATTCCAAAATGGCTTCAAGTCCAAACCTTCTATAATGGACTTTCTAGACTGATGAGAACCACAATTGATGCTGCTGCTAGAGGAGCTTTGATGGCAAAATGAGAAGATCAAGCCTGTGACCTAATCGAAGAAATGGCCAACAACAATTCCTTGTGGCCAACAGAAAGGAGCATGATCCAAAGAATTACAGGAATTTATGAAGTTGGAGCCAATACAGTAGTCAACGCCAAGCTGGATCAGATATGCAAATTCATGGAGACTCTTACCACTGGATCCACAAGTGCACCATATGGAGGAGCACCAGAACCAAACCAACTTGAAGAAATGGTGAATTTTGTCAACAATTTCAACAGACATGGAACAATCCATATTCCAACACCTACAACCTATGGTGGAGGAATCATCCAAATTTCTCATGGAGCAACAATTCAGGGCAAAAGAATTATCCACCACCTGGATTCCAACAGCAACAGAACAAGGGACATGAGGAGGCAAATAAGCCAGGAATAGCAGAAGTGATGGCTCAGTTAAAAAAGTACGATGCTATGTTTCAGAGCCAATATGCTTCCATCAAAGCAATGGAGAATCAAATTGAACAACTGGCTAATGCTCAGAGTTACAGACCGCCAGGAAATCTTCCCAGCAACACAGAACCAAATCCAAGGAACCGAGGGAAGGAGAATGTCAAGCCATTACTTTGAAAAGTGGTACTGAGATCAACAAAGATGTTGGAATTAAGGCATCCACTGAAGAAGTTCTTAAAGATGCAGTTCCACAGATGGAGGAAAAAGAAGCAAAGGAAAAAGAAGCAAAGGAAAAAGATCAAATCACTTCACCTCCACATTTTCCACAGCGACTTCAGAAAAACAAGCTGGACAAGCAATTTGCTCGATTCCTAGAGGTGTTCAAAAAGCTACATATCAACATTCCATTAGCAGAAGCCTTAGAAGAAATACCCAGCTACGTCAAATTCATGAAAGACATTCTTTCACGAAAACGGAGATTACGAGACAGTAGCATTGACGAAAGAGTGCAGTGCTATCATTTAGACGAAACTTCCCCCGAAGTTGAAAGATCCTGGCAGTTTCATTGTCCCATGCACCATTGGAGAACATTATATCGGTAAGGTTTTATGTGACTTAGGTGCAAGTGTTAATTTGATGCCTTTTTCTATTTACAGGAAACTACAAATTGGAGAAGCAATGCCTACCTCAGTCTCTCTGCAACTTGCTGATCGAACGCTCGCATTTCCAAGAGGTGTTGTTGAAGATGTGCTGGTCAAAGTCGACAAACTTATTCTCCCAACAGATTTCATTATCATTGACATGGAAGAAGACAAAGATGTACCTATCATCCTTGGAAGACCATTCTTGGCTACAGGTAGAACTGTGATAGATGTGCAAAAAGGAGAACTAACCATGAAAGTGCAGGACCAAGAAGTTACCTTCAATGTTTTCAAAGCCATGAAATTTCCAAGTGATGAAAAAGAGGAAGAATGTTTCAGGATTGATGTTGTTGATAGTATTGTTTAGGATACTGATACAACTCCCATGGACAAACTTGAAGCTTGCATAACCAACATGACTGACAGCGAGCTAGATGCTGAAATTCTGGAATGTATCAACTATCTTGACAAGCCGTCTCGTTTCAAAGTGACACCACAAATGGAAAGCCTGGAACTGCCAAAGAAAGATCGAACCAAGCCTTCGATTGAAGAACCACCACAGCTGGAGCTGAAGTTACTGCTGAGCCATCTCAGGTATGCATTTCTTGGAAACTCTTCTGAATTACCTGTTATTATTTCTTCTTCACTAACATTGGAGCAGTAAGAAAAGTTACTGAGAGTGTTACAAGAACACAAGAGAGCCATTGGCTGGACTATAGCAGATATTCGAGGCATTAGTCCATCATTTTGCATGCACAAGATTCTGATAAAGGATGAATACAAACCCACAGTGGAGCATCAACGAAGACTCAATCCAATCATGAAGGAAGTCGTGCAGAAAGAAATCATCAAATGGTTGGATGCTGGCATCATTTACCCCATCTCAGACAGCACTTGGGTAAGTCCTATGCAGTGTGTACCAAAGAAAGGAGGAATAACTGTAGTCACAAATGAAAAGAATGAGCTGATTCCAACAAGAACTGTGACTGGATGGAGAGTTTGTATGGACTATCGGAAGCTGAACAAATCAACAAGGAAAGACCATTTTCCGCTGCCATTCATTGATCAGATGTTGGGCAGACTGGCGGGACATGAGTTCTATTGCTTTCTGGATGGATATTCAGGATACAATCAGATTGCTATCGCCCCAGAAGATCAAGAGAAAACCACATTTACATGTCCGTATGGTACTTTTGCTTTCCGCAAGATGCCATTTGGACTATATAATGCCCCTGCCACATTTCAGCGTTGCATAATGGCCATTTTCTCAGACATGCTGGAACAGAGTATGAATGTATTCATGGATGATTTCTCTGTGTTTGGAGACTCTTTTGACCACTGCTTGTAAAATCTGGAACATGTGTTACAAATGTGCGAAGATACCAACCTGGTACTCAACTGGGAGAAATGCCACTTAATGGTGCAGGAATGCATTTTTCTTGGACATCGGATCTCACAAAAGGGAATCGAGGTAGACAAAGCAAATATCGAGACAATTGAAAAACTCCCTCTACCAACATCTGTCAAAGGGATTCGGAGCTTTCTTGGACATGTTGGCTTTTACAGAAGATTTATCAAAGACTTTTCCAAGATTGCTAAACCTCTTTGCAATCTTCTGGAGAAGGATGTGTCTTTCAACTTCACCAAAGAATGCCAGGAAGCTTTTGAGATCTTGAAACATAAGTTGGTTTCTGCTCCCATCATTGTAGCACCAGACTGGAACCTTCCATTTGAGGTAATGTGTGACGCTAGTGATTTTGTTGTAGGTGCAGTTTTGGGACAACGCAAAGCAAAGATTTTCCACACCATTTACTACTCCAGCATAACTTTGAATGAAACTCAACTCAACTACACAACCACTGAAAATGAGTTGCTCGCAGTTGTGTACGCTTTTGAGAAATTCTGCTCCTATCTGCTGGGTCCCAAAGTGGTGGTCTACACAGATCATTCAGCAATTAAATACTTGATCACGAAGAAAGATGCCAAACCCAGATTGATCCGTTGGATACTTCTTCTGCAAGAATTCGACATGGAGATCAGAGACAGGAAAGGGACAGAAAACCAGGTGGCAGATCACTTGTCGAGGCTCGAGAATGGAAAAACAGCTGGCAAAGAACTGACAGTTAAAGAAACTTTTCCAGATGAACAGATGTTTGCCATGAAACAGCATGATGCTCCTTGGTATGCTGATTATGTCAATTACATAGTGTCGGGAAAATGGCCGTTGGAATTGACAACTCAACAAAAGAAGAAGTTTTTCAAAGAAGTCAAGCACTATGTCTGGGATGAGCCGTACTTGTTCAAACACTGTGCTGATCAACTACTGAGACGGTATGTTCCACATGAGGAGGTCAACAGTGTTTTGCAACATTGTCAATCATCACCATATGGCGGACACTTCAGCGGAAACAAAACTGCAGCCAAAGTCCTACAATCAGGTTTGTTCTGGCCCACTCTTTTTAAAGATGCTTACTTGTTTTCTGATGAGCGGAAAATATATCAATATTTACCGCCCCTTTTACTTAATATTTTGTTTAGTTTCTCGGGTTTGATGAACGTTTTTATGTGTTTTAGTTTATTTTACAGATAAAATAATATTGGGACACAATGAAATCATTTAGGACGAAATGTAGGTCAAATAAGGGCAAAAATTGGACTTGACATATTAATTTTGGAGATTGGAAACTTGAAAAGGCGTTTTAATGAAGTGCAGTTTTGGAAATTCCAATTTTGCGCATCTGTCGTATTTGGGGTATAACATTTTATTACTATATCGGATTGAGCTGATTCAAGTTCCAGATTAAAGAAGACTCAAAGATCTACAACTTTGAAAGACAAAATAATTTCGAATTCTGAAGATTTCATGCCTGAAATTGATGAACCATCCAGAAGTGTGTTGTGTGTAATTATTAAAGTCATTTTCAATCATTTTCAAAGCAAAAAATAAATTAATAAATAAATAATAAAAATTATCAAATCACCACCAAACATGATAAGCAATTAGTAGAGCAATTAATAATGGATTTGGTGGATAATTTGATGGAGGGAAAATTTTGCCTATAAATACCAAGCCATTTCATTTGTAAATTCATACTTTCTTCTAAGGAATTCCTTAAGAATAATAAGAAGATTGTATCTTGTTTGTTTATTTACAGCTTTCAGTAATTAATTTACACTTTCGCACTTTCTTTTCTTTACTTTTCAGTTTTTACTTTCCGCAATTTACTTTTACGCACAATACTTTTCTTTCTTTAATTTTCAATTTTTACTTTTCAGTAATGAGGAGGTAACTCCCCTTTGCTGGGGTAAAAGGTAAAACTTTTATTACTAATATTTAGATTAATCTCCCTTAATTATAATATATAAACTAGTTAAAACCTGACTTAACGAGGATACTGCCATATTGGTCGGTTGGTAATTATTTAAATTGGTTTTAACCTGACTAAACTGGATACCGCCTGATTGGTCGGTTGGTAATTAATTATTAATTTGACTTAATCTGGATACCGCCTAAATAGATGGTTGGTAATTATCATGCAAAGTTAATATATTATATTAAGGGAGATATCTAAAATAGAAGTAATAAAATTGGATCCTTTTACCTCAGCATTTTCTTTTATTGTACTTTTACTTTATTTACTTTTCAGCATTTACTTTTCAACAATTTACTTTCAGGAATTTACTTTCAGCATTTACTTTTCAGTAATTTACTTTCAGCATTTACTTTTTAGCATTTAATTTTCATTATTTAATTTCAGCATTTACTTTCCGTCATTTACTTTTCAGCAATTTACTTTTCAGCATTTTACTTTATGTCTTTTATTTTATTTAAGTTTTTACTAGCCTAGTCATGTGTCGTAACTAAGTTGGTTATCTAGGGTTGTGATGAATTCTAATATAACTGGTTTATAAGGGGTAATTTTATAGTTTGGGTAATTTAAAGGTTTACTTATTAAGTTTTAAGCTTAATGCGTCTTGTTAATTGGCCACTAATAAGATTGATCTGGTAAATCTAAAATAAACTTGACAAATGAATTTTAGATTTCAGCCTTAGACTTAATAGCCCACGATCTTCCAGCAGGTTTCGTTATCCTTGAAATGGAAGAAGAAAAAGAGGTGCCTATCATCCTTGGAAGACCATTCTTGGCGACAGGACGAACTGTGATTGATGTATAAAAAGGAAAACTGACCATGAAAGTTCAAGACCAAGAAGTTACCTTCAATGTTTTCAAAGCCATGAAATTCCCGAGTGAAGAAAATGAAGAAAAATGTTTCAGAATTGATATTGTTGATAGTATCGTTCAGGATACTGATACAAATCCCACAGACAAACTTGAAGCTTGCATCACCAACATGACTAACAACGAGCTAGATGCTGAAATCCTGGAATGTATCAACTACCTTGACAAACCATTCCGATTCAAATCGACACCACAAGTGGAAAGCCTAGAACTGCCAAAAAAAGATCGAATCAAGTCTTCGATTGAAGAACCACCACAGTTGGAGCTGAAGTTACTTCCGAGCCATCTCAGGTATGCATTTATTGGAAACTCTTCTAAATTACCTATTATTATTTCTTCTTCACTAACATTGGAGCAGGAAGAAAAGTTGTTGAGAGTATTACGAGAGCACAAAAGAGCCATTGGCTGGACTATAGCAGACATTCGAGGCATTAGTCCATCATTTTGCATGCACAAGATTCTGATGAATGATGAGTACAAACCCACAATGGAGCATCAACAAAGACTCAATCCAATCATGAAAGAGGTCGTAAAGAAAGAAATCATCAAATGGTTGGATGCTGGCATCATTTATCCCATCTCAGATAGTACTTGGGTGAGTCTTATGCAGTGTATGCCGAAGAAAGGAGGAATCACTGTGGTTACCAATGAAAAGAACGAGCTAATCCCAACCAGAACAGTGACTGGATGGAGAGTATGCATGGACTACCGAAAGCTGAACAAAGCCACGAGGAATGACCATTTTCTGTTGCCATTCATTGATCAGATGTTGGACAGACTGGCGGGACATGAGTTCTATTACTTTCGAGACGGATATTCAGGGTACAATCAGATTGTTATCGCCCCAGAAGATCAGGAGAAAACCACATTTACATGTCCATATGGTACTTTTGCTTTCAGCAGGATTCCATTTGGATTATTTAATGCCCCTGCCACATTTCAGCGTTGCATGATGGCCATCTTCTCAGATATGCTGGAGTAGAGTATGGAGGTATTCATGGATGATTTTTCTGTGTTTGGAGACTTTTTTGACAACTGCTTGCAAAATCTGGAACATGTATTACAAAGATGCGAAGATACCAACCTGGTACTCAACTGGGAGAAATGCCACTTCATGGTACATGAAGGCATTGTTCTTGGACACCGGATCTCACAAAAGGGAATCGAGGTAGACAAAGAAAAGATTGAAACAATTGAAAACTACCTCCACCGACATCAGTCAAAGGGATTCGGAGTTTTCTTGGACATGCAGGTTTTTACAGGAGATTTATCAAAGACTTTTCCAAGATTGCTAAACCTCTTTGCAATCTTCTGGAGAAGGATGTGCCTTTCAACTTCACCAAAGAATGCCAGGAAGCTTTTGAGATCTTAAAACAAAAGCTGATTTCTGCCCCCATCATTGTAGCACCAGACTGGACCCTTCCATTTGAAGGAATGTGTGATGCTAGTGATTTTGCTGTAGGTGCAGTTTTGGGACAACGCAAAGCAAAGATTTTCCACACCATCTACTACTACAGCAGAAATTTGAATGAAGCTCAACTCAACTACACAACCACTGAAAAGGAGTTGCTCGCAGTTGTGTACGCTTTTGACAAATTTCGCTCCTATCTGCTGGGTCCCAAAGTGGTGGTCTACACATATCATTCAGCAATCAAATATCTGATCACAAAGAAAGATGCCAAACCAATATTGATCCATTGGATACTTCTTCTGCAAGAATTTGATGTGGAGATTCGAGACAGGAAATGGACAGAAAACCAAATGGCAGATCACTTATCGAGGCTCGAGAGTGGAGAAACAGCTGGCAAAGAACTGTCAATCAAAGAAACTTTTCCAGATGAACAGCTGTTCGCCATGAAACTGCAGGATGTCCCTTGGTATGCTGACTATGTCAACTTCATTGTATTAGAAAAATGGCAGTTGGAATGGACAACTCAGCAACGAAAGAAGTTCTTCAAAGAAG
The DNA here is from genome assembly GCA_019454045.1 of Zanthoxylum bungeanum. NCBI lineage: Eukaryota > Viridiplantae > Streptophyta > Magnoliopsida > Sapindales > Rutaceae > Zanthoxylum > Zanthoxylum bungeanum. The sequence goes on along the minus strand of SKCR01029335.1, from coordinate 213,418 downwards.
TCAAGCACTATGTCTGGGATGAGCCGTACCTGTTCAAACGCTGTGCTGATCAATTACTCAGGCGTTGTGTTCCACAGGAGGAAGTCAACAGTGTTTTGCAGCACTGTCATTCATCACCATATGGCGGACACTTCAGCGGAAACAAAACTGCAGCCAAAGTCCTACAATCAGGTTTGTTCTAGCCAACTATTTTTAAAGATGCTTATCTTTTTGCTCTTCAATGTGACAGGTGCCAGAAAACTGGGAATATTTCAAGGAGAAATGAAGGACCGTTGCAAAATATTCTAGAAGTGGAGATATTCGATGTGTGGGGTATAGATTTCATGGGACCCTTTGTTCCATCATTCGAAAACCTGTACATCCTGGTTGCTGTAGACTACGTCTCCAAATGGGTTGAAGCAATTGCAATACCATCCAATGATTCAAAAGTGGTGATCAAATTCCTGAAAAAGAACATTTTCACTCGGTTCGGAACACCTCAGGAAATTATCAGTGATGGTGGCACACATTTCTGCAACAGATACTTTGATGCACTCCTATCCAAATACGGAGTTACTCACAAAGTTGCCACTGCTTATCATCCACAGTTAAATGGACAGGTTGAAGTTTCAAACAGGGAAATCAAAAGAATCTTGGAGAGAACTGTTGGATCAAAAGGAGGGACTGGTCAACAAAACTAGATGACGCATTATGGGCCTATCGGACAGCTTACAAGACACCCATTGGTATGTCCCCATATCGATTAGTGTTTGGGAAAGCATGCCATTTGCCAGTTGAGCTTGAACACAAGGCGTACTGGGCACTGAAGAAGTTGAATCTTGATCCACAAGCTGCAGGAGAGAAAAGACTCCACCAACTCAACGAATTGGAGGAGTTTTGTCTACAGGCTTATGAGAATGCCATATTGTACAAAGAAAAGACCAAGAAATGGCATGATCGAAAAATAGTGCAGAGACAGTTTGAACCAAGGCAACAAGTGTTGTTGTACAATTCACGGTTGAAACTTTTCCCTGGAAAGTTAAAATCAAGGTGGTCAGGTCCATTTGTGATCACTCAGGTTTTACCATATGGAGCTGTTGAGTTACTGGATCCCAAAACCAACGAAACATTCAAGGTTAACAGTCAGCGTGTCAAACACTACTGGGGAGAATCATTTGAGCTACAAAAAGAAAGTGTCACACTTTCAGATCCAGCCTAACGTTCGAGAAGTCACGTCTAGCTGACGACTTTAAACTTAGCGCTAGCAAGGAGGCAACCCATGCAATTTGTGTATATATTGTGATTTGGTGTGATTTAATTTGGTGTGTTTAGTTTTTGCAGATTAAGACATTTCAGGATGGAATAAATTCTTGAAAATCTTCACAAGCAATTTCCTTCTCTCCCTCAAAACTCTCTGATGAAAGTCTACAAAGCTCGCTTGGAACGGATGAGACTACTAATGATCCATGATATTCCTAATGACATTCGTTGGGTAATCGAAGCACGGGTCCGATTAGCAGGTGAGTATTCTGATTCCTGTAATTCTTATTTGCCTGGATTTGGAAGAAGCACATATGCAAAGAAAAGTAGAGCTAAGCAAATAGGTGTTTGTTACAAATGTGCACGCTGAAATTGCAATACTCGTTGTCGTTCTTTAGGAATGGTGTCTGATAATCGCGAAGAAAAAATTAAATTCATTAGGGATGGCTTGAGTAAGGAGTCTTTAGATGATATATCTTCGACTCTTGAGACACATCCCAGTGGATATGTTCATATAGCCATTCGCAAATTACATACACAATTCCAAAAAGAAAGACAACAGTTAAGTCTCGGGAATCTGACTCAAAAAGACCCTGTTTGCCAATTTATAAGAAAATTGGATGGGAAGCTTCTCCCTGACGCATAGACGTCATTCAAGTCGCTACATTTCTTGTACATATTATATCTCTTTGTCTTTTCCTGATAATTGTAATTTTTTTTTGTTTTTTTCTTTTATTTTCTCCAACAGGATCCAGACATTTTTGACTATCACGATTTATTTTACTATTTTGCTACTAATTATCCTTTGGAAGATACTTGTGCTATTATTACTCACCCTTTTCAGGTTTTATAAATTCAACTCATCATTACACTTTTGAAGATATCCAGAGTAAAACATGGAAGCCACTTCAAGAAGACGAGTTGAAAACATCTGTGTGTTTTGCGGTACAAGTGTTGGAGTTAAACCACAATACGTAGAGGCAGCACATGAATTGGGTCGAGTCTTAGCTGCAAGGAATATGCACTTAGTATATGGTGGAGGCAATCTTGGACTAATGGGGATCGTTTCAAAGGCTGTACAGGAAGGAGGCAGTCAAGTTTTGGGAATCATCCTAAAACCCTTGGCGGAGGCAAATCTTATTGGACCATCAAACGGAGAAGAACTAATCGTGCCAGGTATGTCTGAACAACTGGTAGAAATGATTAACCGTGCTGATGCTTTTATTGCTTTTCCATGTGGCTTGGGTACATTGGAGGAAATTTTTACAGTGTTATCTTGGGCGAACCTGAACATACACCAGAAATCGCTTGGACTATACAACGTTCAAGGATTTTATGATTTTCTTTGTGTGTTTCTTGATGATGCTCAGAGAAATGGGTCATGTCAAAACCTTTAAAAGAACTCATATTCACTGCCAAAACTGCTCCGGATCTAATTGACCAAATCTTAGCCTATGAACCAAAAATTGACCATATCCTTTCAAAGATAAATTGGTCCGAGGACGATCGTGGTAAAAGGCGTAGGATTAATCTGGATCTTAACCTTTAACTTTTCGTGTAGAATTTCAGCTAACTAGGTACTATCTTTTAAACTCTTCTTCTACTTTTAGGTTTGGGGGAGGGAATTAGTTGATTAGTATATTATTTTTAGTTGTGTGTGGTTTTTATTTTTAGTCCAAAATTTTTCGAAAAATACAAAAAAAAATTGAAAACTTTTCAAAAATTACAAAAATATTTTGCGTTTTTGTTTTTATTTTGACTAAAAAGGTGAAATTGGTAAGAGATAGCTGAGTAAGGAGTTTCCACTCCTGAGACGTATCTCAAACCTAATTCGGAACAAGTTAATTTTTGTTTATTTTCTTTTGAATTATTAATTTGTAAATTCTCCATAAAACTGATTAAAATGGATCTTCATATACTCAGTTGACAGGTATTATCAGCATACATGGTAACATACAAACATGAGCTGTAATTGAAAAGTTTGAAATATTCAGTGCTCTAGTTTAATTGGAGGAAGCATCTCAAAAAAGCAATGGAGTAAGAAAAAAAACATATCAGATCCGAGTTATTAAGTCTGTAAGGGTGTTTTAACACCTAGTGCCCTAAAGCCAACTGGTTTGGGAGTCACTGGCCCAAAGCTCGCTACATGGATCAAGGATGTTGCAAAAATATATATATCTGAAGTCTGAGTAATTAAGTCCGTAGGGGTGTCTTAACACCTGGTGCCCTAAAGCCAACTGGTTTCGGAGCCACCGACCCAACACTCGCTACATAGATGGAAGATATTGTATATAAATAAAAAAAAAATCAAAAATCAAAGAAAAAAATCTGAAAAATTATTTCATTACTGCAAAAAGTTGTGAATTCTGATAAAACTTTCGGACAAAAATATTACTCTCTTATCAACTGCACTTGTGACTGTTGTGGGCAAAAATGAGTTGATTAATATTTTGTCGGCTGTGCATATGGAGAATGGTAAATATAATCGGAGAATTTACTTATTTAGTAATTTAGAAAGAAAGAAAACAACTAGTAACTTAGAGTACAAGTTTCACACGATTAGTCACTAACTTCTTTATTCTATTTTCTCTTGTCTTTTTGCTTTTGTGTGCATTAATTTTATTATCCTTTTACTTTTGTAAAACGTTTGTGGGTTTCGTTGCTGTAAGCCCTCACGAGACTATAACTCGTCCACTAGGGACACCTATGGGTTTAAAGGCTTGTTGCATATGCTAAATGCAACCGTGATCCCTACGAAAGTGGCTTAGTTTAATTTTAATTATTTCTTGTATTTTATTTTGTTGTTTTGCTTGAGGACTAGCAAAATGTTAGGTTTGGGGTGGTGATGAGCGGAAAATATATTAATAGTTACCGCCCCTTTTACTTAATATTTTATTTAGTTTCTTGGGTTTGATGAACGTTTTGATGTATTTTAATTTATTTTGCAGATAAAATAATATTGGGACACAATGAAATCATTTAGGACGAAATGTGGGTCAAATAAGGGTAAAAATTGGACTTGACATATTAATTTTGGAGATTGGAAACTTGAAATGACGTTTTAACGAAGTGCAGTTTTGGAAATTCCAGTTTTGCACATCTGTCGTATTTTGGGCATAACATTGTATTCCGATATCGGATTGATCTGATTGAAGTTGCAGATTAAAGAAGACTCAAAGCTCTACAACTTTGAAAGACAAAATAATTTCGAATTCTGAAGATTTCATGCCCGAAATAGATGAACCATCCAGAAGTGTGTTGTGTGTAATTATTAAAGTCATTTTCAAAGCAAAAAATAAATTAATAAATAAATAATCAAAATTATCTAATCACCACTAAACATGATAAGCAATTAGTAGAGCAATTAATAATGGATTTGGTGGATGATTTGATGAGGCAAAATTTTACCTATAAATACCAAGCCATTTCATTTGTAAATTCATACTTTCTTCTAAGGAATTCCTTAAGAATACTAAGAAGATTGTATCTTGTTTGTTTATTTAAAGCTTTCAGTAATTAATTTCCGCTTTTTCACTTTCTTTTCTTTACTTTTCATTTTTTACTTTCCGCAATTTAGTTTTACGCACAGTACTTTTCTTTCTTTAATTTTCAGTTTTTACATTTCAATAATGAGGAGGTAACTCCCCTTTGCTGGGGTAAAAGGTAAAACTTTTATTACTAATATTTAGATTAATCTCCCTTAATTATAATATATAAACTAGTTAAAACCTGACTTAACAAGGATACCGCCATATTGGTCGGTTGGTAATTATTTAAATTGGTTTTAACCTGACTAAACTGGATACCGCCTGATTGGTCGGTTGGTAATTAATTATTAATTTGACTTAATATGGATACCGCCTATATGGCTGGTTGGTAATTATCAGGCAAAGTTAATATATTATATTAAGGGAGATATCTAAAATAGAAGTAATAAAATTGGATCCTTTTACCTCAGCATTTTCTTTTATTGTACTTTTACTTTATTTACTTTTCAGCAATTTACTTTCAGCATTTACTTTTCAACAATTTATTTTCAGCAATTTACTTTCAGCATTTAGTTTTCAGTAATTTACTTTCTGCATTTACTTTTCAGCATTTAATTTTCAGTATTTAATTTCAGCATTTACTTTCCGTCATTTACTTTTCAGCAATTTACTTTTCAGCATTTTACTTTATGTCTTTTATTTTATTTAAGTTTTTACTAGCCCTAGTTATGTGTCGTAACTAAGTTAGTTATCTAGGGTTGTGATGAATTCTAATATCACTGGTTTATAAGGGGTTATTTTATAGTTTGGGTAATTTAAAGGTTTACTTATTAAGTCTTAAGTTTAATGCGTATTGTTAATTGGCCACTAATAAGATTGATCTGGTAAATCTAAAATAAACTTGACAAAGGAATTTTATGTTTCATCCTTAGACTTAATAGCCCACGATCTTCCTTGAGGATAGATAACCCTTTAATAGATTTCCTTACAGATTAGACATATACCTGTCGGGCGGGGGTAGCCATAATTGGAACTTAAACTTAATGAATCCAGGTAATTTGGGTGACATAGACATATGGTTCAATTGGGTTATAATGGGTATTTGCATCTTGTTGGGTTTCTAGATTAGTCCCAAGATCAATTCAATCATAGAAACATGTGTGAATACTCAAAATAAATATGGCGGAATCATACTTACAATGATCGGCTTTTACGATGTGAGGAACAATAATATTTTATCCTTCAAGCTCCTTGAACTTTCGGCAATGGGATGTTTTATGCTCCTCCAAATTCGGTCAACTCCATGGATGGATCTCCAAGCTCCAAGCTTCACGTTGTGATTCTATGCTCTTGAGTTTGTTTCCCTATCACCTATAGATGACTCTTCATGTGCTAGCATTAGAAAGATTTGCCACAAATCTTCCATTTTCTTCTTCTTGTTCACGGTTTGGAGAAGAAAAATGAGAGAGGAAAATGTTTGGCCCTTGGCCGAAACATGTTGGAGAAGGAAAGAGATAGAGAGATGGTTGTGTTGTGTAGGTTTGTGTATCTAATACACTTAATTGATTTCTAAAATCAATAATAAACATATACCAAAAATTTGGTATTTTCCTTTCAAAAAGGTCAACCAATTTTGGAGCCAAAAGGTAATTAATGCCTTCCAATCACTACCATCACTATTCACATCAAAAGTGACTAGACATCACATCACACAAAGTGACTAGACATCACATCAATCAAAGTGACTAATGATTTGACGCTTGCTGTGACTTGTGGCCGCACTTGAATTCGAAATACGAGTGGGCCCGCAAACACTCCCGGGCCAGGGTTCGCTAATTCTGAATTAACGAATTTTCCGTTGCGACGTAATTAAATCAAATTTAATTAAATAATTATGCCTAGCAAAATTACTATTCACATCACTAGCGAATTAATTCTAAATTAACTCGTTCGCCCGAATTAAATTCTAATTTTAATTCCGCGTCAAAATCCAATTTCGTATAATATATCGAATATATTATTTTATCGATTAATTCCAAATTAATCGTTCTCTCTCTTTAAATAATATTTTATCCCATATAAAATATCTCCGCAATTAATCCCAGATTAATTTTCTCTCTCTACTAATTAATCCCAGATTAATAAAGTGCGAGTCATACGTCATCGGTGAATCTTCGGGAAGCGACCCATGAGATCCCCGGATATGTTGGCAGTAAATCCAGTCGTCGGACTATCCGAACACGTAAGTACCTAGTACTACGTTTGTACCGATTTACAAGACAAGGTTGGCTTCTAGAAAAGCGCCATGCCTACCCAATTCTCCAGAAATATCCTTACAGGAATATGTGATCTATATCAGGCGTAGTATACGTAGTATTGCGTATTTCAATCCAGCATCGGATGTCATATGCAAGGCCCGGGGCTGGTAATGTGTCTGCCCCGTACAAAGCACATATCGAATCTCTGGTAACTAGTCTCTATAATCGGATAATCAAGACCTAGTCATATTATCCCGATTACTGCAGTACATAAGAGCACCAGTTCCGCATCCTATGTGATCATCATCTCCACTATGACTGGAGTGATACTTTCGTCTTGACATCACACCCAATACACTACGATTCTCAATATACCCAGAAGAGGCATACACAGAACCTGTTAAAGCCCTGGACGACCAAAACCAAAGTATATTGATTGTCGCAAATATTAGCAGTGCAAGTCTCAGGTTAAGACCAAATACACCTACCCTGATTCGGACTTCCATAGACACATAGGGTTTTTCAAATCAATTCCGAATTCAATCCAATTAAATCCTAAATCAACATTCCCAACATGATTCCAACTCATCCAATGAATCAAAAATCAAAAATCCCAAGACATTAGGGTTCTACAACCTCTCGGCCAAGCCAAGAATTTCGGCAAAAATTGTTCCAAACAATATTTCATGAACTTGATCCAATCAAACTTCAATTAAACTACATTTAAGCATACTCAATCATCCATTTTCATCAAATCATGCTCAAATACATTTTACCCAATTTTAACCCTAAATCAAGTTTCATGCTTTTAACTCGCTCTAATATCATTTTTGGGAAAATCTACGGTCCCAAGGATCGATTAAAGAAATGAAACTAAGTGCGAATACAACAAGGAAATTGCGGAACACTTACATTGAGCGGTTGAACGATGTGACAAAGAACAAAAATCTTCAAGCTCCCTCCTAGAGTGCTCTCGGTTTTGAGCTGAAAATGTCCTCCATTTTCGGCCATGGTCCTCCTCCAAGCTCCAAGCTTTGGTTGATAATTCCATGCTCACGTGTGCGGTTCCCTATCACCTTCGCAAGACCCCGAATGTGTGCTAGCATTTAGGAATTTTTGCCATAAAAATTCCTTAGCTTCTCCTTGCCATTCTCGGCATTTAGCAGAAAAATGAAGAAAAAAGGGCCCCTTGGCCGAGAGTTTTTGGGAGAAGAAAGCGAGAGAGGAAAATGTGTTTGATGTGTTTCTTAAATTGATTTCTAAAATCAATTAATAACATATACCAAATTTTAAAAGGCTTTCCAAAAGTCAACAAAAAATTTGGAGGTAAAAAATGCATTCCAACCACACACATCAACTATTCACATCAAATGTGACAAGACATCACATCACTGAAAGTGACAAGTGATTTGATGCTTGATGCGACTATTGATTTGACGCTTGATGTGACTTGCGGACCGCACTTAAATTCGCAATGCGAGTGCGCCCGCAAACACTCCCGGGCTCGGGTTCGCTAATTCCAAATTAATGAATTTTCCGTTGCGACGAAATTAAATCTAATTTAATTAAATAACTTTGCCTAGCAAAATTACTAGTCACTTCGCTAACGAATTAATTCTAAATTAACTCGTTCGCTCGAATTAAAATTTAATTTCCATTCCGCGTCGAAATCCAATTTCGTATAATATATCAAATATATTATTTTATTGATTAATTCCAAATTAATCGTTATCTCTCTTTTAATAATATTTTTTCCCAGATAAAATATCTCTGCAATTAATCTCAGATTAATTTTCTCTCTCATCTAATTAATCCCAGATTAATAAAGTGCGAGTCATACGTCATCGGTAAATCTTCAGGAAGCGACCCATGAGATCCCCGGATATGTTGGCAGTAAATCCAGTCGTCGGACTATCCGAACACGTAAGTACCTAGTACTACGTTTGTACCGATTTACAAGACAAGGTTGGCTTCTAGCAAAACGCCATGCCTACCCAATTCTCCAGAAATATACTTACAGGAATATGTGATCTATATCAGGCGTAGTATACGTAGTATTGCGTATTTCAATCCAACATCGGATGTCATATGCAAGGCCTGGGGCTGGTAATGTGTCTGCCCCGTACAAAGCACATATCGAATCTCTAGTAACTAGTCTCTATAATCGGATAAACATGACCTAGTCATAATATCCCGATGACTGCAGTACATAAGAGAACGAGTTTCGTATCCTACTTGGTCATCATCTCCACTATTACTGGAGTGATACTTCCATCTCGACATCATACCAAATACACTACGATTCTCAATATACCCAGAAGAGGCGTACACAGAACCTGTTAAAACCCTGGAAGACCAAAACCAAAGTACATTGATTGTCGCAAGTATTAGCGGTGCAAGTCTTAGGTTAAGAACAAATAGACCTACCCTGATTCGGACTTCCATAGACACATAGTAATACTACCAATGAAATTCTGTGGGGTCTATCCAGAGCGAAGCTATTTTCCGTACCATCGGTAAAACACAACCTCCTACTACACTTGCATGAGTATCATATACCCAAATATATGAGAACTATGCAGTTATGCCCTCACAATGCGCACAAGTGTAATACTAATCTTTTACGCATTATGGATGTCCAAACTCGATAATACTCTGACTATGGATATTTAATGATTAAACATTCGTGGATTGATATTATCTCATATCATCTCAATCCAGGAACTAATCATAAGGACCTCCTATCATTTATACATCTTGGTGATCTAATCACAAATGATAAGAGAGCAATTTCCTTTGTCACATAGTTAATTTGTACAAAAACACCATGATCTGTACAAATAGTGATGCTATGGGTCATAATTGTCCAACAGCTCTCGCAAATCTTCACAAGCAATTTCCTTCTCTCCCTCAAAAATCTCTGATGAAAGTCTACAAAGCTCGCTTGGAACGAATGAGACTACTGATGATCAAAGGTATTCCAACTGACATTCGTTGTATTATTGAAGCACGAGTCCGATTGGAAGGTGAGTCCTCTGACTCTTTTATTTCACATCTGCCTGGTTTAGGAAGGAGCACATATGCTAAAAATAGAAGAGCTAAAAGAATGTGTGTATTCTATAAATGTGCTCGTATGTTTTGTGATACTCGTTTTCGTTCTTTAGGAATGATGTCTGATAACCATGAAGATAAGATTAATTTCATTTGGGATGGCTTGAGTAAGGAGTCTTTGGATGACATATCTAAAACTCTTGAGACGCATCCTAGTGGATATGTGTATCACGAAATTCGCGTGTTATATACACAATTCCAAAAAGAAAGACAACAGTTAAGTCTCGGGAATCTAACTCAAAAAGACCATGTTTGCCAGTTTATAAGAAAATTGGATGGGAAGCTTTTCCCTGACGCATAGACGTCAATCAAGCCACTATTTTTCTTGTACATATTATATCTCTTTGTCTTTTCCTAATAATTGTGATGTGTTTTGTTGTTTTCTTTTATTTTCTCCTACAAGATCCAGATCTTTTTTACTATCACGATTTATTTTACTGTTTAACTAATAATTGTCATTTGGTAGTGCTATTATTTTACTCACCCTTTTCAGGTGTTATAAATTCAACTCATCATTTCACTTTTGAAGACATCCAGAGTAAAACATGGAAGTCACTTCAAGAAGACAAGTTGAAAACATCTGTGTGTTTTACGGTACTAGTGTTGGTACTAAGCCACAATACATAGTAGCAGCACAAGAATTGGGACGAGTCATAGCTGAGAAGAATATGCACCTAGTATATGGCGGAGGCAATCTTAGGCTAATGGGGATCGTTTCAAAGGCCGTACAGGATGGAGGCGGTCAAGTTCTGGGAATCATCCCAAAACCCTTGGCAGAGGCAGATCTTATATGATCATCAAACGGAGAAGAACTGATCGTGCCAGGTATGTCTGAACGACTGGTGGAAATGATTAATCGTGTTGATGCTTTTATTGCTTTCCTAGGTGGTTTGGGTACGTTGGAGGAGATTTTTACAATGCTATCTTGGGTAAACATGAACATACACCAGAAACCAATTGGATTGTTCAACACAGACGGATTTTATGATTTTCTTTGTGTATTTCTTGATGATGCCCGGAGAAATGGGTTCGTATCAAAACCTCTAAAAGAACTCCTCTTCACTGCCAGAATTGCCCAAGATTTAATTGAACAAATTTTAGCCTATGAACCACAAATTGACCCTATCCTTTCGAAGATAAAATGGTCTAATGATGGTCGTGGTAAGAAGCGTCGGATAAATCTGAATCTTAACCTTTAAATTTCCCATTTAGATGCAGAATTTCAGCTAACCAGATACAATCTTCTAAACTCTTATTCTACTGTTTAAGAAATTGTGGACAATGTCTCATTTCGGTTTGGGGGTGGGGAATAGTTGATTAGTATCTTGTTTGTATTTTATTTTTATTTTTAGTCCAAAATTTTTGAATAAATAAAAAAAAATTTAAAAATTTTACAAAAAAAAATCAAAAAAATATTGTGTTTTTAATTTGATTAATCGGGTGAAATTGGTAAGAGATAGCTGTGTAAGGAGTTTCCACTCCTGAGACGTATCTCAAACTTATTTCGGAACAAGTTAATTTTTGTTTATTTCCTCTTGAATTATTTAATTTGTGAATTCTCCATAAAATTGACTAAAATGGATCTTCATATGCTCAGTTGGCAGGTATTATCAACATGCATGGTAATATACGGACATGAACTATAATTGAAAAGTTTGTAATATTTAGTGCTCTAGTTTAATTGGAAGAATCATCTATGAGAAGTAATAGAGTAAAAAAAAATTTGAGATCCGAGTTATTAAGTCTGAAAGGGTGTTTTAACACCTAGTGCCCTAAACCCAACTGGTTTGGGAGTCACTGACCCAAAGCTCGGTACATGGATCAAGGATGTTGCAAATATATATATATCTGAAGTCTGAGTAATTAAGTTCGTAGGGGTGTCTTAACACCTGGTGCCCTAAAGCCAACTGGTTTGGGAGCCACCGACCCAACACTCGCTATATAGATGGAAGATATTGTATATAAATAAAAAAAAATCAAAAATCAAAGAAAAAAATCAGAAAAAAAAATCAGAAAAATTATTCCATTGCTGCAAAAAGGTGTGAATTCTGATCAAACTTTAGGACAAAAATATTACGCTCTTATCAACTACACTTGTGACTGTTGTTGGAAAAAATGAGTTGATTAATATTTTGTTGGTTGTGTATATGGAGAATGGTAAATATAATCGGAGAATTTACTTATTTGGTAATTTAGAAAGAAAGAAAACAACTAGGGATTTGGAGTAGAAGTTTCACCTGATTAGTCACTAACTTCTTTATTCTATTTTCTCTTGTATTTTTGCTTTTGTGTGCATTAGTTTTACTATATTTTTACTTTTGTAAAATGTTTGTGGGTATCATTGCTGTAAACCCTCACGAGACTACAACTCGTCCACTAGGGACACCTAGAGGTTTAAAGGCTTGTTGCATACGCTAAATGCAGTCGTGATCCCTACGAAAGTGGATTAGTTAAATTTTATTTTAAAGATGTTTATGTTATTTTATTCTGTGTTTTGCTCGAGGACTAGCAAAATGTTAGGTTTGGGGTGTGATGAGTGGTAAATGTATCACTTTTTCCCACTCATTTGACCTAATATTTTGTATAATTTTTTAAGTTTTGTGAATATTTTGATGTATTTTGTGTTATTTTGTAGATAAATAAAGTTTCAGGACATTCTGGAGGTGATTTGGAGCCAAAACATTGAAAAATGACACAAAAGGGAAAAATGGTAATTTGGCGCGTCGCGACGCGCAAGCCTACTATTGGACAATTATGACCCATAGCATCACTATTTGTACAGAACATTGTGTTGTTGTACAAATTAACTATGTGACAAAGGAAATTGCTCTTTCATCATTTGTAATTGGATTACCAAGATACATAAATGATAAAAGTCCATATGATTAGTTCCGGATTGATAAGATATGAGAGAATATCAATCCATGAAGGTTTAATCATTAAATAACCCTAGTCGTAGTATTATCGAGACTGGACATCGATAATGCGGTATAGACTAGTATTGCACTTGTGCGCGTTGTGGGAGCATAACTGCATAGTTCTCATTTATTTCAGTATTGGATACTTATACAAGTGTGATAGGTGGTTGTGTTTACCGATGGTACGGAAATAACTTCGCTCTGGATAGACCCCTCGGAATTCCATTGGTAGTATGACTATGTGTCTATGGAAGTCCGAATCAGGGTAGGTGTATTTGGTCTTAACCAGAGACTTGCACCGCTAATACTTGCGACAATCAATATACTTTGGTTTTGGTCTTCCAGGGCTTTAACAGGTTCTGTGTACGCCTCTTCTGGGTATATTAAGAATCGTAGTGTATTGGGTGTGATGTTAAGATGAAGTATCACTTCAGTCATATGGAGATGATGGTCACGTAGGATAAGAACCGATACTCTTGTATGCTGCAGCTATCGGGATAATATGACTAGGTCATGTTTATCCGATTATAGAGACTAGTTACCAGAGATCCGATATGAGCTTCGTACGGGGCAGACACAATTCCGGCCCCAAGCCTAGCACGTGACATCCGATACTGGATCGCAATACGCAATACTACGTATATTACGCTGATATAGATTACATATTCCTTTAAGAATATTTCTGGAGAATTGGGTAGGTACGGTGTTTTGCTAGAATCCAACCATATAAACCTAAGTTTAGGAACTACCTTTAGGGTATGTACTTAAATTAGGAAACTGTTAAAATGTACCTAGTTTGACTAGAAACATTATCTCCATATTGGAGTATAACTGGTTGCGGGTATACCTTTATATTCTAGAACACTAAAGTGTTTCATTTTATAAAGATGATATTGAGATAAGCAGATTGGTTGTGAATAACAATATTTATATTTTGAATATAAATGAATCTCAAACGTATAACATGACAAACAAATAGCTCAAACTGATTTGATCAGATGAGACTTATTTGTGGCATTGTTGTCTGGGACACATTAAACAAGACTCGTATATCCACACTTTCGAAGAGTGGGTACTAGGACAGATTTGATTCTATTCAAATGATGTCTACGAATCTAGTTTATTAGACAAAGTGACTAAAACGCCTTTTACTTGGTAAAAGTGCAAGTGCCACCGATCTGTTAGCCCTCGTTCATAGTGACGTAATTGGTCCTATGTCTAGCTAGGCTAGAGGTGGATATGAACACTTCGTAACCTTTACGGATGTGGCATCGCGTTATTGTTATGTGTTTCTTGTGAAACACAAATCGGAAACTTTTGATAAATTCAAAGAGTTTCGACACGAAGTAGACAGACAGATCGGCTAAATTATAAAACCATCACGGTTAGACCGTGGTGGAAAAAACTTAAGCAATAAGTTTCTCAATTACCTGAAAGAGTATAGTATTCTTTCATAGTGGACTCCTCTCGGAAAACCTCAATTTGACGGTGTGTCCGAACTGAGAAACCGAATTTTGTTAGACATGATAAGGTTAATTATGAGTAACTCTGAGCTACCATTTTCCTTCTAGGGATACACATTTAACATTGCAACCCTTATTTTGAATAAGGTTCCATGAAAATCTGTTAGACATGCTTCATATTAGATATGAACAGGATAGAAACCAGGTTTTCTCATTCCTGAAGATTTGGGAATGCTAGACATACGTTTTGATGATACCGAACTAGAACCCAAATTGGATAAGTGCCTAATTTGTATGATGATACCGAGCTACCATTTCATTCTATGGATAAGCATTTAAACAGTGCAGAACTTATTTAGAATAAGGTTCCACTAAAATCTGTTAGACAGATTTCATATTAGATATGAACAGGAAAGAAAACGGGTTTCTCATTCCTGTAAATTTGGGAATGCTAGGCATATGTTTGGATGATACCAAACTAGAACCCAAATTGGATAAGTGACAATTGTAGGTTATCCCAGGGATACCAAAGTATAGTACTTATACAGCTCACAAGAGAACAATTTAATTGTTGCTCGCCATGCGGTTTTCCTAAAAGGAATACCTATATGCAGTGGTAAGTGGGAGGAAAGTAAAACTCGATGAAAATCAGAGTAATACTGTTCCAGGCACCGAGTCCTTAATGGAACACAAACAGTTCATTAGGGATGAAACTGTACCACAATCTTTGAATACACAAGAACCGCGTAAGTCGGAGAGAGTCAGAAAACAACCTGGGAGGTATGGGTTTCCGATCTCACCTTATAAAGATGTCAATCTTATTGAGGAACACGAACCGACTACGTATGAGGAAGTGATACAAGGTATCAACTACCTATTATGGCAAAGTGCCATGATGTTCGAAATTGATTCCATGTATACCAACCAAGTTTGGACACTAGTTGATGTATCGGAAGGCATTGTGCCTAATGGTACTATATAAGTCTTCAAGGAAGACATACATGGATGGCAACGTACCAACGTACAAAGCTAGGCTTGTAGCGAAAAAGGTATCGTTATCAACATTGTGTCGATTATGACGAAACCTTTTACTCATTGCCATGATTAAATCCATTTGGATAATGCTTGCTAATGCTACATGTTTCATTTATGAAATATGGCAGCTGGAACATCAAAATCATTTTCCTTAAAAGGAAACCTTTTTTAGGGTGTCTACAACATCCTGACGGTTTTGTCGTACCTAAACAAGAAAACAAGGTTTGCAAGTTAATTCGATCCATTTATGGATTGAAGCAAGCATTGCGTTCTTGGAACTATCATTTTGATGTAATCATAATGGTATATGATTTAATTCAAAACGAAAATGATTCTTGTGTATATAAATAGGTTAGTGGGAGCGCACTGACAGTGAATGTCCTAAATAATGATGATATATCATTTCTTGGAAATGATATTCCCATAATACAATCGGTGAAAGCTTGGCTTTCATGAAAATTCTCCATATAAAACTTGGGAGAGACAACCTTTATTCTAGGAATAAGGATCTACTGGGATAGATCTAAAAGTTATTGATACTCTCCGAGAACTCATACATTGAAATAAATGTATGCGACCTGGTGTCTCATATGCTTTGAGCATATGGAGTCACAATCAGGCCAATCCAAGTGATGGTCACTGGATTGATGTTAAGAACATCCTTAAGTATCTTAGAGGAACTAATGATGCTTTCTTATACTATGGAGAATGAGAACTTGAAGTGACTGGGTTCACTGCTGCAAGTTTCCTAACCGAAAAAAACGACTATAAGTCGTAATAAAGGTACTATATAGTTTGAATAACGGAACAGTGATCTGGAAATCTTCCAAGCAAGATAATGTTGCCGAATAAACAACAAAAGTGGAATATTGCTGCAGCTGAGGCAGCAATAGAAGCAATATGGATCTTAATAATCCTAATAAGATTAGGTGTAATTCTGTTAGCAGCTAAGCTAGGCTACATCACAGGCTAAAGAATTAATGGTCTCATCAACGATCCAAGTATATACTTCAACTATTCATCTGATTCGTTCGGATCATACATCGTGGCGATGTGATGATCGAATAAATCGCATCAGATGATAACTTTGCAAATTCGCTGACGAAAGTTGTCTCTCAGCAGAATTTCGAGCGACCCATACATAGTTCAAGTGTAGGACACTTGAGTGATTGGCTATAGGCCAAGTGGGAGATTGTTGGACAATTATGACCCATAGCATCACTATTTGTACAGAACATTGTGGTTGTTGTACAAATTAACTATGTGACAAAGGAAATTGCTCTTTCATCATTTGTAATTGGATTACCAAGATACATAAATGATAAAAGTCCATATGATTAGTTCCGGATTGATAAGATATGAGACAATATCAATCAATGAAGGTTTATTCATTAAATAACCCTAGTCGTAGTATTATCGAGACTGGACATCGATAATGCGGTATAGACTAGTATTTCACTTGTGCGCGTTGTGGGAGCATAACTGCATAGTTCTCATATATTTCAGTATTGGATACTTATACAAGTGTGATAGGTGGTTGTGTTTACCGATGGTACGGAAATAACTTCGCTCTGGATAGACCCCTCGAATTCTATTGGTAGTATGACTATGTGTCTATGGAAGTCCGAATCAGGGTAGGTGTATTTGGTCTTAACCTGAGACTTGCACCGCTAATACTTGCGACAATCAATATACGTTGGTTTTTGTCATCCAGGGCTTTAACAGGTTCTGTGTACGCCTCTTCTGGGTATATTGAGAATCGTAGTGTATTGGGTGTGATGTCAAGATGGAAGTATCACTTCAGTCATATGGAGATGATGGTCACGTAGGATAAGGAACTGGTACTCTTGTATGCTGTAGCTATCGGGATAATATGACTAGGTCATGTTTATCCGATTATAGAGACTAGTTACCAGAGATCTGATATGTGCTTCGTACGAGGCAGACACAATTCCAGCCCCAGGCCTAGCACGTGACATCCGATACTGGATCGAAATACTCAATACTTGTATACTACGCCTGATATAGATTACATATTCCGTTAAGAATATTTTTGGAGAATTGGGTAGGCACGGTGCTTTGCTAGAAGCCAACCATGTCATGTAAATCGGTAAAAACGTAGTACTAGGTACGTACGTGTTCGGATAGTCCGACGACCAGATTTACTGCCAACATATCCAGGGATCTCATGGGTCGCTTCCCGAAGATTCACCGATGACGTATGACTCGCACATAATTAATCTGGAATTAATTAGTAGAGAGAGAAAATTAATCTAGGATTAATTACGGAGATATTTTATCTGGGATAAAATGCTATTTAAAGAGAGAGAACGATTAATTTGGAATTAATCGATAAAATAATATATTCGATATATTATACGAAATTAGATTTTGACGCGGAATTAAAATTAGATTTTAATTCGGGCGAACGAGTTAATTTAGAATTAATTCGCTAGCGACATGAATAGTAATTTTGCTAGGTATAATTATTTAATTAAATTTGATTTAATTACGTCGCAATGAAAAATTCATTAATTCGGAATTAGCGAATCCGTGCCCGGGAGTGTTTGCGGGACCACTCGCATTTTGAATCAAGTAGGGCCCACAAGTCACATCACTAGTCAACTTTATCACTTTAAGTTGATTGAAGTTGTTGGTAAGGTGATTGAGTGTTAAACACACAAGTGTGATGGATTGAATGACATATACCATTTTATTAATTTTGGTATATCATTTTACTTTATTTTAGAAATCAACACACAACACTCTTTCTCTTTCTCTTTCTCCTCTCTCCCTCACACGGCATTGTGCCATTTCTCTCTCAAATTCTTTTCTCCTTTGCCGAGAACAACAAGGAAGAACAAGGAAATTTTGTGGCAAAATTTCCAAAGCTAACACTTAAAGGAGTCATTCAAAGGTGATAGGGAAACAAACCCATGAGCATGGAATCATTCACAAAGCTTGGAGCTTGAAGATCCACACACCAAGGGGTTGACCGAAACACACAAGGAGGAAAAGCTTGGAGCATAAATTTTTTTGTGTTCTTCGCATCGCAAAGCCGATCAAAGTGAGCATTTCCTATACTTTACTTTGATGTATTCACACGTTTATATGCTTAATTTGATCTTGGTTTGACCTAGAAAACCCAACACCTACGGCGTCGCGACGCCTAACATGCGCTGCTCCATGCTAACATGCGCTGGGGACACATGTCAGAATCTGAGAAGTTTGACTTTGCTAACATGCGCCGTGCTATGTGTCAACATCACAGCCCATCTACTAATGTGCGTCGTGCCACGTGTCATCATCCTATGGTGCCGATAATCGCCATCGCTATGTGTCACCCCACGTGTCAGCCACGTCATCGCCACATCAGCAGAAGACCGAGTCAACATTGCCACATCACTGCCATGTCATCATCAGACAATCCTAGCGCGCCATGTGTCACAATCCTATGGTGCCGACAATCGCTATCGCCATGTGTCACCACGTCATTGCCACATCATCACCACGTCACTGCCACGTCAGCTTAATTATTGAATTAATCATCCAAAATGCCACGTCATCGTATACGAATCTTGGCGGAACCAATCAGAGTGTGACACGTGTCCGCGTCGCGATGCGGAGACCTTATTGACGCCTATAAATTCAGCTCGAAATTTCAGTTTCAGATGTACCTTCCTCTCTGTAATTCTCTGAATAAATAAGGAGTTTGTATCTAGTTTTCTTTTAATTTCAGTTTTGTAATTAATTTTTATTTACTTTCTATAATAGTAATTTATTTTCTTTACTTTTTCAGTTTTTACTATTCAGCTATGAGGATGTAACTTCCCTCTGCTAGGGTGAAAGGTAAAACTTATATTACTGCTATTTAGATTAATCTCCCTAAATTATAAAATATTCACTATTTAAAATTTGACTTAACAAGGATACCGCTATATTGGTCGGTTGGTAATCAATTATAAACTGGTTTTAATCTGACTAAGCATAGATACCGTCTGGTTGGTTGGTTGGTAATTTACCGCCTACATGGCTGGTTTATTGACAAATATTGATACCGCCTTTATGGCAGGTCAGACTTAATTTGACTTAATCAGGTTACCGCCTATATAGCTGGTTGGTAATGTTATCATAAGTTAATATATTATATTAAGGGAGATATCTAAAATAGTAGTGGTAAAAGTAGATCATTTAACCTTAACATTTTATTTTATTGTAATTTTACTTTTCAGTATTTACTTTACCGCATTTACATTTCAGCATTTTACTTTATGTCTTCTATTTTTAAGTTTTTACTAGCCCTAGTTATGTGTCGTAACTAAGTTAGTTATTTGGGGTTGTGATGAATTTTAATATCACCGGTTTATAAGGGGTTATTTTATAGTTTGGGTAATTTAAAAGGTTTACTTATTAAGTCTTAAGCTTAATGCATCTTTTTAACTGGCCACTAATAAGATTGATCTGGTAAATCTAAAATAAACTTGACAAATGAATTTTAGGTTTCAGCCTTAGACTTAATAGCCCACGATCTTCCTTGAGGATAGATAACCCTTTAATAGATTTCCTTACAGGATAGACATATACCTGTCGGGCGGGGGTAACCATAATTGGAACTTAATCTTAATGAATCCAGGTAATTTGGTTGACATAGACATATGGTTCAATTGTGTTATACTGGGTATTTGCATCTGACCATCGGCAGAGGCTTTTGCATAATTTCGTGTTCCAGGTTAGTAAACCGATATATTACACAAACATGAAATAACCACTTCATCTTTTAAAAGATATTGGAAATATTCACAACCCTGGATACTTTCTTAATATTGAATTTTATTTAATTTAATTTTGAGCAATTTAATTTACTTGTTTTTAAGTTTAAAATCATCACCATTTCAAATAAATTAATCAACCTGTTAGATACTAGTAATCATTTGACCTCATAAAATTAATAGATTTTGTATTAAGTCCTCGTGGGATCGATAATTTTTATACTACTTGAACGATACGTGCGCTTGCGTTATACTCGTGTGATTACGCCGGTCAATAAAATTGATCAAACTTATTACAATGAACTCTCAACCCCCTATATATTAAGCCAAAATACAATGTTATGGCAACTCATTATTGCTTAGGCTCTCTTCCCCAATTACCCTTCGAATTATAGCTCGGCCAGCTGACACCTCTACGACATGCCACCTGAATCTCATTAAATTACCTATGCTTGCTAACTATTGCAAGCTATTTTCATATGCCTACCGGTATTTCAACTACTCTCACACGATATCGTGTGTCAGTCAGTAAGCTTGTAGCTCTGCTCCGTCCCATCAACCACTGGCCTACTTGTATTCTCATCAATGCTTGGGAGACACAAACTTCCGTTCAGGGCTTACGTCGTCTAGACTTGAACATAATGCCATTACCTCGACCTATATCCTCGGGTTAGCAAGGTGAGATGATCGACTATGAATCAAAATGACCGACGTACCTCATCGGGTCGGTGCTGAGACATTCACTCCCCTCATCTTCCCTAAATATCTTTCAGCCTTGGGTCAAACATGAAGTGCAAACTAACTCTGGCCTTCTTCTCGGGCAGACGCCTTGCCCCTTTGGCCTAGGCCCCTTGCTCAGGAAGTGAAAATCTATTCTATACCATTCTTCATACTTCTGCTTTTCTATGGTCAAGAAATACATCCGAGCCATCAATAAACATTTGGACACAAGAGAATGCACCCTCGTTGTGCCGTTCAATAGTTGGCCATAGGGGAAAAACTCCAACCTCATGCCTACAAACATAATAAGATATCGGTAGGACGTAACCCGACCATGAGCCGATCAAACAAACTGGCCACAAAGGAATATACCCTTCTTGTGCTATCAACACTTGGCAATGGGGAAAAACTCCTACCTCATGCCAACAAACATAGTAAGGCCTCAATGGGACGTAACCCGACCCCGAGCCACAATAAACATTATGGCCACGGCGGAATGAATGCAGTCCCGAGCCATCAATTCACACTATGACCTCGGTGGAACGAATGCTACCCGAGCCATCAATTCAACCTCTAGAAAGCACTATGGAGACAGGAAATGGCGTCCCACTTCTAGTCATCCACCAAAAACAAAACCAAAGAAAATAATAAGACAAAAAAAGACGAGGGTGATATATCACATACCTCGTGTAGACCGAAAAGAAACAACAACGGAGCCTAAGACAGCGTCCTGTCCCATGCCACCCAAAATAATAATTTTGAACCTCACAGTTAACGTCCCGGATAACCGAGCTATGGATCGAGGGGCCGTCCAACTCAATGAGATTTTTCCCATTCTCGGCAGGCCATAGTCTGCAAACGCCAAGGAGACCCTTAGGCCTTCCCCGTGCTATGTACCTCCAATATTGGGCTGCAAACACCATAGAGGATTACGGGCATTCCACGTGCTATGATTACCTTGAGGCACCAAACGCCATGCCGACTAGTTCATCGAGCATACTATGGATACCTGAGGGGCCAAACTTCATCCAGGTCTTCATGCTGCGATCATTCCTCGAAGATGCAAGTCATTGGATATTAACATTCCAGCCCGAGTGATGAGTGGTAAATGTATCACTATTTCCCACTCATTTAACCTAATATTCTATATAGTTTCTCAGGTTTTATGAACATTTTGATGTGTTTTATTGTTATTTTGCAGATAAATAAAATTTGGGAAGCATTGGAAGCAATTTGGAGCCAAAAAAATGACGCAAAATGGCATTTTGGTAATTTTGCACGTCGCGACGTCTAACGTGCACCGCATTCTGCTAACCTGTGCCTGGGACATGTGTCAAAATTTGAGAAATTTGACTTTCTAACATGCATCGTGCCACGTGTCATCATCACAGAAGATCTGCTAACGTGCGTCGTGCCACGTGTCACAATCCTATGGTGCCAACAATAAGCGTGCCATGTGTCAGCTTCTTATTCGGCCGCATAAACCACGTGACATGTGTCAGCCACGTGTCATCCATGTGTCTACCATGTTTCAGCCACATCAGCATCCAAACGAGTCCATGTGCCACATGTCGCCACGTTATCTACAACCAATCATCGCCTGCCACGTGTCAGAATCTCAGTGGACCGAATCATAACGCGTGCCACGTGTTAAAATTCTATTGTGCCGACAAAAAATGCGTGCCATGTCAGCAAGACAACATCCCACAAGCATTTGACCAAGTCAACACGGCCTCGCGTCGCGACGCGTGGCCGATCAAATGTCTATAAATTGAGGCCATTTGCAGCTCATTTCTTTCGTGCTTTCCTTGGGATTTTTTTCCCTGATTTCATAGGATAACATCTATTTTGTAAATTATAAATAAAATTTAAATTATGTATTTTTATTTTTAGTTTTTATTACAGCATTTTATTTATTTACTTTTATGTTTTGTAGTTAAAATTTCGCTAGGGTAAAAGGTGAAACATTTAATATAATTATATAGGTTAATCTCACTTAATTATAATATTTAAATTATAATTTAACCGGATTAATTAATGGCAGACTTTATTACCGCCTATATGGTCGGTTTAAATATAAATTACTTTACCGCCTATATGGCTGGTCTTTATGTGACATATAATTACCGCCTATGTGGCTGGTGTAGTTGGACTAAATGGATTACCGGCTATACGGCTGGTTTTAAATGTTTAACATTATTAATTCCTGAGAAAACAGAACATAAAATAATTTATATATTATAATAAGTGAGATTCCTAGATATGAAATATTAAATGTTGATCCTCTAACCCCATCATTTTATTTTTATTCTAGGAAAGTGATGAAACACAATATTCATAAGCTTAATAATTGATTTAATTATGTATTGGGTAATTCTTTAGTTAGTTTATTGAGTCTTAAGCTTAATGCTTCTTGTTGCCTGATCACCAATAAGATTGATGTGGTAAACTTAAAATGAACTTTGAAAAGAGATTTTAGGTTTCAGCCTTAGATTCAATAGCTCATGATCTTCCTTGAGGATAGATAACCCTTTAATAGATTTCCTTACAGGATATACATATACCTGTCGGGCGGGGGTAGCCATAATTGGAACTTAATCTTAATGAATCCAGGTAATTTGGTTAACATAGACATATGGTTTAATTGGATTATATTGGGTATGTGCAGCTGACCATCGACAAAGGCTTTTGCATAATTTCGTGTTTCAGGTTAGCAAATTGATTTATTACACATATATAAGAGAATCAATTCATCTTTACAATAATATTGTGTGGAGTCACAACCCTAGATCTTTGAGTCGTTTATTATTTTCCTTAGTATTTTCTTTTATGTCTTTAAGTATTTTATTTATCAAATCCACATTCAACCAACCAAAAGCAATCATTATCTTCTCCCTATAATTAGATACCTGTAAATAAATAGTATCAATAATTATTAACAATAATAGGAATTAATTCCTTGTGGGATCGATATTTTTATACTACTTGAACGATACATACGCTTCTGTTATACGTGTGTGTTTACGCCGGTCACCAAGGGTTTGATAATGACATCAGAGAATGGCGTGCCACGGGGTGCACGCTCTTCCCACATGTCTTGCATCCCTTAATGTATTCCAACCACGAGTATTTCACAAGAATATTAAACATGCATTTCCCATCCAAATAATAAACAAGAATAGTGAACAAGTTTTTATTTAAAAGGGGAAAGTCATATTCATATTCAAGGGACCTACTGTCCATCTTACAACTCTTTGAGGGTCATCCTAAGAGAGTCTCTTACTGAAAATATCTCTCTTAACATCTTCAAACAACTCTCAACAATGTTCTTCTGACTTTGATCGGGGGCCTCCGACTTGTATCTTCTAGTGACCATAATTTCTTCGAGTGTATATGACTGTGCCTCGGTTTCATGGAAGAGTGGAAGAAGTTTCCCTCTTAACTTTGGACCATAAACCTCGCAGTTGATTACTTTTCCTCGTATTCCCACTCGTGGATCCACTCTCAGATGTTTCACCCTCTAAAAAATAACAAGCCTGGGAAGCCACCACATATGCATAATAAGTAGGAGGCACTATGGAAACTGATCAAGTACCCCTAGCATATCGGCCCTCCCACTACTTCCTGACGATAGTTGCTATTGGCGACGCTCAGCCATCATAGCTGTTTGATCTATGCACTCATTCAGGTAGTCGTTCATTACCAGATCTTCCACCTACTCCTTAGTCTATATATTTTTCTATGGTGTGTCCTCTAACATTTTGTTGCATACAATAAGCACTGTTGTCTCTATTCTCAATGGGAAACCTCATTGGGTCGGGCTTAGTCAATAGACTTTTATCCTAGATTTCCCAAACTATCTGGGTCATTAGTCTATTCGGGGGTGTGTACACCGTCCATCCAGCGACATGGTTGACCTGGACATGCGGCCTTCTCTCTTGCATTGAATTATTTTGAGGTATCGGCCTGAACTCCTTCTGCCTCAGGACCGGCCTCCTCAAGTCTCTGCCCAAATCCTGCTAGTTTTTCGGCCAGGCTGCTCTCAGCTTCTTAACATTCACGCCACAGCCTATCTTCTCATCTCCCTCCATCAACACAAACTTCCTTGCCTGCTCCAAAGCCGCGGCATAGTCCGGTATCTTCTGGATCCTTAGGTGAGACCATAACCTCCCAACCTTGAGGGGCCATTTGAAACTTTCCAGCACCTCCGGAGACTCATACGCCCTGATCTCTAATATCAGACCATGGTACCTCCAACTCCAACTCTTGACATTACATTTCATTCAACAACTTAACCCTAGGTGCCCCACCCTCTACATAATAACGGGCCTAGAAAGCTGCTAAATGAGCATAATAAGCATGAGGCATTATGGAATCTGATCGAGTACACTTGGTATATCGGCCCTGTAGGAAACGCTTTCCTTGCGTAGCAGAAACGTCTCAGACACATGGATCGGATTTGAAATTTTTTTTTGCCCTTCCCTTGAATTTTCGAATGTTACTGCCACTACCACTGAAATTTTGCTTCAGTTTTAGACAAAAGTCCATCCCCGAAACAGCACAGAACAGTCCTCGAACAGCCGGTCAAAAACTGGCATGTTTTGGACTCGATTCATGCCCAACGCACTGCAGAAACAGCCCCTAAAATGCATGGACTATGGCTGTGTTTCATTACGGATTTTTTACTTGAAAACAGTCCCGACACAGTCCTAAAACACGAAAAAATGTTCCCCAAAAAAACTGGATTAAAACAAAACCAAACCGAGTTCCGTTTCACCAAATAAAGGGGCGGCAATGAGCAAAACAAAGCCTCACTGCCGAGTACAACAAGAATGAGATGGAGATGATGATTTGTTCGACACCACAAAGTCTTCCAAACTATATCTCGTTGCCAACAGAAACTTGTGTGGGCAAACCTCACAAAATCAATCCCTAAACTATTTAGAGATGAATGTCACACAACAACCTTTGTTATTTTTTTTTTATTTATCTTTTTCTTCTTCTTTTTTATTTCTCAATAACTTGAGAGGATTTGGAGAAGAAGAAGATGGAGGCTAGGGTTTGAATGAAAGGCTTAGGCAAAAAGAAAAATAAATCTTCTTTTTATACTTAGGGTTATTTGTTTCCAAAATAAACAAAACCCTACCTATTCCATCTTGAAAAAATCGGCCAATGGGGAATTTTTTATTTAATTTTTTAATTTAATTTTGTAAAACCAAAATCAATTGCCATAAAGGAAAATATGTTACAAAATTAATGGTGTAATTACCTTTCAAAAAGTGTAACCACGAAAATTAAGTCAAGGGTTTCCAAAACCCATTAATAGGAAATTCCAACTTTAACCTTATTAAATTATATCAAATATAATTTAATTTTATTCATTTAATAATTATCATAAAATTTTTAAAACTATATATTAAGTTTTAATATATAGTTCCAAGTGTGACAAAATAATATTATTAATCATATTAATAATATTTATACCTTTGTGAGTATATAATCGGACTATCCAATTATACTAAATCCGCTATAGTATATCGAGTTAGCATGCGGACCAAATGGATCTACGGTTCCGAACTCCAATAATCTTGAAATATTAATTAAGCTCTTAATTAAATATTTTGAATTATTAACTCCGGGTTATTCCACTAAAAACTCGAAGTTGTACTCTTATTACCGCAAATGATATATTAAGCCGAACCAAGTCGGTGTCCATCGATATAGTCAATACATACGAATTGACCATTCACGAGTATCTCGTAATTAGAGCTGCGTCATAATGTCTGTTATACCGCTCTGATTATTTATACCTTAAGTGCCATTGATTCTCTAATGAACGATTTATTCATAACCATTATGAATTTTAATCTTTCTATTCATAATAGAAAGACTTGAGCGCTCAAACCATTCAAGTACCGAATCAACCCTTAAGGAAGATACTCATCTACCTCTCCAAAGAAGGAGTGAACTCCATATTTATGTAAAAAGTTCACAGCTACACAACAGACTATGCCCCCAAAGAACGTAGCTATTGGTCGGGACTACTACACCAACCTCACCTTTGTAAATCAAAGGACATTGCCTGCCATGCAGGAATTCGTAGTACACTCAAGATTAAGATCAATCCATATTTGACCATTTAGTAGATCGAAATGATTTTCTTTGCTTAACGGATATTATAAGAAAGTCATTTACATTTGGGTCCAGTCCTATATGATCACATCATACAAGGTTCCTACATTCTCATGTCTCTACATGGACGATCCTGGATCAAGGTCGCCATATAAATATAGAATGGACCGCAGTTATAGATAAACCACAGACAAATTACCCGCTTTGTTTGCTCTCTATGGACTGTTTAAGATTACTAACTTTAGGCTTAAATCCTCTTGTGTATGACACTCATACACTAAGTCTGAAGGCATATAAGTAATCTATGGTAATCAAGATAATTTATAAAATGTGAAAATTAAACAAATATTTTGATAAATGAATAATACATCATTTTATTTCAAAATATATAAAGCCGTCTACATTATATGCAGCTCTAGGGCATACATCCCAACAATCTCCCACTTGCACTAGAGCAAATGAGACATGTCACGTAATCATATACCATCTAGGTAACCTTCAAATACTTTAGCCAACAATGACTTTTTAAAAGGATCAGCCAGGTTCTCTACGGATGTAATCTTTGTGATAGTAACGTCTTCTCTCTGCACTATCTCCCTGATGATATGATATTTCCTCTATATATGATTTCCCCTCTTGTGGCTTCTTGGTTCTTTTGAATTTTCCACTGCACCACTATTATCACAATAAAGTGTGAGTGGTCTATCCATATCTGGAACAACTTCCCGATCTCCTAAGAATTTACGGAGCCAGACTGCTTCCTTAGCTGTTTCACAAGCTGCTACATATTCAGCCTCCATGGTGGAGTCAGCAATGCAAGATTGCTTTATACTCCGTCATACTATAGCCCCACCACCTAGGGTAAACACTGATCCAGATATTGATTTCCTAGAATCGACATATGTCTGAAAATCAGAGTCCGTATATCCCATTTGTTGGACAATTATGACCCATATCGTCACTATTTGTACAGATCATTGTGTTGTTGTACAAATTAACTATGTGACAAAGGAGATTGCACTCTTATCATTTGTGATTAGATCACCTAGATATATAAATGATGAGAGGTCCCTATGATTTGTTCCATTTGACTTTTTGAAACCAAATAAATGGTAAATCATTTAATTATTTTTTGAAAAATATAAATGGGTATTAGATACACATTTTACACAAAAACACATCATATCTCTCTCTCCATTTTCTATTCTTCTTTACACGTCCAATGGGCTAAATTGTTCTCTAGTTTTCAACAAAAAACGTGAGCAGTAGGAAGCACTAGAGTGGGATTTTGTGGCAAAATCACAAGTGCTAGCACACTTACTAGACATGCGAAGGTGATATGGAAGTGCACCCATGAGCCGGGAATCAAATGACGAAGCTTGGAGCTTGTTCGAGGAGCTCAAAATCAGAATATGGAGGACTCCAAATCTGTGAACTGTGAGCAGTCCACTGCCGAGCAGAATGTTGATTTTTGTTGCCTCCGCGTCGCTCAACCGATCGATGTAAGTATTCCGCAACTTCTCGATTGTTATTCACACATGTTTTCATGCTTATTATTAATATTGGGACCTTAATAGAAACCAACAATGGCAACTAGAGCAAGGTTTGAGCATGAAAAAGTTTAGGGCTTAAAATTTGGGTAAAATTGATTTTGAGCATGAATTATGAAATTGGATGATTAAGTATGCTTGAATGTGTTTTATATGATGATTGATTGGATCAATTTGTTGAAAAATTGTTTGGAACATTTTTCCCCAAAATACTTAGCTTGGCCGAAAGTTGGAAGCCCTATAATGTCTTGGATTTTTTGATTTTTTATTCATTGGATGAGTTAGAATCATTCGGGAATGTGATTTAATATCGATTGTGGAATTAATTGGATTGCATTCGAATCGGACACAAATCCCCTCCCTTGGCCGAGACTTAGAGCATGTGAATTGGGTTTAATTTTAATCAAAATGTGTTGGACATGTGATGATGAAAATGAGCATGATTAATTGTATAAATTGATGTTTTATAATTGTTAATTTGGGTGATTAATCATGATATACACTTTAGGTTAATTAAATGTGAAATTGGATTTTTTGTATTTAATTAATTGGGCCTTAAAATTGGATTTGGGCTTTAAGTGTTGTAATTGGGCTTGTTGGGCTTTGTTGTACAAAGTTGGGTTTAGGAAAATTTGGTTGGATCCAATTAGGCCCAAAACCGCATCCACAAAGCCCAAATGCGACTTAATGGACCTTTAAAGTTTAATTGGGCCTAATGGGCCAAAATTGATTTATGGGCTTATGGGGTAACTCCCGGATTGGACTTTGGTTATCGGTTTGACCCGAGTTGACCAAAAGTCCACGCCTTAAGAAATTAATTAAAAGCCCATTGGACATTAATTAAATTGACGTTGGACGTTAATCGGGCTTTGAGACCCGTACCGATTAAATTTGGAATTTAAGTCGTAATGGTTCGTTAAATAAAGTGTGATATTTAATTTGGAATTAAATAACGAATTAGAATTAAATGCATATTGAATTGGATTTAATTATGTAGTTTAATTTAATTCGAGAATTCATACTTTGAGTACTTATTCGCAAAAATGAGTTTGACTCGAACAAAATCAAATCATTGTTTGAACATTGGATGATCACTAATTATCAGATTAATTAATTTGATTAGATTGATTGATAACATGCTTGTGTGAATACATGGTTACGATGCATGAATAATGTATATCGGATGGATATTAAATGGGTGGGACAATTTTAGAAATTGTTGTAATAAATTTGATTTATTAATTGGACCTGCGTGTCCAACCTTATCACCTCTTTATTCTTTGTATTCCCTTCTCACATATTCCCCTCAACGTAAATGAGGTTTCTTTAGAAGTGTAGTGTAACGGGTAGAAGTAATACATGTGCTAGCGAGAGAGAGAAAATGAGAGATTTGATCTAGGATCAATGTGTAAAGTATCCATCCGCATATCATTATTATTTTATTTATACGCGCTTTATTATGTGTTTAGAATGCATGTTTAAGGGTGTATGATGATGAGACCTTAACAAGGATAATAAATTGGATGCCAATTTGCAAGCGAAAAACCCTCGTTCAATATTAAGCGTCATTCCTTCCATTGAGTGATTCTCACTCAAGATCCGAGACTGGAATTAGCTTGTTGGCCAAAGTCAAGGCCTTTGTCCGTCGAGGATGTGTTTGAATCACGAGAGCTTTGTTCCATATTGGTGTATTGTCCAAGTTCTGGTTTGTTGGCCAAAGTCAAGACCACTTCTTGTCCATCGACATTGATTACGAAGCTTTCCATGGTCAATGGGTCGCGCTTAACTGGGATCACTAAGTTTGTTGTGCCAAAGCCAATGCTTAGTTGGTTCAGAGGAAAAAGGTTAGGTAATACATTGGATGTATTAGCATATATAAGATATATGTTTCGGACTTGGATGTCCCCCTACCGAATCTAGGAATTGGATTGGATCCAATCGATCTTAGAGATCTACCTAGTTAATTATCATACAATTTGTTGGCCAAAGTCAAGATTGTGTGATATTTAACGGGATCCTAGCCCACTAGGAAACGCAATTTCCCGAGTACTCGACAGAGGGTTAGATGCTCGCCGAAAAATAGTGGGAGGCAAGAATTGAATTTGCAATATTCGTTTAATTACTTGCCATACGCGCTCAAACAAATATCATTCATCAAAGAAATTAATTTTTAGTTGGACTAATATTTAAATTGTTATTTTAATAAATAGTTGGACTATATATTCAAACTATCTATTTATAGTTGATTTTATAATTGGATTATAGTAATCAATATAATTGATTTTAATCTATTAAATTATAGTTGATTAAATAGTTGTACTATTGTAATCATTATAATAAATAGTACCTAAATCGTTGATTAAATAGTTGCACTATTAGAATCAAGATAAAATTGAAAGATTAGTGTTTAAAACATAATCCTGGGAAAATGTATTAAACGACTTTAATTTTCAAATTGGGAATAAATTTCAGGATGGTCCTGGAAAATAATAAGTTATTTTATTTGATAAAATTATATATTAAGCCTAAAGCCCGGAGTTAAGCAAACAGTAGAGCATAATCTTTGGAAGATCATGCAATGATAACTTTAGTGCTTAATCCATTATAATTACCGCAGTAGACTCCTTAATTTCTGAATCAGAACTAAAGATTAGATCCTTAAAGTATGATAATGAAATTGAAGGATCTTCAAAGAATCTATCTTTAGAATCTTAGAAGTACTAAATTGCAATAATAATTATTAGAGAGTTAATGACTATTCTCAAGGAGATAAAGTCAAAGTTTGCAATTAGGCAAGTAGCGCAAGTCGCAACATACTTCGATATTATAGAAGGACAAGGCTTGGCCAAAGGCTTCTGGAATGTTGAAAAGGGCAAAGGCAAAATCATTATAATCTTCTAGGAAGATAAAGGACATATCCCAAAATGTCTGCTTAAATGTGGCAAACGGGATCGCGGAAGGAATTGAAGGAATTGAAGACATGAAGGAATTGAAGACGAGCAAGGCTCTGACTTCAAATATGTTTGTCATAATTATGTTCACTACTAGTATTAAAATTGGATTTTAGATACTTAGTGTGGTACATAAAATATATGTATTGATGTTCAGAATCTGTTTTTGAACAGGATACTGACTTCAATAGAGATTAATCTGCGAATTGGAAATGAGACGAAAGTCGCTGTTTTAACCGTAGATACCTAAGTTTAGGAACTACCCTCGGGTGTGTACTTAATTTAGGGATCTGTTATAATGTAACTAGTTTGACTAGGAACATTATCTCCATATCAGTGTTTAACCCGCTGCGGGTGAACCTTTATATTCTAGAACACTAAAGTGTTTTATTATATAAAGATGATATTGAGATAATCACATTAGATGTGAATAACAGAATTTATATTTTGAATATAAATAAATCTCAAATATATAATATGACAAATAAATAGCTCAACTGATTTGATCAGAAAAACATATTGTGGCATTGTTGTCGGGGACATAATTAAACAAGACTCGTATATCCACACTTTTGAAGAGTGGATACTAGGACTGATTTGATTCCAATCAAATAAAGTCTACGAATCTAGTTTATTGGGCAATGTGCCTAAAACACTATTTGCTTGGTAAAAGTGTAAGTGCCACCGATCTGTTAGCCCTATTTCATAGTGAAGCAAGTGGGCCCATGTCTAGCTAGGTTAGAGATGGAGATGAATATTTCGTGACCTATACGGATGTGGCATCGCGTTATGGTTATGTGTCTCTTTTGAAACACAAATTGGAAAATTTTAAGGTTTCGACACGAAATAGACAAACAGATCGGCTAAAGTATTATACCGTCACGGTAAGACCGTAATGGAAAATACTTAAGCAATAAGTAATTAATATACTTGAAAGAGTAAATTATTCTTTCAAATGAGGACTCCTCCCGAACACGTCAATTGACGGTGTGTCCGAACTGAGTAACCGAATTTTGTTAGACATGATAAGGTTAATCATTAGTCGCTCTGAGCTACCATTTCCTTCAACGGATAATCATTAAACAGTGCAAGAACTTATTTTGAATAAGGTTCCATTAAAATCTGTTTGACAGATATCATATTAGATATGAACGGGAAAGAAACCGAGTTTCTCATTCCTGAATATTTGGGTATGCTTGGCATATGTTTGGATTATACCAAACTAGAACCCAAATTGGATAAGTGTCTATTATAGGTTATCCTAGGGATACCATAAGTATTGTACTTGTACATCTCACATGAGAACAATGTAATTGTTACTCGCCATACGGTTTTCCTAAGAGGAATACTGATATGCAGTGGTAAGTGGGAGGATAGTAAAGCTCGATGAAAATCGGAGTGATATTGTTCCAGGCACCGAATCTTAATGGAACACAAATAGTTCATCAAGGATGAAACTATTCCATTAATCTTCGAATACACAAGAACCACGTAGTTCGGAGAGAGTCAGAAAACAACCTGGGGTATGGGTTTCTGATCTCACCTAATAAAGATGTCTATCTTATTGAGGAATACCAACTGACTACGTATGAGGAAGTGATACAAGGTATCGACTCCATATTATGGCAAAGTGCCATAATATCTTAATTGCATTCCATATATATCAACAAGTTTGGATACTAGTTGATGTACCGCAAGACATTGTACCTATTGGTACTTATAAGTCTTCAAGGAAGACATACATG
Organism: Zanthoxylum bungeanum; assembly: GCA_019454045.1. Lineage (NCBI taxonomy): Eukaryota > Viridiplantae > Streptophyta > Magnoliopsida > Sapindales > Rutaceae > Zanthoxylum > Zanthoxylum bungeanum. The sequence goes on along the minus strand of SKCR01029335.1, from coordinate 180,039 downwards.
GAAGGCAACATCCCAACGTATAAAGTTAGGCTTTTAGCGTAACAACATTGTGTTGATTACGATTCAACCTTTTAACTGTTGCCACTGTAAATCCATTTGGATAATGCTTGCTAAAGCTGCATATTTCATGTGTGAAATATGTCAGCTTAACGGGAAAATCACTTTCCTGAAAAGGAAACCTTTTGGAGGATGTTTACAACATCATGTCGGTTTTTTCGTACCAAAACTAGCAAACAAGGTTTGCGGGTGATTCGATCCATGTTTGGATTGAAGCATGCATAGGTTCTGGAATTATCGTTTGATGTAATCATAATAGTTTGTGATTTAATTCAAAACGAAATGATTCTTGTGTATATAAGAGGGTTAGTGGGAGCGCACTGACAGTAACTGTCCTATAAATAATGATAATGTGTCATTTCTTGGAAATGATATTCCCATAATAATTATCGGTGAAAGCTTGGCTTTCAAAAAATCTTCGTGGAATAGTACATTGAAAAATGTACGCTACCTGATGTCTCATACGGCTTTGAGCATATGAAGTCACAAACATGCCAATCCAAGTGATAGTCACTGGATTGATGTTAAGAACATCCGTTAGTATCTTAGAGAACTAAGGATGATCTCTTAATCTATGGAGAATGATAACTTGAAGTGACTGGGATCACTACTGCAAGTTTCCTAAACCGATAAAACGACTATAAGTCGCAAAAGGTACTACAAAGTTTGAATCACGGAACAGTGAGCTGGAATCTTCCTAGCAAGATACTGTTACCAAATAAACAACTAATGTGGGTTATTGCTGCAGCTGAGGCGGCAATAGAAGCCTTCTGGGTCGATAACAAATCTAATTAGATTAGATATAGTTCTGTTAGCAGCTGAGCTAGGCGTCAGCACAGGCTAAAGAATTAATGGTCTCATCAACGATCCAGATACATACTTCGACTATTCATCTGATTCATTCGGATCATACATCATGGCGATGTGATGATCGAATAAATCACATCAGACGATAATCATACAAATCCGCTGACGAAACCATTTCTCAGTAATTTGAGCCAACCGTACATAGTTCGGGTGTAAGACACTCGAGTGACTGGCTATAAGCCAAGTGGGAGATTGTTGGACAATTATGACCCATAGCGTCACTATTTGTACAGATCATTCTGTTGTTGTACAAATTAACTATGTGACAAAGGAGATTGCACTCTTATCATTTGTGATTAGATCACCTAGATATATAAATGATGAGAGGTCCCTATGATTTGTTCCTGGACGGAGAATGATATGAGATAGTATCAGTCCACGAAGGATAAATCATTAAATATCCCTAGTTAGAGTAATATAGAGATTGGACATCGATAAAAACGTAAAAGACTAGTATTGCACTTATGCGCGTTGTGAGGGCACAACGGCATAGTTCTCATATATTTGGGTATAAGATACTCATGCAAGTGCAATAGGAGGTTTTGTTTTACCGATGGTACGGGAAATAGCTTCGCTCTAGATAGACCCCCTCAGAATTCCATTGGTAGTATGACTATGTGTCTATGGAAGTCCGAAATCAGGGTAGGTGTATTTGGTCTTAACCTGAGACTTGCACCGCTAATACTTGCGACAATCAATATACTTTGGTTACGTTCGTCCAGGGCTTTAACAGGTTATGTGTACGCAAATACTGGGTATATTGAGAATTGTAGTGTGTTGGGTGTGATGTCAAGATGGAAGTGTCACTCCAGTCATATGGAGATGATGGTCACGTAGGATACGGGACTGGTTCTCTTAAATGCTGCAGCTATCGGGATAAAATGACAAGGTCAGGTTTATCCGATTATAGAGACTAGTCACCAGACATCCGATATGTGCTTCGTACGGGGCATACACAATTCCAGCCCCAGGCCTAGCACGTGATCATTTGATACTGGACAGAAATAGGCAATACTACATATACTACGCCTGATAAAGATCTTTTATTCCTGTAAGGATGTTTCCGGAGAATTAGGTAGGCATGGTGCTTTGCTAGAGGCCAACCTTGTCTTGTAAATCGGTATAAACGTAGTACGAGGTACTTACATGTTCGGATAGTCCGACGACCGAATTTACTGCCAACATATCCGGGGATCTCATGGGTCGAGTCCCAAAGATTCACCGATGACGTATGACTTGCACTCTAAATTAATCTGGGTTTAATTAGGAGAGAGAGAAAATTAATCTGGGATTAATTACAGAGATATTTTATCTGGGATAAAATATCAATTAAAGAGAGATTACGATTAATTTGGAATTAATCGAGAAATTAATATATTTGATATATTAAACGAAATTAGATTTTGACGCGGAATTAAAATTAGATTTTAATTCAGGCGAACGAGTTAATTTAGAATTAATTCGTTAGCGACATGAATAGTGATTTCGCTAGGCGTAATCATTTAATTACGACGCAACAGAAAATTCGTTAATTTGGAATTAACGAACCCGAGCCCGAGATTATTTGCGAATGCATTCACATTTCGAATTCGAGTGCGGCACGCAAGTCAAATCAATCGTCAAATCAAGCGTCAAATCATTAGTCGCATCAAGCGTCAAATCACATGTCACTTTGAGTGATGTGACACTTGATTGATTGATGTGATTGATTGATGGTAGTTGTTGGAGTTGTTGGAATGCATTTACCATTTGACTTTTTGAAACCAAATAAATGGTAAATCATTTAATTATTTTTTGAAAAATATAAATGGGTATTAGATACACATTTTACACAACAACACATCATCTCTCTCTCTCCATTTTCTCTTCTTCTTTACACGCCCAAGGGGCTAAATTGTTCACTGGTTTTCAACAAAAAACGTGAGCAGTGGGAAGCACTATAGTGGGATTTTGTGGCAAAATCACAAGTGCTAGCACACTTACGAGACATGCGAAGGTGATAGGGAAGTCCACCCATGAGCCGGGAATCAAATGACAAAGCTTGGAGCTTGTTCGAGGAGCTCAAAATCAGAATATAGAGGACGCCAAATCTGTGAACTGTGAACAGTCCACTGCCGAGCAGAATGTTGATTTTTGTTGCCTCCACTTCGCTCAACTGATCGATGTAAGTATTCCGCAACTTCGCGATTGTTATTCACACATGTTTTCATGCTTATTATTGATCTTGGGACCTTAATAGAAACCAACACCATTAGGACCATATCCTCACCGGAATATACAAGTATATAATCTATCATTCTCTTAAGATACTTGAGAATGTGTTTCACAGCCACCCAGTGATCCAATCTTGGATTCGACTGAAACCTACTGACTACTCCTACTGCAAAACAGATGTATGGTCTCGTGCATAACATAGCATATATGAGACTACCAACTGCTGAGGCATATGTGATATGTCTCATTTCCTCAATATCTTGAGGTGTCTTAGGAGATTGCTCATTTGACAAATGAATTTCATACCGATAATGCAGATTGCCTTTCTTGGAATTTTGCATCCCAAATCGCACAAGGATCTTGTCGATATAGGATGCCTGAGACATAGCTAACAGTCGTTTCTTACGATCCCGAAGTATCTGAATCCCAAGAATATAACTGGCCTCTCCCAAATCTTTCATTTGGAATTGGTTAGCTAGCCAGATATTCATGTCCGATAATATCTTTACATCATTCCCAATGAGTAAAATATCATCGATATATAAAACAAGAAAAACCACATTCCCGTCAATGACGCGCTTGTATACACAAGGCTCATCAACGTTCTGGTTAAAATCATAAGACTTGATCATGGTATCAAATCTTATATTCCAAGATCGAGATGTCTACTTAACTCCATAAATGGACCTTTTCGGTTTGCAAATCTTTTGCTCTTGACTTTGGGCTATGAACCCCTCTGGTTGTACCATATAGATACTCTCATCAAGATTTACATTGACGTCCATTTGCCAAATTTCATAGTCATAATATGCGGCAATGGATAGAAGTGTGTGGATGGATTTGAGCATGACTACTGGCGAGAACGTTTCCTCATAGTCAACTCCCTCTTTCTGGGTATAACCATTGGCCACTAGCCTAGCCTTGAAGGTCTGTACCTTCTCATCTGCTCACTTTTTCCTCTTGTAGATCCACTTGCAACCTATGGGTTTCACCCCCATCAGGTTGGTCTACAAGTTCCCAGACCGAGTTGAAGTACATAGACTTCATCTCTAGGTTCATGGCTTTGAGCCATTCCTCTTTATCAGAATCATCCATTGCACTAAGATAGGTGAATGGATCATCTATACCATTGCTGGATGTGACAAATTGTGCCTCTCCAACTCCAAGATAGCGATCAAGTTGTCGTACAACCCTCCCACTATGTCTAGGTGGTAGATCATTATGATGAGCTTGCATCTGACACTCAGATGTTGAAGGTGTTATGTATTTGTCAACTATCGTTAACGATGGTGTGTTGGTCGAACCAGCAAGTAACTCCTCGAGTAACACTTTACTACGAGGTTTGAACTCCCTCATACAGTCCTCCTTTATAAACGTGTCATTTGTCGATACAAACACTTTATTATATTTAGGACTATAGAAGAATCCCCTCTAGTCTCCTTAAAATAGCCTACAAATTGGCACATATGGGAATGTGGCTCCAATGATGTGCTGGACACCCCCATATGCGGAAATATCGTAAACTAGTTTTACGACCACTCCACAACTCTAAGGGAGTCTTATGAACAGACTTAGATGGAACTAAATTAAGGATATGCATTGTAGTTTGTAACGTATATCCCCAGAACGAACTATGTAGTGAGCTATAACTAAACATAGATCTCATTATGTCTAGTAGGGTCCGATTTCTCCTTTCTGTAACAACATTTTATTGTGGTGTTCCAGGCACTGTGAACTGGGATACTATCCCATGCTCAATTAAGAATTCCTCGAAATCTCTGTCAAAGTATTCTCCTTTACGATCTGGTTGTAGAGGCTTGATTGTTTTACCCAACTGGTTCTCAACCTTTGCACGATACTCTTTGAACTTTTCAAAAGTATCTGACTTGTGCTGTATTAGGTAAACATACCCATAGCTGGAATAATCGTCAATGAATGTGACGAAGTATTCATAACCACCTTGGGCTCTTATATTCATCGGTCCGCAAACGTCTGAATGTATAAGCTTTAGTGGTTGCTGGTTCTTATACCTTTTCCAGTAAAAGGTCTTTTGGTCATTTTTCCTTCTAAACAGGATTCACAGACTGGTAAAGTTCTGAGCTTTAACTAGTTTAAGACTCCATTCTTTATCAATCTGTGTATCCGGTCAAGACTGATATGACCAAGTTTAAGATGCCACAGATATGCGTCATCGTGAGAAATCTTTTGCCATTTAGTTTTAGGTTTCTCAACCTTAAATATTTCAGTGTTTAACAGTGACATATGTGTTAACGGTCTTAAAACATACAAGTTATTTTCTGAGTTTTCTGTGTGTTTGGTTAATCTATTTCTATCAATAATAACTAAATTTCTATTAAAAGAAACTGAATAACAATCATCCAAAAGTTTAGAAACATAAATCAAATTCCTGCGAAAACTAGGATTGAATAACACATTGTTCAAATTTAAATAACTATTATTTGTAAAATTTAAACTGGAAACTCCCACTGCTCTTGCTGAAACGACATCCCTTGTCCCGACCCTCATGGTGTAGTCACCTTCGGCAGGGTCCATCCATGGGTCAAGTAGCTGCAAAGAAGAACAAACATGGTTAGTGGCTCCAGAATCAACAATCCATAAGGATTTATCATCCTCCACTAATAGAGTTTTGATAACGAGTAAATCATATTTACTTGTATCCTTTTTCTCATTTAGCTCAGCACGGTATTTAGGACAATTCAATTTCCAATGCCCGTTTTTGTTGCAGTGGAAATATTTTCCCTTGGGCTTGGCATCCTTGGAGCCTTTTTTGTTCTTCTTCTTCATAGGCTTAGCCATAGCCTTCCGAGTGATACTTCTTCATCTTTGTAGATTTAGAAGACTCGGTAACATTTACCTCAGTATTGGGCTTACGAGGATCCACAAGCATGGACTCGTATAGGGTGAGCTCATTTAGTATATGTGTTAAAGTAAAAGTCAACTTGTTCATAACATATTTGCTTTTAAACTGTAGGAAACTCTTCGAAAGAGTTTCCATAATCACGGTCACCTGGCTACGCTCGTCAATACGAGCTCTATGGGTCTCAGCAGTGTTGAGATAGGTCATCATCCTCAAGACGTGCTCTTAGACTGATGTCTCATCCTTCATCATAGCAGTCATCGCTAAGACCATGGCCTCATGATTTTGATGCTCCGAAGGCTACCCGAACATGCCCTTCAATGATTCCATCATCTGAGATGTTGAAGTCATAGGTTCATGCTTTGCAGCAAGTGTTGGGGTTCAGGCGAAATTGTAATTTTAAAACTTTTAAAATTACCGAATGAATTACTCGATATCCAATATGAATAATTTATTCATATTTCACCTAAACATATTTATTCGATATCAAATAGAAACATAAATAGTTAAGAAACATCGCGAAACATTTACGAAAATGTTTCTCCACAAAATGGCATAAAACGCATTTTTTACTAAACCGACCACCCAAAGCACATGGGGGCTGCCCAGGTCAGCCCCAACAGTACTAGGGCAGTTCATGGGCTGCCCGAACAGTGACCAATTCACTGTTTGGGCAGCTGTCACCCGGTTGGCTCAAAAGTCACTTGGTAACGTCGTTTTTCGCCGTTTTCCCATATTTCAACTCCGAAATAATTTCTGGCAATTTTCCCAATACCCAAAATACATCCAACACATCCAAATGACATTTTTTTCATCACAAAATTTCCAGATTATCATGTCTGAAATAGATTACAAAAACAGTCCATATTTCATGCTTTAAATCCAATTTTAACAATATTAATCTAATTAATCCAAAACACCAATCAAAGTCACCACACATGAAGCACCCAAGAAATATTCTAGGCATTGGAAGAGTGGTCATAATACTCTAGAATGGCAATATAATATCAAATTATCAAATTGGACAATAATTAGAATAATACCATCCAAATCAACTTCACACATGCTATATGCCTCCAAATCCATCGTCCAAATCCAAAAGCCCCAAATTCTAAGAAGTATGTAAACCCTAGAACCATTATAACAATTCAAGAACAAGAAAATAATTTTCTACACTAAAGAATATTAAAGATTACCTTTAATCTTCAACTTTCTTTGGATTTTTCTTGAATTCTTTACTTTCTTCTTTGTTGAATCATCAAATATAATTTTGGAACTTTTGGAGGAAGCCATTTTCGGCCATGGAGAGTTTAAGAAGAAAATAAAAGTTTCCCCTTTTTAAATACCAAAACCAACATTTAGGGGCATTTTTGTCCAATTTTAAAATTTAATCCAATTAAATATAATTGAGCCTTTTGGTAGCAAATCCAATTTGCACACATTTAGCTTAATTAAATCATGCAATGTGTCACCAATAATAATTAAACATATTTCATAACATTTATGAAATATGGATATTATTTAACTATTCAAATATTTAACAATTAAATATCTAAATAATTAATTAATATAATAATTATTATATATGTATTTTTAGTTACATTAAATAACAAATACATATATTTATGACATGCGTCAAAATCTCATTTGATGATTAATTAATGTGTATCTAATCGAATTATGTATCAAATACAAATACACAATAATTATTAATTGACCAAAATCCCCTAATGCATGTGTTATCGTTTAACCAATTAAACAATTTGAATTAACTCACTTAATCCGATGAAGTATTATGAATAATCTATATTATTCATAACGCGTTGCCCAAGTGCTCAACGAGTACACTTCATATTGTGGGACTCTCTAAGTTTAGGTTTATCCGTCACGAAAGCCAATTTCGTGTCCATAATTCACCCACTCATAAATTATGACGACCACGGATAATCTCGCTAAACTATGTAAGTCGAGGTCTTTGCATACGTATAATCCTCGTCACAGGCTATCCATATTATACCTAGGACATAGATAAAAACGTCAGATCCTTTCGGTATAATATAGTCAACTTTCAATTTACGATCTATAAACAACACTCATAACTGAAGTTATACCACGACCATGGATTTACTAGATCGAAAAATGTGTAGGATGCCTATGCCCTGTACACAGGACTGATGGATTATATCTTGATACGCACTGGATATCATGAGCATCAATCCACACCCAATGAACAGACAGAGGTCTGATCATGAATAGATCAGTGACGTGACTCCATCAAAGTGTGGAGGATAACTCATATATCCCACTGTGGTATCTCAATTGAATGACCGTTATACTCGCTCAGCTCGAGAATATTCCTATTGACGTTTGTAACAACCCCGATCTAGGAATGTTACTGGCTGGGGATAACAGTACTAACCCTTACCCCATAAGCCTCGACATTTAATCATGATATAAATGTTAGACATTATGACCCATAGCGTCACTGTTTTGTAAATGATATGGTATTATTGTACAAAATTAACTATGTGATAATGAAATTGCCCTTTTGCCGTTTTGTAAAATTATTTACTTTAATAATTAATGGCAAAAGTCCATATGATTAGTTCCGTATTGAGATGATATGAGACAGTATCAATATAAAGGTTTAATCATTAAATATGCCTAGTCGGAGTATTATCGAGATCGGACATCGATAATGCGGAATAGACTAGTATTGCACTTGTGCGAGTTGTGATGGCACAACGGCATAGTTCTCATATATTTAAGTATTGGATACTTATGCAAGTGCGATAGGAGGTTGTGTTTTACCGATAGTACGGAAAACAGCTTCGCTCGGACAGACCCCGCGGAATCCCATTGGTAGTATGTCTGCGTGTCTATGGGAGGCCGCATCAGGGTAGGTGTATATGGTCTTAACCTGAGACTTGCATCGCTAGTACTTGCGACAATCGGTAAACTTTGGTTGAGGTGGTTCGGGGCTTTAACCGGTTCTGTGTACGCCTCTTCTGGGTTTATCGAGAATCGCAGTGTACTGGATGTGATGTCAAGATGGAAGTATCACTTCAGACATATGGAGATGATGATCACGCAGGATACAGAACTAGTACTCTATACAAGGTTGCAACCGTCGGGACAATATGACCAGGTCAGGATTGTCCGATTTAAAGAGACTAGTTGTTTGATATCCGATATATGTTTCGTACGGGGCAGACACATTTCCAGCCCCAGGCCTAACATGTGATCGTACGATACTGGATCGATATACGCGATACTGCGGTATACTACGCTTGATAAAGATCTAATATTCCAGTAAGAATATTTCTGGAGAATTGGGTAGGCATGGCACTTTGCTAGAAGCCAACCTTGTCTTGTAATCGGTCAAAACGTAGTACGAGGTACGTACGTGTTTGGATTATCCAACGACCGTATTTACTGCCAACATATCCGGAGATCTCTTGGGTCGCTTCCTGAAGATTCACCTATGATGTTTGATTCGAACTTTATTAATCTTGGATTAATTACGGAGAAACTTTATCTTGGATAAAATGCCTTATTAGGAGAGAGAGAGAGATCGATTAATTTGGAATTAATCGATAAAATAATATATTCGATATATTATTAAACGAAATTAGATTTCGACGCGGAATTAAAATCGGATTTTAATTCGGGCAAACGAATTAATTTAGAATTAATTCATTAGCGAACTGAATAGTAATTCCGCAAGGCGTAATTATTTAATTCACGTCGTGACGGAAATTCGTTAATTCGGAATTAGCGAAACCGAGCCCGAAAGTGTTGCGGACACATTCGTATTTTGAATCGAGTGGTATCCGCAAATCGCATCGCGATATCTCATTACTTGATACGAATAGATGATGGATGTATCTAGTCACCTTTAAGGGATGATACATGGTCTCTAATCTCAAAGTAAGGTAATGATGGCAAATGATGAATTTTATTTTGGAGGGAAACCTTTCACGGTTTTTGAAGGGTTTTTGGATTAAAAATTCATTTTGGTATTTGATATCATATTCTTTTTTTTTTCATTTTCTTGGCTCTCACACGTTTTTTTGAAACAAATTGAGAACAAAAAAAATAAAAGACATAACACTCTCTCCTCTCCTTCTTCTTCACACGCAAGCCGTGAGCTTCATCCATGGCAGAAAATTGTTTTCTCCATTTTTGCTAGCACAACAAGGGATCAAGGAGGTGATAGGGAAACGCATTTGGAGCTTGGAGTACTAGAAGATTTGAGGCTTCTCACACTGTTGTTCTTGGCCGAAAACAGCCCCAAGATTTGCAACTTCTATCATTCTTGTTCTTGGCCGCATATCACCCACCTTGGAGGCTCAAGGATCCTCTTCACCATTTTCGTCACAAAGCTTTGTAAGTATGTTTCCGCCATCCTTCAAGCTTTGCATGTATGTTATTTGTATTTCTATGGCTTAATCTTTCTTTGGGACTAATTATAGAAACCAACAATGGTATCATTGAGCCATGTTTAAGCATGAAATACATTAGGGTTAATTTGGGGAAAATTGATTGAAGCATGTTCTTGTGAATTGGATGCTAAAGTATGCTTATATGTATGTTATATGATATATTACATGATCAATTTTAAGAAAAATGCATTGGATGATTTTTCCCCAAAGTGGTTGTCTTGGCCGAAAGTGGAGGTGCTTCCATTGGTTTGAAATTTTTCATGCACAAGCTTATTTGATGACTTAAGCATGATTACATGTATATATATGATATAATACATGATCAATTTTGAGAAAAATGCATTGGATGATTTTTCCCCAAATGTTGCTTTGGCCGAATGTGAGGTACTTCCATTAAGTTGAATTTTTGCATGCACAAGTTCATTGGATGATTTGAGTGTGCTTAATGTTTGTTATATGATGTATTACATATCAATTTTGAGAAAAATGTATTGGATATTTTTTCCCCAAAATTGATGCCTTGGCCGAATGTGTAGGTCATTTTATTGATTTGGAATTTTTCATGCACAAGTTTATTAGATGACTTAAGCATGATTAAATGTATGATATTTGATGTAATACATGATCAATTTTGAGAAAAATGCATTGGATGATTTTTCCCTAAAATTGATGCTTGACCGAAAATGGAGGTCTTTTCACTTTATTGAATTTTTGCTTTCAAGTTCATTAGATGACTTAAAAATCATACGGATAATAGATTAGTGATTCAATTGGATTGAAAAACAAATCGAACCGCAAAAATCTCTCTTGGCCGAATACAACATGACATGTTAAAGGACTTGATTTTTTGTTCAAATAAATGTTAGACAATGTTTTGAACAATGATGATTAATAAATTAAATTGGTGTTTTTTTTTGAAATATTTGGTTTAATGAATTAATCATACAATTACACTTTAATCAATTGAATTTTAAAATTTGGAATATTAAAATTTGATTAGTGGACTTTTATGTTTAATTGGGCCTTATGGGCTTGAAATTGATTTTATGGCACTTAAGGGTGATTCCTTATTTGGGCTTGGTAATTGGTTTGACCCACATTGACCAAAGCCCAAGCCTTTATAAATCAATTGAAAGCCATCGGACTTTAATTAAACACACATTGGATGTTAGTTGGGCTTGGAGACCCAATTTGATAAGATTTAGAATCTAATCTTTAAAAGCACATTAAAAGTGTAAACATTTAATTTGGAATTAAATAAATTGAATTAATATTGAATGCGACTTAAATTGGATTTAACGGGTAGTTCGATATAATTCATGAATTCGTACCTTATGTACTTATTCTCAAACGAGTTGGACTCGCGCAAAATCAACCGTTGATTGAACATTGGATGATCACTTAACAAAGACTAATTAATTGGATTTGATTGGTTGTATAGCATGTCTTGAATGAATATACATGTATGTGATGAATGAATAGTGTATAGCGGATGGATATTAGAAGGGAAAGGGTAATTTTAGAAATTATTGTAAATTTAGAATTTATAATTGGACCTGCGTGTCCAGCCTTATCTCTTTTATCTCTTTGTATTCTCTTCTCACCTAATTCCCCTCAATGTAAATGAGGTTTCTCTTATTGTATTATGTAATTGGGTAGAAGTAGAATATTACTAGCGGGGAGTGGAAAGGGAGTGATTTGTTCTAGGAAAAGTTGTTTTACATATCCATCTGTATATCACTATTAATTTATTTTATGCACTTTATGATGTTTTAGAAGCATGCTTAAGGGTGTATGGATGAGACCTAACAAAGATAATAAATTGGTTGCCAATTACGCAAAATCCCTCAATTTATATTAAGCAATTATCCTTCCATTGAATGATTCTTGTTCAAGATCCAAAATTGGCATTGGTTTGTTGGCCAAAGTCAAGACCTTTGTCGATTGAGGATGTACTTGAATCATGAGAGTTTTGATCCACATCGGTGTCTTGTCCAAGTTGTGATTTGTTGGCCAAAGTCAAGATCGGTTCTTGTCCAACGACATTGATTACGAAACTTTCCTTGTCAATGGGTCCTGCTTAACCGGAATCATTAGGTTTGTTGTGCCAAAGCCAAGGCCTAGATGGTTCGGAGGATATGGTTAGGAAAATGTATTAGATACATTGGCATAAGTATATATACATATGTTTTGGACTTGGATGTCCACCTAACCGGATCTAGGAATTGGATTGGATCCAATTGATCTTTGAGATCTACCTAGTTAAATAGCATACATTTTGTTGGCCAAAGTCAAGATTGTGTGTTATTTAACGGGATCCTAGCCCACTAGGAAAGGATTTCCCGAGTTCTCAACAGAGGGTTAGAGACTTGATAAAAATAGTGGGAGGCTAGTATTGAATTTGCAATTTCATTCAGATACTTAGCCTTACTGTCTTTCAAAATTATTTCGTTTAATTAATTAAAATTAGTTGGACTAATTCATTGTTATTTTTTTCTTGTAACAGTTTGACTGTACCCATTTTATCGTTACTAGATAGTTGGACTATCGTAGTTGAGATGGCAGCAAGGTAAATTCTGAGACATCATCATGGGTGACAATGTCTTTAGACAAATCGACTGAACTGACATTTGTAAGGGACAAACTTCGCCTGAGGGAATGAACCTGAGATAGTCCTTGTGAGAACACTATACAAACACCTCTCCCGCCTAAGCCCACTGACCCACTTGAGCTGGAGTTATGGAAAACTCACAGCAATGATTGTGACACAGCTCAGGCTATTATGTTAGCTTCGATGACTCAGCACTTTCGTCGCCAGAATAGGGACTTGGATCCTTATAGTATGATGGCTAGACTTCGAGATCTCCACCGCTCCAACAAGCGGATGGAAAGGTACGAGTTGGTGAAGAAACTCTTCCGTGCCCGAATGACTGAAGGCGCATCAGTTGAGGCCCACGGGGCTCAAATGATCGCCGATATTGATGAGTTGGCCAATATGGGAATAGTCTTGGAGGCTGAGCTGACCATAGATTTGATCTTACAGTCACTTCCTGATACTTGGAGACAAATCATAATCAACTATAAGTTGATGGATACGGATGACACTCTTGGAGAGCTGTTATCCATTTTGAAGGAGTCTGAAAAGAACTCCAAAAGGGGGGCAAGCGCGAGGCGCACTTTACATCGACCTCTCACAGGCCAAAGGCTGGGCCCAAGCTACTGGAGGGGTGAGGAAGAAGAAACATAAGAAAAAGGGTAAGGCAAGTTGACAAAAGCTTCTGGGAAGCCAAGGACAAATCTCAAGATGTCTGCCTCAACTGCGGCAAGAAGGGTCACTGGAAACGTGATTGCCGAATGGGCAAGGGACACAAGGAGGATATCAAGGCAGGCAAGGACTAGCCTCTGGTATGTTTGTTATTGAGATAAATATGACTACTTCTAGTTTTAAAAATTGGATTTTTGATTCTGGTTGTGCTGCTCATATTTGTACTGATTTGCAGGATCTGCAGGATAGCAGATGCTGGCTTCAGGGGAGATTGATCTACGAGTCGGAAACGGAACTCCAGTTGCTGTTTTGGCTGTAGGGACTTTTGTTTTGGAATTGCCCTCGGGGCATATGCTTAAACTTTTGAACTGTTATTATATACCTAGTTTGACTAGGAATATCATATCTGTATCTTTGTTAACCCAGCATGGGTACACTTTTGTATTTAGAAACACTGGGTGTTATTTATATAAAAATGATGCAGAAATTTGCACTGCTGTAGCAAATAATGGCCTTTATATTTTGAATATAAATGAATCTCCTAAACATAAAATAACAAACAAAAGGCTCAAAAAGAGTAATCTAAAAGATGAAGCTTACATGTGGCATGTCGTCTAGGACACATAACAAGACTCGCATATCCACACTTTCGAAGAGTGGGTACTTGGACGGATTTGATCTTAATTCATATGATGTCTGCGAATCTTGTCTTTTAGGCAAAATGCCTAAAACACCTTTTAGTGGTAAAGGTAAACGTGCCACAGAACTGTTAGCCCTCGTTCATAGTGACGTATGTGGGCCCATGTCTAGCCAGGCTAGAGGTATATCATCATTACTTCGTAACCTTTACGGATGATGCATCTCGTTATGGTTATGTGTATCTAATGAGACACAAGTCGGAAACTTTTGAGAAATTCAAAGAGTTTCGACACGAAGTAGAAAAACAAACAGGAAGAGTATCAAGACATTGCGGTCGGACCGTGGTGGCAAATACTTAAGTTATGAGTTTCAAGATTACTTGAAAGAAAATGGTATTCTTTCACAGTGGACTCCTCCTGGAACACCGCAATTAAACGGTGTGTCTGAACGGAGAAACCGTACCTTGTTAGACATGGTAAGGTCGATGATGAGTCAGACTGAGCTATCAATATCCTTCTGGGGAAACGCATTAACTAGTTATATTTGAATAAGGCTCCGTCAAAGTCTGTTGAACGACTCCATATGAGAAATGGACAGGAAGGAAACCAAGTTTCTCTTTCCTGAGATTTGGGGATGCTGGGCATATGTTAGACGTTTGGAAGGTACCAAACTAGTACCCAAATCAGATAAATGCCTTTTCGTGGGATTCCTAAGGAAACCAAAGGATTACTGTTGAATTTTCTAAGGTCCCAAGATCAAACAAGCAATGAAAATCATGCATGAATACATCAATGGAGATAGCGGAATACTCACATGATCGGTTGAGTCGATTTGGAGACGAATGAAGGCCAAAAACGCACTGCCTTGCTCACGCCACTGCAACAGTCTACTGTCCCCAAATTTCGGTTTTGAGCTGAGAAAACGGAGCTCCGAGCTTCGTCGAACGGATCCCGGCTCATGGTCGAACCTCCCTACCACCTTCGCAAGACTTGTAAGTGTGCTAGCACTTGAATTTTCACCATGAAAATCCACTCTTTGCTTCCCTAAAGTCCACGCCAAAATTGGTTCCAAACCAGTAACATGTTTCTGTTTTTGGGCGTGAGAGAAGAGAAAGAAATGAGAGAGATTAAATTGTGTTTTTGTTAAAAGATTTTCCAAAAATCAATTTATATTTATGCCATAATATTTATTAAATTAATAATAAACTTATGACACAAATCATGCAATGGCTTAGAGTGTCAAACACTCAATTTCCATGCAATGCCATTGAGTGCATTGTACACTATCTCCATGCAATGCATTAGAATTAAATAATGCATAAAATGACATGTGTCATATGGGCCCCACACGTTTCCAAATGAAAGTGGGCCCACGTGCACTCACGCGTTCGGGTTCGATATTTCCGAAATACCGAACTTACGTCGCGACGTTAATTAAATCGAATTTAAACAAATAATTGCGCCTAGCGAAATTATTATTTACGTCGCTAACGAATTAATTCTAAATTAACTCGTTTGCCCGTATTAAAATCTAATTTTAATTCCGCGTCGAAATCTAATTTCGTTTAATATATCGAATATATTAATTTACCGATTAATTCCAAATTAATCGTTATCTCTCTCTAGACGATATTTTATCCTAGATAAAATATCTCCGTAATTAATCCTAGATAATTTCTCTCTCTTCTATATAATCCCAGATTATTCAAGAGTGCGAGTTGTGCGTCATCGGTGGATTATCGGGAAGCGACCCATGAGATCCCCGGATAAGTTGGTAGTAAATGCGGTCGTCGGAGTATCCGAATCACGTACGTACCAAGTACTACGTTCTACCGATTTACGAGACAAGGTCGACTCCTAGCAAAGCACCAAGCTACCCAATTCTCCGGACATATCCATTGAAGAATATTAAGATCTGTATCAAGCGTAGTATACTAATGTATTGTGCATATCGGTCCAGTGTCGGATAGTCACGTGCTAGGGCTGGGGCTGGATAAGTGTCTGCCCCGTCCGAAAACCATGTCGGATGTCTGGTAACTAGTCTCTATAATCGGATATTCATGACCTGGTCATAATATCACGATTGGATGCGCATCACTTAAGAGCACTAATACCGTATCCTGCGTGACATCATCTCAATATGACTGAAGTGATACTTCCGTCTCGACATCACACCCATACACTACGACTCTCTGATAAACCCAGAAGTGGTGTACGCAGAACCGGTTAAAGCCCTGTACCACCAAGACCAAAGTCTACCGATTATCGCAAGTATTAGCGATGCAAGTCTCAGGTTAAGTATACACACCTACCTTGATTTCGGCCTCCCATAGACACTAGTCATAATACCAATGGGATTCCGAGGGGTCTATCCAGAGCGAAGCTGTTTCCCGTACCATCGGTGTGAAACACGACCTCCTATCGCACTTGCATAAGTATCCAATACTTATATATATGAGAACTATGTCGTTGTGCCCTCACAACGCACACAAGTGCAATACTAGCCTATTCCGCATATCGATGTCCAGTCTCGATAATACTACGGCTAGGGATATTTAATGATTAATCCTTCGTGGACTGATACTGTCTCATATCATCTCAATCCAGGAACTAATCATAGGGACCTCTCTTCATTTATATATCTATGGTGATCTAATCACAAATGACGAGAGTGCAATTTCCTTGTTACATAGTTAATTTGCTACAGCAACACAATGATCTGTGCAAATAGTGACACTATGGGTCATATTATCCAACAATCTCCCACTTGGCACATAGCCAGTCACTCAAGTGTCCCACACCCGAACTATGTACGGTTCGCTCAAATTGCTGAGAAAAGGTTTTCGTCAGCGGATTTGTTTGATTATCATTTGACGCGATTTATACGATCATCACATCGCCACGATGTATGATCCGAACGAATCAGATGATATAGAAGTATATATCTGGATCGTCGATGAGACCTTTAATTCCTTAGCTTGTGCTGACGCCTAGCTCAGCTGCTAACAGAACTATATCTAATCTAATTAGATTTATTTTTGATCCAAATGGCTTCTATTGCTGCCTCAGCTGCAACAATAATCCGCATTTGTTGTTTATTCGGCAACAGTTATCTTGCTTGGAAGATTTCCAGCTCACTGTCCCGTTATTCAAACTTTATAGTACCGCAGTATTTAATCGTTTGGAAACTTGCTGCAGTGATCCCAGTCACTTCAAGTTCTCCTTCTCCATAGTAAAAGATAGCATCTTTAGTTCTCAGAGATACTAACAGATGTTTTTAACTTCAATCCAGTGACTATCACTTGGATTGACCCGATTGTGACTCCATATGCCGAAGCGTATGAGACACCAATACAAGTACATTTTAAATGTACAATTTCCCAGAGAGTGTTAACAAACACCAAATCTATCCCAGTAGATCTTTATTCCTTGAATAAAGGTTGTTACTCCCCATAATTCTACGGAGAATTTCTATGAAAGAATATCTATGAAAGCCAAGCTTTCACCAATTGCTATATGGGAATTTAACTGTCAGTGCGCTCCCACTAACCTCCTTATATACACAAGAATTATTTCGTTTTGAGTCAAATCATAAACCATTATGATTATTTCAAAACGACAGTTCCAAGAACCTTATGCTTGCATCAATCCAAACATGGATCGAATAACCCGCAAACCTTGTTTGTCGGTTATATAAAATCGTCAGGATGTTGTAAATATCCTCCAAAAGGTTTCCTTTTCAGGAAAGCGATTTTGATCTGTAACTGACAAATTTCATAAATGAAATACGCAGTTATCAACAAGCATTTTCAAAATGGATTTACCATGGCAACAGGTAAAAGGTTGAACCGTTATTAACACAATGTTGATAACGATACCTTTTTCGTCAAAAGCCTAGCTTTGTACGTTGGTTTGTTGCCTTCCATGTATGTCTTCCTTGAAGACGTTTAATGTACCATAGGCACAATGCCTTATGGTACAAAAACTAGTATTCAAAATAGTTGTTATACATGGAATCCATTTTGGATTCATGGCACTTTGCCATGACAGAGAGTCGATACCTTGTATCACTTCCTCAAAACGTAGTCGGGTGGTACACCTCCATAAGATTGACATCATTATGGGGTAAGATCAGAAACCCATACCCTAGGTTGTTTTCTGACTCTATCCGATTTACGAAGTTCTTGTGTATTTGAAGATTAATGGTATAGTTTCATCATAGATGAACTATTCGTGTTCCATTAAGGACTTCGTGCCTTGAACAGTATTACTCTGATTTTCATCGAGTATCACTATCCTCCCACTGACCACTGCATATCGGTATTCCTCTCAGGAAAACCGCATGGTGAGCAACAATTACATTGTTCTCATGTGGGATTTACAAGTACTATACTTAAGGTTTCCCTTAAGATAACCTATATTGGCACTTATCCAATTTGGGTCCTTAGTTTGGTATCATCCAAACGCTATGCCTGGCATACCCAAATTATCAGGAATGAGAAACCTCGTTTCTTCCCTGTTCATATCCTATATGATATCTGTCAAACAGATTTATATGGAACCTTATTCTAAATAAGTTTTGCAATGTAATACATATCCTGTAGAAGGAAATAGTAGCTCAGAGCGACTCGTGATAAACCTTATCATGTCCAACAAAATTCGGTTTTAGTTCAGACACACCGTCTAACTGACGTGTCTCGGGAGGAGTCCTCACATGAAAGAGCACTGTACTCTTTCATTTATATATGAAACTTACTGCTTAAGTATTTTCCATTTCGGTCTTACCGTGGCGGAATAACACTATAGCCGATCTGTTTGTTTTCTTCGTGTCGAAACTTCAAACGTTTTCGATCTGTGTTCTTCAAAAGAAACACATAACCACAACGAGATGCTACATCCGTTAAGGTCACGAAATATTCATGTTCACATCTAGCCTAGCTAGATATGGGCCCACTTACTTCACCATGAATAGGGCTAACAGATCGGTGGCCCTTTTACTATTACCAAGTAAATAGTATTTTAGGTTTTTAACCTAATAAACTAGATTCGTAGACCTTATTTGAATTGTCAAATCAGTCCTAGTATCCACTCTTCAAAAGTGTGGATATACGAGTCTTGTTTAATTGTGTCCTAGAGAACAATGCCACAAATAAGTCTCTATTGATCAAATCAATTTGAGCTATTTATTTGTCATTTATATGTTTGAGATTTTATTTATATTCAAAATATAAATTATGTTATTTGCATCTAATGTATTTATCTCAGTATCATCTTTATATAATGAAACACTTTAGTGTTCTAGAATATAAAGGTTTTATCCGCATCGGTTAAACACTGATATAGAGATAAGGTCTCTAGTCAAACTAGTTACATTATACATTTCCTTCCTAATTTAAGTACATACCCAAAGGGTAGTTCCTAAACTTAGGTATCTACGGTCGAAACAACGACTTTCGTCCCGTTTCCAATTCGCAGAGAATCTCAGCTTGAAGCCAGTATCCAGCTCACAGCGGATTCTGAACGTCAATACATATATGTATTATGTACCACACTAAGTATTTAAAATCCAATTTCAATACTAGTAGTAAACATAACTTTGACAAATATTTTAAAGTTAGAGCCTCGCCCTATCTTTAATTCCTTCGTTATCTTCCATATCCAAATGGTAGTCGCTACGGGATATGTCAATTATCCTTTTCAATATTTCACAACCTTTGGCCAAGCCTTGGGTTTCGGAATATCGAAACGATGTGCACCTTGTGCTATATGCCCAATTGCAAACTTTGACTTTTCTCCACTAGAATAGTCAATTAATTGCAACTTTAATACTTTTAAATCTAAAGATAGATTTATTATAAGTATATTAATTAAGCACTAAAGTCATCATCACATAAATCTTCCAAAGACTTTATGCTCTACTATTTGCTTAATAATGGGCTTAGTCATAATAAGTTATTTTAATCAAATAAATTAACCTATTATTAATTCCCATTGAAAATTAAATCATTTAAAACATTTAATCCAAGGATTATATATTTTAAATATTAACTTTTCAATTCTTTCTTGATTTTTAATAGTCCAACTATTTAATCAATTTTAATAAGGTACTATTTATCATAATGATTACAATAATCCAATTATTTAATCAACTATAATTTAATATTGATTACTATAATCCAATTATAAAATCAACTATCATTTTAATTCAATTATATTGATTACTATAATCCATTACAAAATCAACTATATATGGATGAGTTTGAATATAGTCCAACTATATATATTTTTAAAACAACATAAATATTAGTCCGACTAATACTTTTAATTAAGATGACGAGTAAAATAATGAGCGCGTTTAGCGAGTATTCGAACGAATGTTGCAAATTCAATACTTGCCTCCTCTATTTTTCGTCGAGCCTCTAACCCTCTGTCGAGTACTCGGGAAACCGTGTTTCCTAGTGGGCTAGGATCCCGTTAAATATCACACAATCTTGACTTTGGCCAACAAATGTATGATAATTAACTAGGTAGATCTCGAAGATCAATTGGATCTCATCCAACTCCTAGATCCAGTAGGTGGACATCCAAGTCCCAAACATATATCTTATATATGCCTATACATCGAATGTATACCCTAACCTTTTTCCTCTGAATCAACTAGGCCTTGGCTTTGGCACAACAAAACCTAGTGATCCCAGTCAAGCGCGGACCCATTGACATGGAAGCTTCGTAATCAATGTCAATGGACAAGAGTGGTCTTGACTTTGGCCAACAAACCACAACTTGGACACGACACCGATATGGAACAAAGCCTCGTGATTAAACACATCTTCGACGGACAAGGGCTTGACTTTGGCCAACAACCCCTGCCAATCTCGGATCTTGAGTAAGAATCACTCAATGGAAGGAAAAAACGCTTGATATTTAACGAGGGTTTTCGCGTGCAAATTGGCTACCAATTTAATTATCTTTGTTAGGTCTCATCATCATACACCCTTAAACATGCATTCTAAATACATAATAGCGAGTATGAAATAAAATAATAATGATATGCGGATGGATACTTTAACACATTGATCCTAGATCAAATCTCTCCCTTTCTCACTCAAGCTAGCACTTGTACTACTTCTACCCGTTACACTACACTTCTAAAGAAACCTCATATATATAGAGGGGAATAGGTGAGAAGAGAATACAAAGAGAAAGAAGGTGATAAGGCTGGACACGCAGGTCCAATTTAATAAATCGAATTTATTACAACAATTTCTAAATTGCCCACCCGACTAATATCCATCCGATTTACATTATTCATTCAACACAACCACGTATTCACACACAAAGCATGCTATCAATCAATCTAATCAAATTAATTAATCTGATAATTAAGTGATCATCCAATGTTCAAACAACGATTTGATTTTGTTCGAGTCAAACTCGTTTTGCGAATAAGTACTTAAAGTACGAATTCATGAATTAAATTAAACTACATCATTAAATCTAATTTAACATGTATTTAATACTAATTCACTATTCAATTCCAAATTAAATATTACATTTTTATTTAATAAACCTTTAACGATTTAAATTCCAATCTAATCGTAACGCGTCTCAAAGACCGATTAACGTCCAACGTCAATTCAATAAAGTCCAATGGGCTTTTGATTGATTTCTTAAGGCGTGGACTTTTGGTCAACTCGGGTCAAACCGATAACCAAAGTCCAATCCGGGATTTACCCCATAAGCCCATAAATCAATCTTGGCCCATTAGGCCCATTGAACTTTAAAGGTTCATTAAGTCGCATTTGGGCTTTATGGTCAAGGTTTTGGGCCCAATTGGATCCAATCCATTTGGCCTAAACCAAACTTGATAAATCAAGCCCAATAGGCCCAAATAAACAACTTTAAATCCAATTTCCAAAATTAGGCCCAAATAATTAAATTCAAAAATCCATTTTCCAATTTAATTACCAAAGTGTATTACATGATCAATCAACTAAATCAACATTCTAAAAACACCATATTAGTCCAATTAATCATGCTTGATTCATTATCATATGTCCACACACAAATTGAAAAATCAAACCCATCTACATGCTTAAAGGTCTCGGCCAAGGGAGTGATTTCATGTCCAATTCGGTTTCAATCCAATTAATCCGCAATCGACATTAAATACATATCCCGAATGATTTCCAATACATCCAATTATCAAATCAAAATTTACCAAGACATTAGGGCATTAGTCACATTCGGCCAACTCAAAGATTTTGGGGTTTTGGTCCAATTCGAAATCCAATCCAATTCGATTCAAATTAACATCAACCTAATCGATTCTACCTCATCAAATAAATTAAAATCAAAAAATCCAAGATCCCAAAATCATCAAACCATTCGCCAAGGACAAATATTTGGGGAAAATAATTCCAAATCATTTTTCATCAAATTAGTCCAACCAAAATGAAATTAAACATGTTATAAACATACTCAAACAAACAATTTATTCAAATCATGCTCAAATCACATTTACCCAAAAATTTAAATCCCTAAAATTTCATGCTTGCAACATTAGCTCTTGATGCCATTGTTGAATTTTTCTAAGGTCCCAAGATCAAACAAGCAATGAAAATCATGCATGAATACATCAATGGAGATAGCGGAATACTCACATTGATCGGTTGAGTCGATTTGGAGACGAATGAAGGCCAAAAACGCACTGCCTTGTCACGCCACTGCAACAGTCCACTGTCCCAAATTTCAGGTTTGAGCTGAGAAAACGGAGCTCCGAGCTTCGTCGAAGGATCCCGGCTCATGGTCGAACCTCCCTACCACCTTCGCAAGACTTGTAAGTGTGCTAGCACTTGAATTTTCACCATGAAAATCCACTCTTTGCTTCCCTAAAGTCCACGCCAAAATTGGTTCCAAACCAGTAACATTTTCTGTTTTTTGGGCGTGAGAGAGAGAAAGAAATGAGAGAGAAAATTGTGTTTTTGTTAAAAGATTTTCCAAAAATCAATTTATATTTATGCCATAATATTTATTAAATTAATAATAAACTTATGACACAAATCATGCAATGGCTTAGAGTGTCAAACACTAATTTCCATGCAATGCCATTGAGTGCATTGTACACTATCTCCATGCAATGCATTAGAATTAAATAATGCATAAAATGACATGTGTCATGTGGGCCCCACACGTTTCCAAATGAAAGTGGGCCCACGTGCACTCACGCGTTCGGGTTCGATATTTCCGAAATACCGAACTTACGTCGCGACGTTAATTAAATCGAATTTAACAAATAATTGCGCCTAGCGAAATTATTATTTACGTCGCTAACGAATTAATTCTAAATTAACTCGTTTGCCCGATTAAAATCTAATTTTAATTCCGCGTCGAAATCTAATTTCGTTTAATATATCGAATATATTAATTTACCGATTAATTCCAAATTAATCGTTATCTCTCTCTAGACGATATTTTATCCTAGATAAAATATCTCCGTAATTAATCCTAGATTAATTTTCTCTCTCTTCTATATAATCCCAGATTATTCAAGAGTGCGAGTTGTGCGTCATCGGTGGATTATCGGGAAGCGACCCATGAGATCCCCGGATAAGTTGGTAGTAAATGCGGTCGTCGGAGTATCCGAATCACGTACGTACCAAGTACTACGTTCTACCAATTTACGAGACAAGGTCGACTCCTAGCAAAGCACCAAGTCTACCCAATTCTCCGGACATATCCATTGAAGAATATTAAGATCTGTATCAAGCGTAGTATACTAATGTATTGTGCATATCGGTCCAGTGTCGGATAGTCACGTGCTAGGGCTGGGGCTGGATAAGTGTCTGCCCCGTCCGAAACACATGTCGGATGTCTGGTAACTAGTCTCTATAATCGGATATTCATGACCTGGTCATAATATCACGATTGGATGCGCATCACTTAAGAGCACTAATACCGTATCCTGCGTGACATCATCTCCAATATGACTGAAGTGATACTTCCGTCTCGACATCACACCCAATACACTACGACTCTCTGATAAACCCAGAAGTGGTGTACGCAGAACCGGTTAAAGCCCTGTACCACCAAGACCAAAGTCTACCGATTATCGCAAGTATTAGCGATGCAAGTCTCAGGTTAAGACTATACACACCTACCTTGATTTTGGCCTCCCATAGACACATAGTCATAATACCAATGGGATTCCGAGGGGTCTATCCAGAGCGAAGCTGTTTCCCGTACCATCGGTGAAACACGACCTCCTATCGCACTTGCATAAGTATCCAATACTTATATATATGAGAACTATGTCGTTGTGCCCTCACAACGCACACAAGTGCAATACTAGCCTATTCCGCATTATCGATGTCCAGTCTCGATAATACTACGGCTAGGGATATTTAATGATTAATCCTTCGTGGACTGATACTGTCTCATATCATCTCAATCCAGGAACTAATCATAGGGACCTCTCTCTTCATTTATATATCTATGGTGATCTAATCACAAATGACGAGAGTGCAATTTCCTTGTTACATAGTTAATTTGCTACAGCAACACAATGATCTGTGCAAATAGTGACACTATGGGTCATATTATCCAACAATTACTTCTATCACCCACAAGAGAACAAAGTGTTTGTTGCTCTACATGCATTTTTCCTTGAGAAGGAATTCCTAGATGCAGTGGTAAGTGGGAGGAAAGTGGAGCTCGATGAAAATTGTAGTGATACTGTTCCTGGCAATGAATCAACGACGGAACATAAACAGACCATCCAGGATGAGTCTATACCACAATCTTCAGATACACAAGGACCGCGTAGGTCGGAGAGAGTCAAGAAGGTACCTGAGAGGTATGGGTTCCTGATCTCGCCTCATGTAGATATTAATCTTATTGAGGATAATGAACCGACTACGTATGAGGAAGCAATACAGAATATTGATTCCGCTTTATGGCAGGATGCCATGAAGTCCGAGATGGATTCCATGTATGCCAACCAAGTTTGGACACTGGTTGATGCACCAGAAGGCGTAAAGCCTATTGGATGCAGATGGATCTTCAAGAAGAAGACCGACATGGATGGCAACGTACAAACGTACAAAGCTAGGCTTGTAGCAAAGGGGTATCGTCAACAATATGGTATTGATTATGACGAAACGTTCTCACCCGTTGCCATGATTAAATCCATTCGGATAATGCTTGCAATAGCTACATATTTCGATTACGAGATATGGCAGATGGACGTTAAAACCGCTTTCCTTAACGGAAACCTTTTGGAGGATGTTTATATGCAACAACCTGACGGTTTTATCGTACCTAAACTTGCAAACAAGGTTTGTAAGTTAAATCGATCCATTTATGGATTGAAGCAAGCATCACGGTCATGGAATCAGCGTTTTGATGAGATCATAAAAGAATATGATTTCGTACAAAACGATGATGACCCTTGTGTATACAAGAAGGTTAGTGGGAGAGCACTGACTTTTATTGTCCTTTATGTCGACGACGTATTGCTTATAGGCAATGACATTCCCATGCTAACGCGTGAAAGCTTGGCTTTCATTAAAATTCTCCATGAAAGATCTGGGAGAAGCAGCCTTTATTCTGGGAATAAAGATCTACCGGGATAGATCTAGAAAGCTGCTTGGACTCTCCCAGAGTACATATATTGACAAAGTGTGGAAGCGATTCAACATGGATCAATCCAAGAAGGGATTGATGCCAATGTCACGTGGTATCCTTCTGTCTAAGGACATGTGTCCTAAGACTAAAGAAGAGAGAGATAACATGAGTCGGATACCGTTCGCCTCGGCAGTCGGATCGATCATGTATGCCATGATATGTACGCGACCTGATGTGTCATATGCTTTGAGCATGTGCAGTCGCTATCAGGCCGATCCAGGTGAAGGTCACTGGATGGCTGTTAAGAATATCCTTAAGTATCTTAGACGAACCAAGGATGCTTTCTTAATTTATGGAGGTGGAGAACTTGAGGTGTCTGGGTACACCGACGCAAGTTTCCAAACCGACAAGGACGACTTCAAGTCGCAATCCGGGTACATTTTTTGTTTGAATAACGGAGCAGTGAGCTGGAAATCTTCCAAGCAAGATACTGTTGCCGATTCAACAACAGAAGCGGAGTATATTGCTGCATCAGAAGCAGCAAAGGAGGCAGTTTGGATCCGAAAATTCCTAATCGGATTAGGAGTAGTTCCGTTAGCTGCTGAGCCCGTGCCATTGTATTGTGACAATAACGGGGCTATAGCACAAGCTAAGGAACCAAGGTCTCATCAACGATCCAAGCATGTTCTTCGGCGTTACCATCTGATTCGGGAGATTATACATCGTGGCGATGTAAAAGTCGAGAAGGTCGCATCGGATGACAACATTGCAGATCCGCTGACGAAGGCTGTTCTTCAGCAAGTGTTTGAACGACATATACATAGTTCAGGTAGTAGATGCTTGAGTGACTGGCTATAGGCCAAGTGGGAGATTGTTAGACATTATGACCCATAGCGTCACTGTTTTGTAAATGATATGGTATTATTGTACAAAATTAACTATGTGATAATGAAATTGCCCTTTTGCCGTTTGTAAAATTATTTACTTTATAATAATGGCAAAAGTCCATATGATTAGTTCCGTATTGAGATGATATGAGACAGTATCAATATAATAGGTTTAATCATTAAATATGCCTAGTCGGAGTATTATCGAGATCGGACATCGATAATGCGGAATAGACTAGTATTGCACTTGTGCGAGTTGTGATGGCACAACGGCATAGTTCACTCATATATTTAAGTATTGGATACTTATGCAAGTGCGATAGGAGGTTGTGTTTTACCGATAGTACGGAAAACAGCTTCGCTCTGGACAGACCCCGCGGAATCCCATTGGTAGTAGTCTGCGTGTCTATGGGAGGCCGCATCAGGGTAGGTGTATATGGTCTTAACCTGAGACTTGCATCGCTAGTACTTGCGACAATCGGTAAACTTTGGTTGAGGTGGTTCGGGGCTTTAACCGGTTCTGTGTACGCCTCTTCTGGGTTTATCGAGAATCGTAGTGTACTGGATGTGATGTCAAGATGGAAGTATCACTTCAGACATATGGAGATGATGATCACGCAGGATACAGAACTAGTACTCTATAAAAGGTTGCAACCGTCGGGACAATATGACCAGGTCAGGATTGTCCGATTTAAAGAGACTAGTTGTTTGATATCCGATATATTTTTCGTACGGGGCAGACACATTTCCAGCCCCAGGCCTAACATGTGATCGTACGATACTGGATCGATATACGCGATACTGCGGTATACTACGCTTGATAAAGATCTAATATTCCAGTAAGAATATTCTGGAGAATTGGGTAGGCATGGCGCTTTGCTAGAAGCCAACCTTGTCTTGTAAATCGGTAAAAACGTAGTACGAGTACGTACGTGTTTGGATTATCCAACGACCGTATTTACTGCCAACATATCCGGAGATCTCTTGGGTCGCTTCCTGAAGATTCACATATGATGTTTGATTCGAACTTTATTAATCTTGGATTAATTACGGAGAAACTTTATCTTGGATAAAATGCCTTATTAGGAGAGAGAGAGAGATCGATTAATTTGGAATTAATCGATAAAATAATATATTCGATATATTATTAAACGAAATTAGATTTCGACGCGGAATTAAAATCGGATTTTAATTCGGGCAAACGAATTAATTTAGAATTAATTCATTAGCGAACTGAATAGTAATTCCGCAAGGCGTAATTATTTAATTCACGTCGCGACGGAAATTCGTTAATTCGGAATTAGCGAAACCGAGCCCGAAAGTGTTTGCGGACACATTCGTATTTTGAATTGAGTGGTATCCGCAAATCGCATCGCGATATCTCATTACTTGATACGAATAGATGATGGATGTATCTAGTCACCTTTAAGGGATGATACATGGTCTCTAATCTCAAAGTAAGGTAATGATGGCAAATGATGAATTTTATTTTGGAGGGAAAACCTTTCACGATTTTTGAAGGGTTTTTGGATTAAAAAATTCATTTTGGTATTTGATATCATATTCTTTTATTTTTCATTTGCTCTCTCACGTTTTTTTGAAACAAATTGAGAACAAAAAAATAAAAGACATAACACCTCTCCTCTCTTCTTCTTCACGCAAGCCGTGAGCTTCATCCATGGCAGAAAATTGTTTTCTCCATTTTTGCTAGCACAACAAGGGATCAAAGGAGGTGATAGGGAAACGCATTTGGAGCTGGGAGTACTAGAAGATTTGAGGCTTCTCACACTGTTGTTCTTGGCCGAAAACAGCCCCAAGATTTGCAAATTCTATCATTCTTGTTCTTGGCCGCATATCACCCACCTTGGAGGCTCAAGGATCCTCTTCACCATTTTTGTCACAAAGCTTTGTAAGTATGTTTCCGCCATCCTTCAAGCTTTGCATATATGTTATTTGTATTTCTATGGCTTAATCTTTCTTTGGGACTAATTATAGAAACCAACAATAAACTAATTGTAGGCACTGCATTTTTGCAAATAAGTCCCTATGATGAGTCTCATTTGGAGACACTACCTTTTAAGTCACGGAGTTTACGGAAAATGGACATCGGAAGGGGGAATTCAGAATAAACAAGGTTCACTGTTTTCATTCGTGCTGTGTTCGTGTATACGTTCGAACGCCAAACAGATTGCGGGCGTTCGTGCCGCGTTCGAGGAAGCGTTCGAACGGTGTCGGTAATTCTGGTTTTGCTGCTAGCCTCACATCAAGCCCAATTCGCCCAAGCCCACTTAAAAACACATTTAACACATGGTGAAATCAAAACAAATCTAAAAATCACATACCAAATTAAAATAAACATTAAAATCAATCAAATATATTAACTTCCTAACTAAACAAAATCACATACTAAATTAAAAATATGTCATGCCTAATTAAAATCAATTATAACAAATTAAAGATATTGACTTCCTAATCTAAACCAAATTTGTCCACCCTCAATCTTTGACTTTCCATGCTCAACACCAAATCAAATCCCTTCCTTGTGAGACAAGGAGTAGCCCTAACCTTTCTCTATATAAACAACCCATAACCAAGACATGCACTCCTCTAGCTCATTCATACAAGAAAAGCCTCTCCTAGTTCATTCACACAAGAAACACCCAAGCTTATTGACACAACTCTCCCTCACTCTCAATAACCCAAGATCACAAACCAAATAACCCTCATTGTCTTGACCAAAACACATCGCGAACAGCCCCTTTACCTCATCAAAATAGCCCCCGAACCACACCATAACACCACCGAAAATCACACCCAAAACAGTAGCCAAAACATCCCAAAAATAATAACTAAGATACATCAGCAAAACGGCAGCGAATCGGAGTCAAAACAGCAGTGAATCGGAGTCAAAACAGTAGCTTGAGCAGTGGAATAGCGAGGAAATGTGTGAACCTGTGAACCGGAGGAGTTGCAGAGCATTCCCCCCCTTTCGACGACCGTACACCGTACTACCGAGAGACGACATAAAAGGTTAGACCTGAGGGCACCTTGTATTTATTATCTTTCATTTGTCTTTTATTTATTTTAATATATTTTTTATTGCATGAGAGTCATTTTGTTGAGGCATGATGTGAATTCCGGATAAACAGAATGCATGTTCTCTTTTGTGGTATATCAGATGGAAACCCGGACATAAATTCCGTAGCCGAATCCGAATGGACTGTAGTACAGTCTGCACTCGGGATACAACTCCACGTACCACTTGATAGATACATATATTATGTTTCATCCAAACTTGTATTTGAGCATTATGTAGTTAGTACGTTATTTATTTATTTAGCCTGATTAGGCCTAGTGCGTTATTTATTCTTAAGCATGATTTAGTCCTTAGTATGTTAATCTTTATGCATGATTTAGATATCCATGTGATTAGATATGTCGTTGTTGTGATCCTGTTTGAATGCGGTATCTAAAACCATATGAATGTATGCAATCTGCCAGTTCCCGTTCGAACGCGTCATCGAACGTAACTCGAACGTGAACCTTCTGTTTACCGTTCGAACGCGTTTACGAACGCTACACGAACGCGCACACACTGAACTGAGTCTGTCTCATCATATTTCGTGCACAATTGCCTCTTGGGTGATCTCCCTTGCATTATGTAGCCAATCATATTATTTGTATTCCTACATTTATCCATTCGATGTATTCATGAGATAGTACTCAAGCATGATTAGGTTATTCTTAGTTTTCCATATCATATGATTGGAATATGTTCATGAGATTGCCATGTGATGTTGCATGTTGTGATGATTAATTTCATGCATGTGGATTTAGAAGCATGATACTCTTGGAAATAAGTGTTACCTAGGCCTGATTAAATTATTACCCAAATCCTTTCATTACAAGTGACATAAGTAAGGGACCATTCCGAACCCAACGGTTTGAGGTCTTCCTTTGCGAGGGGTGAGTGCGGCCTTAAATCTCATTTTCCCGGTTCACACCGGGTGGCGACTCCAGTATTCTCCGGTTTAGTCCCATGTGGCTACTCCGTACTCCCAACCGGGCCGCGAGCCCGGGACAGCATGCGTCGCCCCAGATCCTGTGTCCCACAGTCTGGCGACACTACTGGGGATAGAGAATCGGCCCCGAAATATTATCTTGTAATGTTTGGATTTATGTTCTAATTGACCGTGTCTATAGTGGATAAAATGAGGGTTTAATCAAGGGCATCTTGAGGCTAGGTAATGGTTTGGTGTCTTTCTTCATTCACTACCTTCCTAGAAGGAAAAGCTGTGAAGGCACCTATATGGCCATCTACCCTTAGCCTATTGTGATGGACTAATTTGGAGGACTCGTTGTTTATTCCTGTCACCAAGCGATAAGAGCCTAAGAGGCTAGGGTACTTAAGAGAGCCTCACTCCACCCTCCATCTAGGGAATCTACAACGGGAAATCCATTTGACAGTCAGTCACACACCATAGCTCATTGGCACGTACCTTAGTGTATAAAAAAGGGTGCGCTCACTTGGTCGCTCGAACCCTTGATTGGGGAGACCTAGTTGTGGGCCATCATTCGCCGATGAGAGCCTTTGTCTACACTCTTGTGAACCCACCCATAGACCGGGGTTGTATGGTTAAAGTAACATTATTTCCTTGAGTATGTGCTTGTGGACCATCCTCATTTGGATGCAGTTGGACTATTGTCAGAAATGCGAACTTGTGGGCCATTTAAACTGGGGCGAGTTCGTACCTTATGACCATTAGGCCCAAAGCTTCTGAAATGTTGATGGGCCATTCTATAGAAATCATTGTTTTATGTTTGCATCATCTTTCTTTTATGCTTGTGTTTGGGAACATCGTCGTTTGGATCCATTTGGACCATTTGTCATGAGATATGGGCTTGTTGGGCAATTTAAACTGGGACAAGAATGTATCCTATGACGATTGGGCCAAAGGCTTCTAAATATTGAAGGGCCACTTTGTGCTTGTGTTCGGAACATTACCATTTGGATTTAGTTGGGCTCCTTGCCATGAGATGTGAACTCGTTGGGCCATTTAAACTGGGACGAGTTCACTCCTATGACAGTTAGCCCAAAAGCTTCTAAAATGATGGTGGGCCGATTTGTGTGAAAATTTTAATGAGTTGATATATTTCTTGCATCACATGCACCTCATGCATACATGCACCATGTTAACCCCATTTTGTCTTGAAAGCCATCATAGATACCCGTTCGTTAGGGAAGAGGACAGACTTGTCAAAAGACCAAGCAGCCACCAAGAGTACCGGCAGAAGACCTAACCCAACGGGATAGGAAACTCATTCATGCATGCATGCATACACGTAACATATTTACATCATTTTGTGTTTGTTCTGTTTTGTAATAAAGGTTTCAAAGGAGAAAAAAAGAAAGCGTCAAATGCAAGCCAACCAGAAGCAGCAACAGTACAATGTCAGCAGTCTTCAGGAATGAATCACAGGGGTGAGGCCCATATCAGTAGCAGTTAGGGCTGAGGCCCGCATCAATATCAGTTTAGGGCCGAGGCCCACATCAATATCAGTTTAGGGCCGAGGTCCACATCAATATCAGCTTGGGGACGAGGCCCACATCAGTATCAGTATCAGTTTAGGGGCTGAGGCCCACATCAGTTTCAGTTTTGGGGAAGAGTCCCAGGGCCGAGGCCCACATCAGTTTCAGTTTAGGGACGAGTCCCAAGGGCGAGCCCACATCAGATCAATTTTACCGGGTACGGCACTCCGGGTATGGAGATACATAATCAGTTTTGCCAGGAATGACACTCCAAGAATGGAAGCACAGTTCGAGAATGAACAAGCCGGGAATGGCACTCCAAGAATGGAAGCACAGTTCGATAATGAACAAGCCGGGAATGGCACTCCAAGAATGGAAACACAGTTCGAGAATGAACAAGCCGGGAATGGCACTCCAAGAATGGGAACACAGTTCGAGAATGAACAAACCGGGTATGGTACTCTAGGGGCGAGGCCCACATCCTTATCAGCATCAGTTTGGCCGGGTATGGCACTCTGGGGGCGAGGCCCACATTCTTATCAGCATCAGTCTGGCCGGGTATGGCACTCTGGGGGCGAGGCCCACATCCTTATCAACATCAGTCTGGCCGGGTATGGCACTCTTGGGGCGAGGCCAACATCCTTATCCGCATCAGTCTGGCCAGGTATGGCACTCTGGGGGTGAGGCCCACATCCTTATCAGCATCAGTCTGGCAGGGTATGGCACAATGAGGGCGAGCCCCACATCCTTATCAACATCAGTCTGGCCGGGTATGGCACTCTGGGGGCGAGCCTCATATCCTTATCAACATCAGTCTGGCCGGGTATGGCACTCTGGGGGCGAAGCCCACATCCTTATCATCATCAGTCTAGCCGGGTATGGCACTCTAGGGGCGAGGCCCACATTAACATCATATCAATTTTGCCGGGTACGGCACTCCGGGTATGGAGATATTACTGCGACGCCTTGGGTATGAGGTTTAGCACGCCAGGTACGGCACTCCGGGTATAGAGATATTACTACGAAGCCTTGGGTATGAGGTTTAGGAAGCCAGGTACGGCACTCCGGGTATGGAGATATTACTGCGACGCCTTGGGTATGAGGTTTAGCAAGCCAGGTACGGCAATCCGGGTATGGAGATATTACTGCGACGCCTTAGGTATGAGGTTTAGCACGCCAGGTACGGCACTCGGGTATGGAGATATCACTACGACACTCTAGGTACGGAGACGCAACTGCGACACTACGGGTATGAGGTTTAGCATGCCAGGTACGGCACAACATCCACTCCACGCAACACATGGCAAGTCAAGTGGCAGCTGGCGAGCCAGGTAAGTAGAAATGCATTGCATAACTTTGATAGGATTGTTCAAAACACACACTGCACAAGTCCCATCAAAGTGGGGGCGACTGTAGGCACTGCATTTTTGCATTTAAGTCCCTATGATGAGTCTCATTTGGAGACACTACCTTTTAAGTCACGGAGGTCACGGAAAACGGACATCGGAAGGGGGAATTCAGAATAAACAAGGTTCACTGTTTTGGTTCGTGCTGCGTTCGTGTATACATTCGAACGCCAAACAGATTACGGGCGTTCGTGCCGTGTTTGAGGAAGCGTTCGAACGGTGTTGGTAATTCTGGTTTTGCTGCTAGCCTCACATCAAGCCCAATTCGCCCAAGCCCACTTAAAACACACATTTAACACATGGTGAAATCAAAACAAATCTAAAAATCACATACCAAATTAAAATAAACATTAAAATCAATCAAATATATTAACTTCCTAACTAAACAAAATCACATACTAAATTAAAAAGATGTCATGCCTAATTGAAATCAATTATAATAAATTAAAGATATTGACTTCCTAATCTAAACCAAATTTGTCCCCCCTCAATCTTTGACTTTCCTTGCTCAACACCAAATCAAATCCCTTCATTGTGAGAAAAGTAGTAGCCCTAACCTTTCTCTATATAAACAACCCCTAACCAAGACATGCACTCCCCTAGATGATTCATACAAGAAAAGCCTCTCCTAGTTCATTCACACAAGAAACACCCAAGCTTATTGACACAACTCTCCCTCACTCTCAATAACCCAAGATCACAAACCAAAGAACCCTCATTGCCTTGACCAAAACACATCCCGAACAGCCCCTTTACCTCATCAAAACAGCCCCCGAACCACACAATAACACCACCGAAAATCACACCCAAAACAGTAGCCAAAACATCCCAAAAACAGTAACTAAGATACACCAGCAAAGCGGCAGCGAATCGGAGTAAAAACAGTAGCTTGAGCAGTGGAACAGCGAGGAAAGGTGTGAACCTGTGAACCGGAGGAGTTGCAGAGCATTCCCCCCCTTTCGACGACCGTACACCGTACTACCGAGAGACGACATAAAAGGTTAGACCTGAGGGCACCTTGTATTTATTATCTTTCATTTGTCTTTTATTTATTTTAATATATTTTTTATTGCATGAGAGTCGTTTTGTTGAGGCATGATGTGAATTCCGGATAAACGGAATGCATGTTCTCTTTTGTGGTATATCGGATAGAAACCCGGACGTAAATTCCGCAGCCGAATCCGAATGGACGGTAGTACGGTCTGCACTCGGGATACAACTCCACGTACCACTTGAGAGATACATATATTCCGTTTCATCCAAACTTGTATTTGAGCATCATGTAGTTAGTACGTTATTTATTTATTTAGCCTGATTAGGCCTAGTGCGTTATTTATTCTTAAGCATGATTTAGTCATTAGTATGTTAATCTTTATGCATGATTTAGATATCCATGTGATTAGATATGTCGTTATTGTGATCCTGTTTGAATGCGGTATCTAAAACCATATGAATGTATGCAATCTGCCAGTTCCCGTTCGAACGAGTCATCGAACGCGAACCTTCTGTTTACCGTTCGAACGTGTTTACGAATGCTACACGAGCGCGTACACACTGAACTGAGTCTGTCTCATCATATTTCATGCACAATTGCCTCTTGGGTGATCTCCCTTGCATTATGTAGCCAATCATATTATTTGTATTCATGTATTTATCCATTCGATGTATTCATGAGATAGTACTCAAGCATGATTAGGTTGTTCTTAGTTTTCCATATCATATGATTGGAATATGTTCATGAGATTGCCATGTGATGTTGCATGTTGTGATGATTAATTTCATGCATGTGGATTTAGAAGCATGATACTCTTGGAAATAAGTGTTACCTAGGCCTGATTAAATTATTACACAAATCCTTTCATTACAAGTGACATAAGTAAGGGACCATTCCGAACCCAACGGTTTGAGGTCTTCCCTTGCGAGGGGTGAGTGCGGCCTTAAATCTCATTTTCCCGGTTCACACCTGGTGGCGACTCCATTATTCTCCGGTTTAGTCCCCCGTGGCTACTCCGTACTCCCGACCGGGCCGCGAGGCCGGGACAGCATGCGTCGCCCCAGATCCTGTGTCCCACACTAATATACTTTTCTTTAAATGACTATATTTTGTGTGGGACCGTAGCCCATCTCAACAAAGAAAACAAACTCAATATTAATTACTGTATTTATTAATTATCGTTTTACAATGAGTACATCCGACCATGACTTATAGAAGACTCATACTTGACTATAACTCATACTCGACTATGACTGGACTTTCACTCAAAATCTGACTCGTACTGGTGGACTCCATACCTATTGACTGCATCAGTATCCGTCCTCCCGAGCTCGTCCTCCGAGAAACCTACAAAATATGAAAACTGGAGTGGGGGTTAGATCGCTATACGATCTAAGTGAGTGGACAAAAACTGAAAACTGTTATAGAAACATTTGGTTCTAAAACCGAAAGCTCATAAAATAGCTTTATAAGAAAACTGGTTTCCGTTTTAAAACTCTGAACTTCTTACTAAAATTCTCTTATAAAACTGTTGTTTCGGAAAACTTTCTTTTCTAAAAGCTCTTTTGAAAACTGTAACTGAAAACTGAAAACTGAAATCTCTTTCTGAAAACTGTGTCTATGTCTGAAAAATTTGACGTATGAGGGCGTTACGTATCACCGTCCCCCCATACGCCTAACTGTAGCCAGCAATGCAAATCCATTACTTTGGGGCGTTACGTATCGCCGTCCCCCAAAACATGCCACTACTGTCTCTGAAACTGGTTGTCTTGGGGCATTACGTATCGCCGTCCCCCAAGCCACAAACTAGAACTGGGGGTGCGGATCTATGCTACCACCCAAGATCTGAACTAGAGTCCAGGTACACGAACCTATGCCATCATCCTGGCTCTAAAACTATGATTTAGGGGCGTTACGTATCGCCGTCCTCCTAGTCCTCTACATGTGCACATGTCTCTATCCGTCAATTCCATCTCTGTCAAGTTACATACTGGGGTGAGTTTTTCCATCATGCCCCGAAAAATATAAAACTCATACTGAAAACATATCTTTTCCAAATCATTTCTCAAAATATTTTAAATCATACATGATACAAAAGAAAAATTGGCTAACGCCCTATTTGCAGAAAATATAAGTCTGACGTTTAAATACGAAATAATATTAAAGAAAACAAGTAACAGAGAAATGGTCCACTCACTGATTTGGAATCTGGCTGGTAATGGAGCCCTCGTCGAAGGAAATTGCGGTTCATGCGGATAATCTATGATTGGGAACTTAATTAGCATCAACTTAGTAGAATATTTTTCGATACATTACAATGCTTAAAGACATATCCATAAATCTATATATACGAGGCTTACGATGATCATAATTTTAATATAAGATATGTATTCAAACTGATACGAGACCCTAAGGGTGGTCTCTAACGTGCTAGGGTGGAACTGAGGGTTTAAAACTGATTTTGGGCAGATTTTGCGTCTCGTGTCGCGACGCAAACCCTTACGCATCGCGACGCGCAATGCCCAAATCGCATTCACCATTTTCTTCTTACATCGCGACGCGAATGTAAGACACAGAAATCGGCGATGCTGTCCCGGGCTCGCGGCCCGGTCGGGAGTATGGAATAGCCCGCGGGGGAACTAAACCGGAGAAATAACATGAAGTCGCCACCCGGTGTGAACCTGGAAAATGATTTAAGGCCACACTCACCCCTCGCAATGGAAGACCTCAAACCGTTGGCTTCAGAATGGTCTCTTACTTATGCCACTTGTAATGAAAGGATTTGTGCAATAATCTAACCAAGCCTAAGCAACATATATTTCCTAGGATAATCTACTCCTAAGTTCGCATGTATAAAATAAATCATCATAACGGCAAACATACAATATCACACAATAATCTCATGAACATGTTGAATCATCAAACACGAAAAATAAATAACAACCTAAACATAAACGTAAATTGAACGCCTATTGCGAAAGATGATAACCAAATCATGCATAGAGGAATAACGTACTAACGGCTAAATCATGCTTAAGAAACAAGTAACATCCTAACGACCTAATCATGCTTTAAGAAACAAGTAACATACTAACGACCTAATCATGCTTGAACACAATTTCACGAACACATCAAATAGATAAATGCGAGAATACAAATAGATGACAACAGTAAAAGTGTCAATAATGGAATGATATGATTAATTACATAATGCAAGAGAAATCACCCAAGAAGCAATCATGCATGAAATGTGATGAAAAATAATCGGTTCACTGTATATGCGTTCGTGTAGCGTTTGAAAACGCGTTCGAACGGTAAACAGAAGGTTCACATTCGTATAGCATTCGAAAACACATTTGAACGGGATAATACCTGATGCATGATAAAACAAAACGCATGCGCATTCGAGTAGCATTCGTAAACACGTTCGAACGGACTGAGATAGAATGCATAGGTTCGTGTAGCGTTCGGAAACGCGTTTGAACGAGATTACCAAAATGGCATCTGAAACTACACAAACACATGCATGGATTGAACAAATACACAATGTAGGACCTCGTGTGGCCAATTGAACACATCTCACATTCAATCGAGTGCACGGCAAAGTATTGTCGTAAAGGTAGCCTTTTAGCCTTTTTTTCCCTCAAATAGAGAACCTTTAGGCCAACATACTAAGCCCATGCGCACTATATCATAAATACACAAGCAAGTAACGTGTGGAAAGTAAAAGACGGAATATAAAATGTGAATAATAAACAAACAAGATAAAATAAAGATGTGCCGTTTGCTCAAGTGGTACGTGGAGTTGTTTCCCAAGTATAGACCGCACTACCGTCCATTCGGATTCGGCTACGGAATTTACGTCTGGGTTTCCATCCTATATACCACAAGAGACGACACATTTTCCCATCCATTCAAAGGCCACAACATGCATCCACAAGTGACTCTCATGTGAAGAAAATAAATCAAACAATTAAAAGATGAATGAAAATAAATAAGAAAAGTGCCCTCAGGTCTAACCTTTTAAATCGTCTCTCGGAAGTACGGTACACGGTCGTCGGAAGGGTTGATGCTCCGTAACTCCTCCGGTTCACTGGTTCAACGTTTTCCCTCGCTGTTTCGCTATTTGGGCCGCTGTTTTCATTCCGTTTCACTGCTGTTTTGCTGCTGTTTATAGTCACTATTTTGCGGTAGAAGGCTACTATTTTTGCGTTTTTAAAGATGCAGTTTTGCGGGTGTAGTTTTTTAGGGGCTGTTTACGGTAATTGAGCTTCTATTTGAGGGTGATTTTTGGTGGTTATATTGCAGTGCAGGGGCTGATTTTTGGTAGCTTCAGGGTGTAGTTTCTGGACAGTGAGCAATTTTTGGTGATGGGCAGTGAGTGTTTTTGTGCGGCAATTTGAGGGTTATTTCTCGGCAGTGAATTAGGCAATGTGAGGGGTGCGTGAGGGTTAGGGGCTGTTGAAGGTGGCTAGGCGTGAAGTGTTTGAGGGGGCTGGTGTGTGGCTTTGAGAGCTTGGGACGTGAGTGCTGCGTGGGTGGCTGGTGCGTGGCTTTGAGGGCAGTTTATGTGTGTGAGTGGTCTGTTACGTGTGTGTAATTTGTGTGCGTGAGTTGTCTATGTATGTATGTGCAGTTTGTGAGTGTGTGAAGGTGAGTGGCTTACGTGTTGAAGGCTAATGCGTGAAGAAGGGCTGTTGGAGGCAGTGAAGGGTTTTGTGTGTGAGGGTTTTGTGCGTTCAGTGAGGCTGTGTGCGTGAAGGGACAATGTGTTGATGAGCTGTGTATGGAGAGAAGGGGGCTTGCAGGTGCGTGAGGTTACTGGATGCTTTGTTTACGGTTTATTATTCTTTGTTTTTTGTTTGTGCCGTGTGGATCTAGCTAGGGGGCGTCAAGGGTTGAGTTTGTGTCTCTTTTATAAGCAAAGACTAGGGTTCCTCTTGTGTGAATAGGAAAGGGAATCATGCAATTATAAGGGAATATTTCTAATTAGTATATAACAAGGAAAGTATCTAGTTAAATTAGGGAGGTGATTTGGCTTGTTTAGGAAGATAATATATTTGAATTTATTTGATTTGTTTTAATTTAGGTATGTGATTTTTTTTAGATTTCACCATGTGTTAAATATGTGATTTGTTATTTTTGGATGTGTTTTATTAGGCTTGGGCGTGTGTGGGCTTGCAGTTAGCTTTTGTGGTGGGCTTGGTGGTGTGTGGGCTTGCGAGGGGTTTTAGGTCAAGGCTAAGTGGTTTTGTGGGGGTTTTGGGTCAAGGATGTTTTAAAACGAAAGTCCAACAAGTCAACCCGAAGCTAAACAAGTGAACTAAATCCAACAAAAATGCCAATTTCTGACTTTTCCCTTTCGACGTCCGTTTCCCGCGACTTTCGCAACTTAAAAGGTAGTGCCTCTAAATGAGACTCATCATCAGGACTTACATGCAAAAATGCAGTGCCTACAACGCAGTCCTTCTTGCGTCGCGACACGTACTGGGTTTCCAGGATTCTATTTTCTTCTTCCAAGTTCATCCATTCACTCAAAACAACACCCTAATCATTCCCATACCAAAATCAATACTCAAAACACCATATAACATCCAATACTACATAAACCAAATCATCAACACCCATCTTTAATCTATTCATATAATCCAAAAAGATTTAAACCCAAAACTTAATAACTTTTAATCCATATATCTAATCACACAATAGTCAATCCCAAGCTCATATCCTCATCAATTGGAACCCCAAACATGTTATTATCATCATCATATCACTAATATCACCAAAATCAAAAACTCAAGATTTGGGTCAAGTTTTCTTACCTCACTTTCTCTTGATTTTTTTCTTCATTCTTCAAGGCTTCACTACTTGTTCTTCTTCCTTGCTTAATCTTCTCTCTTTCTTCTTCTCTTTTTCTTCTCCTCCTCCTTCTTCTTCTTCTTTCCCTCTCTTTCTCCTTTACGTATTCTTCTTTCTTTCTTTTCATTTCCCTTTCATTTTTTTGTGATGAGTGAATAGTAAACCCTTTATATAGGGGGTTGTTTGATATTTGGAAATATTGAGAAAAATGTGGAAAGATCTAGAAAATTTGAGATTTCTTTATTTAACCCCGAAATTAATATTTATCCAAATTTTGACTTATATTTTTGACCATCTTCTGCTCCGAATATGGGTAAATAATCAACGTAGAAGTTGTAGGTCTCGATCTTATCTTTCCGACGGAATAAAATTAATAAAATTCGGAGATCATATGAAAAAGTTACTCCCAAATACTCTAGGCGGTCCAAAGAAAACTCGGTACAGTCTCATCCCGAGACTTCAAGAAATTTACCGATTGTCCCCAAGTCATTCGATGAGCATATTTGAGTCCCAATATAATTTATTTTACATGCCTTTGTCTCGTATGTAACATTATTACTGTAGGCAGCAGTAAGAACTACCGATCATTACAAATTCTAACCCATTAAATAGGATTCGTCCTTGAATCCTTTCTGGTGTCTAACTCACGGTCTTCCTAGAGAATATTTAGAGATTTTGCTATACTTATTTTCTTGTCTCTAACTGTTGGTTTCTATTAAGGTCCCAAGATCAATAATAAGCATGAAATATGTGCGAATACAAATCAACGAAGTTGCGGAATACTCACATCGATCGGTTGAGCGA
This sequence comes from Zanthoxylum bungeanum, assembly GCA_019454045.1. Lineage (NCBI taxonomy): Eukaryota > Viridiplantae > Streptophyta > Magnoliopsida > Sapindales > Rutaceae > Zanthoxylum > Zanthoxylum bungeanum. The sequence goes on along the minus strand of SKCR01029335.1, from coordinate 138,570 downwards.
CGCTTTGACGAACAAAACTTCAAATTTTGCTCCTTGTACCTCGGCAGTGAGCTGCTGTTTTGGCGTCCTACATGGATGGTTTTTGAGCTCCTTCGTCAAGCTCCAAGCTTCGTCGAACGATTCCCGGCTCATGGGTGGACTTCCCTATCACCTTCGCATGTCTCTCGGAGTGCTAGCTCTTGTGATTTTTGCCAATAAAATCACACACTCAAGCTTCCCAACTCACGGTTTTGACAGAAACCAGTGAGCTATTTTTCAGCCCCTTGGGCGTGTAGATGAAGAGAGAAAATAGAGAGAGAGAGAGATGAGAGAAAGAGATCGTTGTGTTTGTTGGTTCCAAATTTGTGTATTAAATACTCAAATGTGAATTTCAATTCATTTCGAATGAATTTGGCTTTCAAAAAGTCAAGCCTTAATGGCACCAACCACTCACATCACTTCCATCAATCATGAATAGTGACTTGCATCAATCACTCAAAGTGAAAGACATCCATCACTTGATTGACGAATGATGTGACGCTAGAAGCGACTAGCGATTTGATGATTGATTTGACTTGCGTGCCGCACTCGAATTCGAAATGCGAATGCGCTCATAAATAATCCCGGGCTCGGGTTCGCTAATTCCAAATTAACGAATTTTCCGTTGCGACGTAATTAAATCTAATTTAATTAAATAATCATGCCAAGCATAATTACTATTCACGTAGCTAATGAATTAATTCTAAATTAATTCGTTCGCCCGAATTAAAATCTAATTTTAATTCCGCGTCGAAATCCAATTTCGTATAATATATCGAATATATTATTTAATCGATTAATTCCAAATTAATCATTATCTCTCTTTTATATGATATTTTATCCCAGATAAAATATCTCCGCAATTAATCCCAGATTAACTTTCTCTCTCTTCTAATTAATCCCAGATTAATTTAGAGTGCGAGTCATACGTCATCGGTGAATCTTTGGGAAGTGACCCATGAGATCCCCGGATATGTTGGCAGTAAATTCGGTCGTCGGACTATCCGAACACGTAAGTACCAAGTACTATGTTTTACTGATTTACAAGACAAGGTTGGCTTCTAGCAAAGCGCCATGCCTACCCAATTCTCAGGAAATATCCTTACAGGAATAAGGATCTATATCAGGCGTAGTATACGTAGTATTGCGTATTTCTGTCCAGTATTGGATGATCACGTGCTAGGCCTGGGGCTGGAATTGTGTCTGCTCCGTACGAAGCACATGTCGGATGTCTGGTAATTAGTCTCTATAATAGGATATACCTGACCTTGTCATTTTATCCCGATGACTGCAGTACTTAAGAGTACTAGTACCGTATCCTACGTGACCATCATCTCCATATGACTAGAGTGACACTTCCGTCTTTACATCACACCCAACACACTACGATTCTCAATATACCCAGCATTGGCGTACACAGAACCTGTTAAAGCCCTGGATGACCGCAACCAAAGTATATTGATTGTCGCAAGTATTAGCGGTGCAAGTCTCAGGTTAAGACCAAATACACCTACCCTGATTTCGGACTTCCATAGACACATAGTCATACTACCAATGGAATTCTGAGGGGGTCTATCCAGAGCGAAGCTGTTTCCCGCACCATCGGTAAAACACAACCTCCTATTACACTTGCATGAGTATCCTATACCCAAATATATGAGAACTATGTTGTTGTGCCCTCACAACGCGCACAAGTGTAATACTAGTCTTTTACGTATTTATCGATGTCCAATCTCGATAATACTCTGAATAGGGATATTTAATGATTTATCCTTCGTGGACTGATACTGTCTCATATCATTCTCCGTCCAGGAACAAATCATAGGGACCTTCTATCATTTATATATCTAGGTGATCTAATCACAAATGATAAGAGTGCAATCTCCTTTGTCACATAGTTAATTTGTACAACAACACCATGATCTGTACAAATAGTGACGCTATGGGTCATAATTGTCCAACACTAACCTCTACAAGTTACTTGAATTTTCCTCTTTTCTCTTTTCTAAGTTCTCGTTTGTAAGACTTCTGCTGAGTATCATTGACTATTTCTTTTCTGGACCTTTAGTTGTACTCAATATATCTTATCTCCAAGATCTTTTCCTTATAGGTCTTTACTTACACTCCACAATTTCTTAATTAATCAGATTCTTAGTGGCTGATACCTTGACTCTTAATAAAGATTCTACATGTACTTAGTATTCCTTTGTTCCATTTGTCCAACTTGATCTTATTATTCTTTCTCATCACTTAACTATTAACTCCCTCTATACATCATTTACAACCTTCAGCAGTCTATAAGCTTCTCTTCTTCAAGTTCCAAAATTTTTGCTTCCTAAGGGGATTTGGGGTTTTCTAACTTACTGATATTTCCTAGTGGTTCCTTTGGATTTGGTTATAGTTAAAACTTATATTCTTGCCAATATTTTGTAGCTCGAGGATTCATTTTCTATAACAATCTCAGCTTATTTCTTTATTTTCGTACTATGATACTAATCTACCAAACCACCCATATCCGCGACTAAGACCATCCCAAACCTGCAGTGGTTTGGTCAACCTATACTAGGGCTGGGTACCTTGTATGATTGCTTAACCATAATTTTCCTTGTTATTACTTACTGTAACCTTTTACTTATTATGTATTCTTTCCTACCGCTGTTGCACCTTAACAGTTTCACTCTCTAAACTTTTCTTAGTACTCTTTTCATCCTTCACTTCATTCTACTATCTACTAAGAACTTTCTTGGTCTATGTTTCTGCCTTTTTACCTGGGGAATATCTTCTTTCTTTACGCACCTATCATTTCCTCATACCTTGGTTTCTTGAAATATCGGTTATCACTTGACTACTACCTTATTTTGGTACTGTTATAACTTAACAACTTCCTTTCTGACTCTCAATAGCTTCACTTGTTGATTCTTGGACTACATCTGTAAGTCTCATCTCCTTGATCTTTCTTTACTATTCTTTTATATCAACTCGTCTCTATACTCGATTGCATGCTAGAATGTCTTCTCTTTATTGATTTCCATACTATGGTAAACTTATTTTCTCGGTTCTATATCATACTACACTTCTGTCAATACTTACTTAGTATTTCCTCTCATGTTGGTTGTTGCACCTTGACGATATCACTTTCAATACTTGTATGAGTTAACCTTTTTATTTACTCTTCTACTTCGTTCTATTACTGAATCTGCTATGGGTCATATCTCTTTTCCCTTACTCAAATGATATTTATTCTCATATGTCCTTGGTTATTCTTAACGTTGTCCTTTTACATTCTTATCGTATGCTTAACTAGTACTTCTGCTCTTTGTTGCCTTGTCTAATAGCTCCTCTTTAAATCTCTTACTTAGGCTATCTCTTCCTTTCTTTTTAATATGTTATGTTGCTGTTAGTAAGAATCTTATGTTTCAATCATTTATCACTATACTTATGCTTGCTTCTGGAGTATCTCAAGGTCACACTCCAGGTTCATCTTTTTTACTGCCATCGATCGAAGGTTGGGAGGGTGGGAACTAGTCTTGAGGCTCTTCTATTACGGTGATTCAGTGACACATTCTCTATGCCTAGGACTCTAGGGTACACCTGTCTGGGTCTTTTCCTACACTGAGTCTTACTGCTAAAACTTATCTGACTTGCCTTTTCCAACCTTACTCCTGATCACTTTTATCAATCAATCACTCTGCATCCCATACCAAGTCCTTCTAGAAGCAAACTCTCTAACAAGTTCCTTATACTATCTCTTTACCCCTTTTGTTGCTTAACTCTCTGCAGTTACTATGTTCTTTCTCCGGGTACTACTATAATCCTTTTGCTATCTTTCCTAAGGGACTCATTCTGCTACGACGGTTCTTTTATTATCTTAGTTCCTCAACTCCTTACTCTTTTACTCCCTTGAAAACTCAATTTACTTCAACTACTAAGGCCATCTTCTACTAAATCCTTGATCCATACACTACGCTCTTCCTAAAATCCTTCTTCTTCTCAATACCATGAGCCATCTCGTGATTTGTCTAATCTATCAATTGCTCTCCATTACTGGTTCTTTTTCTTTACTAGGCTTTGGAGTCCCACAACTATCATCGATTCTTTATTCTATTATTTTCTCATTATGTTCTCTTCACGCCCAAATATACTATATTTCCTTGTTACTACTCGCGTTTCTCATACCATTACGTATCCTACTTCCTTACTATACTCCTTGCTTCTGAGACTAACGGTGGGTCATTCCTCTATTTGTTTCTTTAGATATAAACTTTTTCTTCTTTGTTATAAACCTTGATTTGATCTCTTTTATTCTATTGTCCATACTGGTACTCTTATCACTTCTTAAGTATCTCCAACTTCATAGATCTATTCTTATATTCTTCTACGGATCTCCACTGACTCGGCTTATCTGTGGGTTCTACGACATTTGATCTATTTGTGAACTCATATTGGTCTAGTAAACCTTACTATGACTTACCTTAATCTTTGAGCTACCCTGGGTTTCCTTCTTTATATTCTCGAAGCTTCTTTGATCCTTCTTCTAGGTGGTCTGTCTTTTGAGGTCCTTTTGTTTCTTGAAATGGAATCCTGTTGGATTTTCTTACAGTCGTTTATACTCATGCTAATAGGAACTGTTTACATCTCATTGGTCCTTTTCTTTATGCCTCGGGGAGCTTCTTCATCATTGTTTTAGTACTTTATGTCCTGATGGAGTCTATTGCTCATGTAGAATATGTATAAGATAGACTATGTTAGGATAACTTCCTTAACTGGTATCTCGGTGGAGTGAGGATCTAGATAGGTCGAGGCTTTATCTATTGGATCCCTTAGCTTGGGTAACTACTGTTGCTTCTATCGCCATTCATCTTGCTTGCCTACAGGCCTAGATTCAGGAAATCTAAAATCTCTATATTTCTATGGCACTCCGCATCCATTAGAAGGTCCCATGATCGACCTTGACTTCTTACTTCTTCTACCTTATAGCGGTCTTTGATTATTCGGGGAACTTGCTACTTATACGAGATGGTTCAAGAAATATTAGATCAACTCAGAGGAATTCTTCTGAGGAAGAAGGTATCTCGCCTAAGGGAAAGAACCTTTACTTAGATCTATTCGGCTTTTCTTTCTAGTCTAGTCTTACTACACTCATCTTTACTACTAGTTCTGGTATTATCCTTTATGACTTAGCTCCGTGTCTCTAATTCTTATTACTATAGGTTTCAGCATCTCTTATTGTTTCTTTTCCTCTATCTCTATTTACTCCCAATTGCTTAGATATATGCCCTTTGTATCTTATCCCGCTTCCTAACTTTTCTTTCTCTTCTTATTTTCCCGGGGTGGGTACTCATGGGACTTTATTACCTATATGAAGTACTTGAAGATCATTAGTTCGGTTTGAAGGAGTGTTCTGAGAAGGGGATGGATCTTACTTCTGAGCACTCTATTACTTTCTCGGGCTTTTATATTCTCCTATATTCTTAGGTCAATATCCTCAAAATCTCTCTGTCTTATTCCATCTCCTTACTATTCTTTATCTCTGGCTACCTATACTTTTATGCATTGCTTTATGCTTCCTTATAGCTTTCTTTTCTCACTTCTCTGATAACTTTTCTTAAAATCCTATTGTCTGGTTCCATAGCTCGTTTATTCTTCTGGTATTAGATCGGTATAACTTGAAGAAGATTTCTTAACTTGTATCTAAAGTGTAATTATTCTTACGAGGAATACTATTTGAACAATTTAAGAAAGCTTACTAACCTGTCTATGGAACTTTGAGGACGTACTCGAGGATAGAATACTGGAGAGGTAGTGCCTCGCATACGAGTATCCCGGACATACTGCGTATACCAGACCCCATCACTCTGCCCACTACAGTCATTGACTCCTTAAACCATGCTCCGATACCATTTTTGTAACAACCCCGATCTGGGAGATATTACCGGCAGGGCATAGCAGTACTAACCTCATAAGCCTCTAAATATTTAATCATAATAGAAACTAATATACTTTTCTTTATATGACTATATTTTGTGTGGGACCGTAGCCCATCTCAACAAGAAAAAAAACTCAATATTAATTACTGTATTTAATAATAACTGTTTTACAATGAGTACACACAACCATAACTTATACAAGACTCATACTTGACTATAACTCATACTCGACTATGACTGGACTTTCACTCAAACTCTGACTCGTACTGGTGGACTCCATATCTAGTGACTGCATCAGTATCCGTCCTCCCAAGCTCGTCCTCCGAGAAACCTGCAAAATACGAAAACTGGAGTGGGGGTTATATCGCTATACGATCTAAGTGAGTGGACAAAAACTGAAAACTGTTATAAAAACATTTGGTTCTAAAACCAAAAGCTCATAAAATAGCTTTATAAGAAAAATGGTTTCCGTTTTAAAACTCTGAACTTCTTACTAAAATTCTCTTATAAAACTGTTGTTTCGGAAAACTTTCTTTTCTAAAAGTTCTTTTGAAAACTGTAACTGAAAAATGAAATCTCTTTCTGAAAACTGTGTCTCTGTCTGAAAAACTTGACGTATGAGGGCGTTACATATCACCGTCCCCCCACACGCCTAACTGTAGCCAACAGTGCAAATCAATGACTTTGGGGCGTTACGTATCGCCATCCCCCAAGCCACATACTAGAACTGGGGGTGCAGATCTATGCTACCACCCAAAGCTCTAAACTAGAGTCCAGGTATACGAACCTATGTCGTCATCATGGCTCTGAAACTAGGATCTAAGGGCGTTACGTATCGCCATCCCCATAGTCCTTACATGTGCACATGTCTATGTCTGTCAATTCCATCTCTGTCAAGTTACATATTGGGGTGAGTTTTTCCCCCATGCCCCGAAAAACATAAAACTCATAATGAAAACATATATTTTCCAAATCATTACTCAAAATATGTTAAATCATACATGATACAAAAGAAAAATTGGCTAACGCCCTATTTGCAGAAAATATAAGTCTCACGTTTAAATACGAAATAATAGTAAAGAAAACAAGTAACAGAGAAATGGTCCACTCACTGATTTGGAATCTGGCTGGTACTGAAGCCCTCGTCGAAGGAAATTACGATTCCTGCGGATAATCTATGATTGGGAACTTAATTAGCATCAACTTAGTAGAATAGCTTTCGATACATTACAACGCTTAAAGACATATCCATAAATCTATATATACGAGGCTTATGATGATCATCATTTTAATATAAGATATGTATTCAAACTGATATGAGACCCTAAGGGTGGTCTCTAACGCGCTACGGTGGAACTGGGGGTTTAAAACTGATTTTGGGCAGATTCTGCGTCTCGCATCGCGACGCAAACCCTTGCGCATCGCGACGCGCAACGCCCAAATCGCAGTCACTACTTTCTTCTTACGTCGCGATGCGCAGTCCTTCTTGCGTCGCGACACATACTGGGTTTCCAGGATTCTATTTTCTTCTTCCAAGTTCATCCATTCACTCAAAACAACACCCTAATCATTCCCATACCAAAATCAATACTCAAAACACCATATAACATCCAATACTACGTAAACCAAATCATCAACACCCATCTTTAATCAATTCATATAATCCAAAAAGATTTAAACCCAAAACTTAATAACTTTTAATCCATATATCTAATCACACAATAGTCAATCCCAAGCTCATATCCTCATCAATTGGAACCTCAAACATGTTATTATGATCATCATATCACTAATATCACCAAAATCAAAAACTCAAGATTTGGGTCAAGTTTTCTTACCTCACTTTCTCTTGATTTTTTTCTTCATTCTTCAAGGCTTCACTACTTCTTCTTCTTCCTTGCTTAATCTTATCTCTTTCTTCTTTTCTTTTTCATCTTCTCCTCATTCTTCTTCTTCTTCTTCTTCTTCTTCTTCTTCTTCTTCTTCTTCTTCTTCTTTCCATCTCTTTCTCCTTTACGTATTCTTCTTTCTTTCTTTTCATTTCCCTTTCATTTTTTTGTGATGAGTGAATAGTAAACCCTTTATATAGGGGGTTGTTTTATATCTGGAAATATTTAGAAAAGTGTGGAAAGATCTAGAAAATTTGATATTTCTCCATTTAACCCCAAAATTACTATTCATTCGAATTTTGACTTGCATTTTTTGACCAGTTTCTATCCGAATTTGGGAAAATGATCAACGCATAAGTTGTAGGTCTCGATCTTAGCTTTCCGACGGTATAAAATTCATAAATGTCGGAGATCGTATGAAAAAGTTACACCTCAAATACTATGGGTGATCCAAATGAAACACGGTACAGTCTCGTCTCGGGACTTCAAGAAATTTACCGATTGTCCCCAAAGTCGTTCCACGAGCATCTTTGAGTCCCAATATAATTTATTTTACATGCCTTCATCCCGTACATAACAGTATTACTGTAGGCAGCAGTAAAAACTACCGGTCGGTACAACGTTGGTGTACCATCTATTATGAAATCTTCAGTGAGTCGTTCAGTGTTTATCAAATAAACACCTACATGTCTATACGAGTCTCCTGAGACTCATGGTTCATTGGGAAAAACTATCGGATCAAGTCACGATATATGACATGTACTGGTCTCAACGGATCTTACTAACCGACCCGTGTTAGTAAATCTTGACCATGAAGTTTATTTAAGGACATACAACTTATAGTGACGCTTCCCAATGTCAATTACAAACTACATTGTAACTACACACTACGTTGTAAATCCTAGGGTCTTTGTCTAATATACACGTATCACTAAACCAGATTTAGTTTCAATCTAATCGTAATTAGATCGAATATATATATAAAAGACAAGAGGTGCTTCCATTAAAAAAAGTAATATTATGGAAAATGGAATTGATCGTATTCATGACTCGGACATAAATACGATCCGGATTGGTACTCCGAGCACCAACCCTAATAGCAAAAACCTCAGACATCCCTGCTAGCAAATAACAGTGGGCTTTCTCATTAGCTGCGACCCATTTTTGGTATGTATCGCGCACAGCTTGGCCAGCATTTCTGGCCGACTCGGGAGGACACTCCTCCGTCAGGACAAACTTAGGTCTTCGCAGACCAAGATGGCGTTCATGTTACTTTTCCACTTAACATAGTTTTCTCCCGTTAATTTTTCATTTGAGAGTATTAAAATAATTGGAGAAACCATGGCTGAAAAATGAAATAAACATGCATTTAACATTCATCGCATAGTAAAATCATCAAACAATTTTGGCATAAAATTAAACATGATGCATGAACAATGAATAACGAATTAGAAACCTAAGAAAATTACTATGCCACGGAAATCTATCATCTCACAAGTAAGTGTCGTCGTAGGGTAGGTCATGTACTTGCATGATAGATCGAGACAACCTCAGTCGATTAATATATACGGGAATAACTCTTATTCCTATATTAACCAACTACCGTTTGATTCAATCAAGGAATTTCATTAACAGTTAATTATTTCTTTGTGAGTGTGACACGCCGTTTCGGGATCCTTGGACTTAACAAGTGAAGTGCCGCCGTAGGGTAGGTCAGTTCACAAGATACATCTAGAATCTCTATCCTCTCGGAATCCAAACTTGATATTGACCCAAAATGGACACCATCCGTAGGGGGACGAAAGCAAAACCGTCTCGAGGCGCCTTTCGAATCTCACATTTTTGGACTAACAACGGAGACCGTGGGATATACTGTCGTATATCCCTCTCTCACTCACTATTTTAAATTTAAGGTTTCTATTTATAAAACATCTAATATTTTATTTTAACTAGTGTGGATAAATATATGGCAGCTAAATCATAACTCTTATTTATACTAATACATTATTAGTGACCTAACCAATTTTAACTCTTAAAATTTGTATAACTAACTTCCATTAGTCTCTACTAATTGTATTGCTCAATTAAACAAATTTAATTAGAGTGGTATTAGTGACCTATTATATTTTAACTTTTAAAATACTAGAACACTAATAGGTTTAAAATTTTAGAATCCTAAAATAGTCAAGATTTATATTAAACTACTTAATTAATCTTAATGCGTTATAAAATCCAATGGTACGTGGAATTGTATCCCGAGTGCAGACCACATTACCGTCTATTCGGATTCGGTTATGGAATTTATATTCGGGTTTCCATCATATATACCAATGGAATTTATTATGCACTTATTAAGCCCAACATATTAGAATTTAAATTTTAAACCATAAAACTAATTAAACTAATTAATTATTTTTCCATACATATCAATTCTAATTTAAACATTTTAAATCACATAAAATCACATTTCATGTCTATAATGATAATGCATCCAATGCATGTTAATGCATGTGAAATGCAAGAGTAGACACCCTAAGCTATATGACATGTTATTCAAACAATTCGAATTAAACATACATATAACAACAAAAACAAATTATTTTGCATTGACCGGGCTCTTATTTTTCCTATACTAATCTAATTAGTACAAAATTACCCAAGGCATCCCTTGGTCTTCAATTCACGCTCCAAGGTGGTGTTGGCTCCTTTTGCGACTTCGTTGCTCCAAATTACAATAATTGAAATTTTACATGGGAAAATAAAAATAAAACAATTGTAAACAATGGCCTTATAGCCTTACATCCCCAAAAAAACCAATATAAAAATAAAAGCCGGAAAAATTTACGACCAATACAAAATCCATTCATCACATGAAAAACAATAATCATTCATCATATGAATATGAATATTATTTTGTGCCTACTCATCTAAACATGGATATCAAAATTTATAACTCATATAAACATATTAATTATAGTAACTTTAAATGAAAAAGAGAAGGGTTAAGAACACTTTTCAACCTTACTCTCGATGCCAATTGTAGAAAATGTTTTCCTTACGCAGCGGAAACGTCTTAGGCACACATATCGGACTTGAAAAAAAAATTATGCCCTTCCTTTGAATTGCCGAATGTTACTGCCACCAGCAATGAAATTTTACTTCAGTTTTAGACAAAATTCCAGCCCCGAAACAGTCCTGGAACAGTCCCCAAATAGCCGGACAAAAACTGGACTGTTTTGGACTCGATTCGCACCCAACGCACTACAGAAACAGCCCCTAAAATACGTGGACTATGGTTGTGTTTCAGTTCTGATTTTTCAATTGAAAATAGCCCCGACACAGCCCTAAAAAACCACAAAATGTTCCCCAAAAAACTGGATTAAAACGAAACCAAACCGAGTTCCATTTCACCAAGTAAATGGGCGGCAGTGAGCAAAACAAAGTCTCAATGTCGAGTACAACAAAAATGAGATGAAGATGATGATTTGTTTGACGCCGCAAAGTCTTACGAACTATATCTTGTTACCAACGGAAACTTGTGTGGGCAAGCCTCACAAAATAAATTCCTAAACTATTTAGAGATGAATGTCACACAACAACTTTTGTTATTTTATTTTTATTTATCTTTTTTTCTTCTTTTGTTTTCTCAATAACTTGAGAGGATTTGGAGAAGAAGAAGATGGAGGCTAGGGTTAGAATGAGAGGCTTAGGCAAAAAGAAAATAAATCTTCTTTTTATACTTAGGGTTATTTATTTCCAAAACAAACAAAACCCTACCTATTCCATCTTTAAAAAATCGGCCAATGGGGAATTTTTTATTTAATTTTTTAATTTAATTTTGTAAAACCAAAATCAATTGCCATAAAGGAAAATATGTTACAAAATTAATGGTGTAATTACCTTTCAAAAAGTGTAACCACCAAAATTAAGTTAGGGTTTCGAAAACCCATTAATAGGAAATTCCAACTTTAGCCTTTTTAAATTATATCAAATATAATATAATTTTATTCATTTAATAATTATCATATAATTATTAAAACTATATATTAAGTTTTAATAAATAGTTCCAAGTGTGACAAAATAATATTATTAATCATATTAATAATATTTATACCTTTGTGAGTATATAATTGGACAATCCAATTATACTAAATCCGCTATAATATATCGAGCTAGCACGTGGACCAAATGGATCTACGGTTCCGAGCTCCAATAATCTTGAAATATTAATTAAGCTCTTAATTAAATATTTTGAATTATTAACTCCGAGTTATTCCACTAAAAATCTGAAGTTGTACTCTCGTTACCGTAGATGATATATTAAGCCGAACCAAGTCGGTGTCCATCGATATAGTCACTACATATGAATTGACCTTTCACGAGTATCTCGTAATTAGAGCTGGGTCATAATGTCCGTTATACCTCTCTGATTATTTATACCTTAAGTGCCATTGATTCTCTAATGAACGATTTATTCATAATCATTGTGAATTTTAATCTTTCTATTCATAATAGAAAGACTTGAGCGCTCAAACCTTTCAAGTACCGAATCAACCCTTAAGGAAGATACTCATCTACCTCTTGCAAGAAGGAGTGAACTCCATATTTATGTAAAAAGTTCCCAGCTACACAATAGACTATGCCCCCAAAGTAGGTAGTTATTGGTCGGGACTGCTAAACCAACCTCACCTTTGTAAATCAAAGGACATAGTCTGCCATGCAGGAGTTTGTAGTACACTTAAGATTAAGATCAATATATATATGACCATTTAGTAGATCAAAATGATTTTCTTTGCTTAACGAATATTATAAGAAAGTCATTTCCATCTGGGTCCAGTCCTATATGATCACATCATACAAGGTTCCTCTATTCTCATGTCTCTACATGGACGATCCTGGATCAAGGTCGCCATACAAATATAAAATGGACCGCAGCTATAGATAAACCATAAACAAAGTACCCGCTTTGCTTGCTCTCTATGGATTGTTTAAGATTACTAACTTCATACTTAAATCCTCTTGTGTATGACACTCATACATTAAGTCTGAAGGCACATAAGTAATTTAGGGTAATCAAGATAATTTATAATATGCGAAAATTAAACAAATATTTTATAAATGAATAATGCATCATTTTATTTCAAAACATATAAAGCCGTCTACATTACATGCAGCTCCAGGGCATACATCCCAACATGCCCTCCCACTACTTCTTGACAACAGTTGCTACTGGCGATGCTCGACCATCATAGATGTTTGGTCTATGCACTCATTCAGGTAGTTGTTCCTACCAGGTCATCCACTTACTCCCGCAAGTCTCTACATCTCTCTGTGGTGTGTCCTCTCACATTATGGTGCACAAAATCAGCCTCGTTCTCTCTTCTCATTGGGAAACCTCATTGGGTTGGGCTTAGTCAATAGATTTTTATCCTGGATTTCCCAAACTATCTGGGCCAGAGGTCTGTTCAAGGGTGTGTACATTGTCCCTCCGGCGACATGGTTGACCTAGACATTGTAGGACACAGAAACTGACGACGCATGTTGTTCTAGGCTCGCGACCTAGTTGGGAGTACGGAGTAGCCCGCGGGGGACTAAACCGGAGAAATAACGTGGAGTCGCCACCCAGTGTGAACTGTGATAAAGATTTAAGGCCTCACTCACCCCTCGCAAGGGAAGACCTCAAACCATTGGGTTCGGAATGGTCCCTTACTTACGCCACTTGTAATGAAATGATTTGTGCAATAATTTAACCAAGCCTAAGCAACATTTATTTCCAAAGATAATTTACTCATAAGTTTTGCATGTATAAAATAAATCATCATAACGGCAAACATACAATAACTCACGGCAATCTCATGAACATACTTCAATTATATAATGCGGAAAACAAAGAACAACCTAAACATAGAGCAAATTCCAAATGCAAAATAAATAACTAATCATGCTTGAAAATAAACAACTAAATAGTCTAAATCATGCTTAAGAAACAAGTAACATACTAACGACCTAATCATGCTTGAACACATCAATAGATAAATGTGGCAATATAAATAGATGATAGCAGTAAAAGTATAAATAATGGAATGGTATGATTAATTACATGATATAAGAGGAATCACCCAAGAAGCAATTATGCATGAAATGTGATGAAACAGACGAAATCTCATTCGTGTAGCGTTCGTAAACGCGTTCGAATGATAAACAGAAGGTTCGCGTTCGTATGGCATTCGAACGGGACAAGACCTGATGCATGATGGAACAGAAAATATGTGCATTCAAGTAGCGTTCGTAAACACGTTCGAACGGTAAACATAAGGTTCGCGTTCATGTAGCGTTTCAGAACGCGTTCGAACGAGGCAAGACCTGATGCATGATAGAACGACGCAAACACATACATAGATGAGTAAATGCACAATGTAGGACCTCGTGTACCCGATTGAACACATTTCGCATTCAATCGAGTGTACCTCGTCCGGCGCTATAAAACATCGTGGTAAGGGTAGCCCTTTAGACATTTCCCCTCGAATAGAGGACCTTTAATCCACCCTAGTTAGCCCATGCGCACTAGAATGCAATACATACGTAAATAGGGCAATGATATGCAAAGGGTAAATGACATAATAAGATGCGCGGCAAAACATCGTAGTAAAGGTAGCCTTCATGCATTTTCCCTCGAATAGAGGACCTTTAATCCACCATAGTTAGCTCATGTACATTATATTACCATGCATACAAATGAATGAGACAATAATGTGGAACTTCGTATGTCCGACTAAACATATCTCACATTCAACCAAACATACTTCGTCCGGCGCGGCAAAGTATTGTCGTAAATGTAGCTTTTTGGCCTTTTCTTCCCTCAAATAAAGAACCTTTAGACAAAATTACTAAGCCCATGCACACTATATCATCAATTACATAAACAACCAATGTACATAAAGTGAAAGACGGAATAGGAAAGGAGCGGCAAAGTATTTTCGTAAAGGTAGTCTTTTAGACTTTTTCTTCCCTCAAATAGAGAACCTTTGAGCCAACGTACTAAGCCCATGCGCATCACATTACAATGCATATAAAATAAAGACAACAATATAGGACTTCGCATATTTGATTAAACATATATCACATTTAATCAAACACACTTTGTCCGGCACGGCAAAGTATTGTCATAAAGGTAGTCTTTTAGACTTTTTCTTCCCTCAAATAGAGAACCTTTAGACCAACATACTAAGCCCATGCGCATCACATCATCAATACAAACAAATAATCGTACGGAAATTAAATTGCGGAATATAAAATACGGATGATAAACAAACAAGATAAAACAAAGCGAAATATTTGTCGTTTGCTCAAGTGGTACGTGGAGTTGTATCCCAAGTACAGACCGCACTACCGTCCATTCGGATTCGGCTACGGAATTTACGTCTGGGTTTCCATCCTATATACCATAAGAGACCGCACATTTTACATTCATTCAAGGGCCACAACATGCATCAACAAACGACTCTCATGCGGAAAAAATAAATAAAACAATTAAAAGATGAATGAAAATAAATAAGAAAAGTGTCATCAGGTCTAACCTTTTATGTCGACTCTCGGAAGCGCGTTACAAGGCCTTCGGAAGGGTTAACACTCCGTAACTTTTCTGGTTCGCTGGTTCACGTCTCTCCTCGCTGTTTCACTGCTCAAGCTATTGTTTTCACCCCATTTCGTTGTTGTTTTCGCTGTATTTTCTGGTCACTGTTTTGAGGTAAATAGGGGACTATTTTGTGGGTTATTTGGACTGGTTCAAGGGATGTTTTGGTGTTGATTTTTTGGGGGCTGTTTTTAGGCGTGTTAGAAGGCAGTTTCAAGGCAGTTTGGTGCGTGAGTTGCAGTGTATGTTCCAATGAGAGAGAAGGGCAGGTTCGTTGGCTTTATTTGTTGTCGTTGGTGACTGATTCAGTAGGCGTGAAGGAGGCTGGTTTTAGTGGTTGTTTGTTGCGTTGATGAGGGCAGGTTCCAGTGATTATTTTCAGGCGTGAAATGGGCTGGTTCTAGTGGTTGTTTTCCACGCATGCATGGGACTGCATGGCTGAAGGTCTTGCCGACAGGGAGAACAGTCCAGGTTTGAGTGTAGTTCACGTGGAGGGTGGAGGGTGCGTGGCTACGTGATGGGCTGTTTTGAGTGAGAGAGAATTAATGATTTTGGCTTGTGATTCACGTGGGTATTGTCGGTGAAGGGAGATGAGAAAGAGAAGGCTTAGGGATTTTTATGGTTTTCTTTTGTGAATGTGAGTCAAGTGTCTTAGGGTTTTTTGTGTTTGATGATTGCCGTGAACATTAGATAGGGGAGTGTATGATTTTGTGTTATTTTTATAGGCAAAGGCTAGGGTTAATCTTGTTTGAAAAGGAATCAGATTTGTGTAATAAGGAGATACCATTTAATTAGTGTCACACAAGGAAAAATATATTTAATTGGGGACAAGATTTGTTTAAATTAGGAATATCATATATTTGATTTGTTTTATTTAGGTAGGGATATATTTTATATTTTATTTGATTTATTTTAATTTGGTATGTGATTTTTTAGATTTGTTTTAATTTCACCATGTGTTAAATATTTGTTTTATTATTTTGGATGAGATTTAATTGGGCTTGGGCGTGTGTGGGCTTAGCTTAGGCGTGTGGTTAGCTTTTGGTGGTGGGCTTGGTGTCTGTGGGCTAGGTGTGTGGCTTACGGGGGTTTTGGGCCAAGGTTAAGTGGTTTGCGGGGTTTTTGGGCTGAAGATGCTTTAAAACGGAGGTCCAACAAGTGAGCCCGAAGCTAAACAAGCGAATAAAATCTAACAAAAATATCGATTCCCTTCCGACGTCGATTTCCCGCGACTTCCTCGACTTAAAAGGTAGTGTCTCCAAATGAGACTCATCATAGGGACTTATATGTAAAAATACAGTGCCTACAGACATGTAGCCTTCTCTCTTATATTGAATTATTCTGAGGTATCGGCCTGAACTATTTCTGCCTCGGAACAAGCCTCATTAAGTCCATGCCCCGATCCCGCTCGTTTTCTGGCTGGGCTGCTCTTGGCTTTTAAACATTCCCGCCTCGGGCGATCTTCTCATCTCCCTCTATCAACACAAACTTCATTGTTTGCTCCAAAGCCGAGACATAGTTTGATATCTCATGCATCCTTAGGTGAGACCATAACCTCCCAATTTTGAGGGCCTATTTGAAACTTTCCAGCGCCTCCGGGGACTCATACGCCCAGATCTCTAACAAAATACCTTGGTACCTATCGATAAAACTTTTCAAAGACTCGTCATCTCCCTGCTTCATCAACCTCAACGACCCCACAATTTTATTTGGTATGCAAGCCCCTTTGAAGTGCTGCATAAAGGATTTCCTTAACTGCGTGAAGTTGCTGATACTCCCCAGGGTCAAATTCCTGAACCATAAGCTGGCTGACCCGCCCAAGGTTAAAGGGAACAGCTTGCAAACAGCCTTTCCGGCCGTTCCGTGAATCTCCATCAGTAAAATGAACTTCTCGACATGGGAATTGGGGTCCATGCTCCCTTTATAGACATCCATCAAAGGCAAGGTGAATCTCCTTGGAAATTCCATTGCCCTAATTTCCTTTAAAAAAATGGATGCTGCCTCCATATCTTAATCACCCATTGGCCTTTCTTTCATCATTTCCTCCCACTTCCTAATCTCCTTCTGAAACCAACCTCTTATATGGTTCTCGAAACTGTGACGCTCGTATTGTTGGTTTCTATTAAGGTCCCAAGATTATAAACAGGCATGAAATAAGTGCGAATACAAATCAACGAAGTTGCGGAATACTCACATCGATCGGTTGAGCGACGCGGAGGACAACAAAATGAACTTTCTGCCCTTGTGAGTCACGGAAGTTCACTGGTTGTACAGTCCACTGTTTTCGGTTTTGAGTCTCCAAGTTTTGAGCTCCAAGCTTCGTCAAACGATTCCTAGCTCATAGGTGGACTTCCCTATCACCTTCGCATGTCTCTCGGAGTGCTAGCTCTTGTGATTTTTGCCACAAAAATCACACACTCAAGCTTCCCTTCTCACGGTTTTGACAGAAACCAGTGAAGTAATTTCAGCCCTTTTGGGCGTGTAGAAGATGAAGAGAATGGAGAGAGAAAGAGTTGTTATTATTTTCAAAAAACAAGTTAATGAATGATATACCAAAAAATCAAATAAAATGGTATATGTCATCTCATTCAATCACACTTGAGTGTAACACACTCAAACATCAACATACATCAAGTCAATCAAGTTGTCAAGTCACATCACTCAAAGTGGCAAGTGATTTGACGCTTGAAATGACTAGTGATTTGACGCTTGATGTGACTAATGATTTAACGCTTGATTTGACTTGCGTGCAGCACTCGAATTCGAAATGCGAATGAGCTCGCAAATAATCTCAGGCTCGGGTTCGCTAATTGAAAATTAATGAATTTTCTGTTGCGTCGTAATTAAATGATTACGCCTAGCGAAATCACTATTCAAGTCGCTAACGAATTAATTCTAAATTAATTTGTTCGCCCGAATTAAAATATAATTTTAATTCTGCGTCGAAATCAAATTTCGTTTAATATATCGAATATATTAATTTATTGATTAATTCCAAATTAATCGTTCTCTCTCTTTAAATGATATTTTATCCCAGATAAAATATCTCCGCAATTAATCCCAGATTAATTTTCTCTCTCTTCTAATTAATCCCAGATTCATTTAGAGTGCGAGTCATACGTCATCGGTGAATCTTCGGGAAGCGACCCATGAGATCCCCAGATATGTTGGCAGAAAATTCGGTCGTCGGACTATCCAAACACGTAAGTATCTAGTACTACGTTTTACCGATTTACAAGACAAGGTTGGCTTCTAGCAAAGCGCCATGCCTACCCAATTCTCCAGAAATATCCTTACAGGAATAAAGGATCTATATCAGGAGTAGTATACGTAGTATTGCGTATTTCGATCCAGTATCGGATGATCACGTGCTAGGCTTGGGGCTGGAATTGTGTCTGCCCCATACGAAGTACATGTCAGATGTCTGGTAACTAGTCTCTATAATTGGATAAACATGACCTTGTCATTTTATCCCGATGACTGCAGTACTTAAGAGTACTAGTACCGTATCCTACGTGACAATCATCTCCATATGACTGGAGTGACACTTCCGTCTTGACATCACACCCAACACACTACGATTCTCAATATACCCAGCATTGGCGTACACAGAACATGTTAAAGCCTTGGACGACCGCAACTAAAGTATATTGATTGTCGCAAGTATTAGCAGTGCAAGTCTCAGGTTAAGACCAAATACACCTACCCTGATTTCGGACTTCCATAGACACATAGTCATACTACCAATGGAATTCCGAGGGGGTCTATCCAGAGCGAAGCTGTTTCTCGTACCATCGGTAAAACACAACCTCATATTACCCTTGCATGAATATCCTATACCCAAATATATGAGAACTATGATGTTGTGCCCTCACAACACGCACAAGTGTAACACTAGTCTTTTACGTATTTATCGATGTCCAATCTCGATAATACTCTGAATAGGGATATTTAATGATTTATCCTTCGTGGACTGATACTGTCTCATATCATTCTCCGTCCAGGAACAAATCATAGGGACCTCCTATCATTTATATATCTAGGTGATCTAATCACAAATGATAAGAGTGCAATCTCCTTTGTCACATAGTTAATTTGTACAACAACACCATTATCTGTACAAATAGTGACGCTATGGGTCATAATTGTCCAACAATCTCCCACTTGGCCTATAGCCAGTCACTCGAGTGTCTTACACCCAAACTATGTACGGTTGGCTCAAATTGCTGAGAAATGCTTTCGTCAGCGGATTTACATGATTATCATCTGATGCGATTTATTCGATCATCACATCGCCACGATGTATGATCCGAACGAATCAGATGAATATCGAAGTATGTATCTGGATCATTGATGAGACCATTAATTCTTTAGCCTGTGCTGACGCCTAGCTCAGCTGCTAACAGAACTATATCTAATCTAATTAGATTATTATCGATCCAAATGGCTTCTATTGCTGCCTCAGCTGCAGCAATAACCCGCATTCGTTGTTTATTCGGTAACAGTATCTTGCTTGGAAGATTTCCAGCTCACTGTATCGTTATTCAAACTTTATAGTACCGTTTGCGACTTATAGTCGTTTTATCGGTTTAGGAAACTTGTAGTAGTGATCCCAGTCACTTCAAGTTCTCATTCTCCACAGATTAAGACATCATCCTTAGTTCTCTAAGATACTAAATATGTTCTTAACTTCAATCCAGTGACTATCACTCGGATTGGCCTGTTTGTGAATCCATATGCTCAAAGCGTATGAGACACCAGGTTGCGTACATTTTTTAATGTACTATTTCTCAGAGAGTTTTCTCGAAAGCCAAGCTTTCACCGATTGTTTTATGGGAATATCATTTCCAATAAATGACATATTATCATTATTTATAGGACAATCACTGTCAGTGCACTCCCACTAACCTCCTTATATACACAAGAATCATTTCGTTTTGAATTGAATCATACACCATTATGATTACATCAAAACGATAATTCCAAGAACCTATTGTGGGACACAGAAACTGGGCGACGCATGCTATTCCGGGCTCGCGGCCCGGTTGGGAGTACGGAGTAGCCCGCGGGAGACTAAACCGGAGAATGATAGAGTCGCCACCCGGTGTGAACTGGGAAAATAGTTTAAGGCCGCACTCACCCCTCGCAAGGGAAGACCTCAAACCATTGGGTTCGGAATGGTCCCTTACTTATGCCACTTGTAATGAATGATTTGTGCAATAATTCAACTAAGCCTAGGCAACATATTTCCAAGGATAATTTTACTCCTAAGTTCACATGCATACATCAAAAGTTCATCTAAGTTCACATGTAACACATTTTCATATTTGCATACAACCTATTGGCATATAATCTATGTCTGAATTTGCATGCATAAAAGTATATTGAAATACGGTAAGCATGCAAATTCATAAGCACATTATATTCATGGATACGGAAATGCAAGCAAACAATGATCATACAAGCATGTATAAAATTGAATCAGAATAATGGCAAACGCATAATTTCACAAACACATTGCATTGATAACCATGGAAGTGCAAATATGCAATAATTATACAAGCATGCATATTAAAGAGAAGCAATCAGGTTCGTAATACAAAGGGATAACCAATAGGGGGAATTATGCATAAAATATGATGAAGAGGACTCAGTTCAGTGTATGTGTTCGTATAGCGTTCGAAAAAGCGTTCGAACGGTAAACAGAAGGTTCTCGTTCGTGTGGTGTTTGATAACGCGTTCGAACGGGACCAGACCTGATGAAACAAATGCATGCGTGTTCGAGTAGCGTTCGTAAACGCGTTCGAACGGTAAACAGAAGGATCGTGTTCGAGTAGCGTTTGTAAACGCGTTCGAACGGAAATAAAACAGAATGCTCATGTTCGTATGGCGTTCGGAAACGCATTCGAACGGAAATAAGACCTGATGTATGATAAGACAAAATGCATGCGCGTTCGAGTTGTGTTTGTGAACGCGTTCGAACGAACTGAGACAGAAAACATACGTTCGTGCGGCATTCTGAAACACGTTCGAACGGGGTTACAGCAGTGACCCCCAAAATGCAGTAAATAACATGACACATACATGAACGGATGAATAGATGACACCTAATAAATAATAACGGGCAAAAAGGCACGGCAAAGCATCGTGGTGAAGGATTTTAACCCCTCGAAACGGAGGACCTTTAATCCGACTTACTAAGCCCATGCACAATGCAACATGATGCATGATTATGCAAGGAGATGACATACAAAGAAAAGCGAATAACGAAAGGAAAGGCGCGGCGAAGTATCGTGGTAAAGGTTCTTTAACCCCTCAAAATGGAGGACCTTTAATCCAACTTACTAAGCCCATGCGCATCACATCTTAATGCATATAAAAATAAAGACAACAATATCGGGCTTCGTATACCCGATTGAACATATCTCACATTCAAACGAATATACATCATTCGGCGCGGCAAAGCATCGTGGTAAAGAATTTTAACCTCTCAAAATAGAGGACCTTTAATCGCACTTACGAAGCCCATGCGTAAACAACACAATACATAGATAAAAAGTAAAGACAACGATATCGGACTTCATATATCCGATTGAACATATCTCACATCCAATCGAATATACATTATCCGGCGCGGCAAAGCATCATGGTAAAGGATTTTAACCTTTCAAAATAGAGGACCTTTAATCGCACTTACTAAGCCTATACGCTAATAACACGATGCATATAAGAAATGAAGATGACAATATCATACTTCGCATACCCGATTGAACATATCTCACATTCAATTGAATATACATCATCCGGCGCGGTAAATCATCGTGGTAAAGGATTTTAACCTCTCCAAATAGAGGACCTTTAATCGCACTTACTAATCCCATGTGCTTTATCTCATTATTACATAACCAAATAACATGCGGAAATCAAGTAGCGAATAATAAACAAATCAAAACAACATAAAACAAAATATGCGCCGTTTACCCAAGTGGTACGTGGAGTTGTATCCCGAGTACAGATCATACTACCGTCCATTCGGAATCGGCTATGAAATTTATGTCCGGGTTTCCATCCTATATACCACGAGAGGCGACATATTTTCCACTTTACTCAAGGGCCACAACATACATCATTTTACAATTCATGCATTTTCTATCTATTCAAGGGCCACAACATGCTTCACTCCACAATAATCATGCAAACGAAACTCAATAAATAATAAAAATACAACTAAAAAATGGATGTGAAAGAATACCCTCAGGTATAACCTTTTTCGTCGACTCTCGGACTCGCGTTTCACGGTGATCGGAAGGGGGAAAGCTCCGTAACTTTTCTGGTTCACTGGTTTGCGTTTTTCCTTGCTGTTTCGATGCTCACGCTACTATTTTTTGCTCCGTTTCACTGCTGCTTCGCTGTTGTATTTCTGATGTATGTTGGTTACTGTTTTTGGTGTTTTAGGCTACTGTTTTGGGTGTTTTTAAAGGCTTTAAGTGCAGTTTTTTAGTTATCATTTTAGGGATTAAAAGTACAGTTTTTAGTCACTGGTTTAGGTGATTTATGGGCTTTTTTTTAAGGTATTTTTGGTGATATGGGGCTGCTGTATATTGGCTGTTTTTCGGTGATGTTTCAGGTTGTAATGTTTTCGGCAATGGAGGGGTTTATGGGGCTGTGATTTTCGGCTAAGGGTGTAGGAGGAGAAGAGAAATATTTGCTTGCTGTATGCGTGAATCAAGAGGCTTTTTTCTTGTTGTATATGCGTGTGAGTGAGAGTGAGGGGAGAGTTGTGTCAATGAGCTGGTGGTTTTCTTCTTGTGTATGAACTAGGAGAGGTGAGGGTTGAGATGTGGTTTCTTTTATAGGCAAAGGGCTAGGGTTACTCCTTGTTGACAAGGAAAGGGATTTGGCATTTAAGGGGGATTTGATTTAGTGTCAAACAAGGAAATCTTACGATTGAGGGGGGGGGACAAAATTAGTTTCAATTTAGGTAGTCAATATATTTAATTTGTGTTGTTAGGCATGATATTTGTTAGTTAGGAATACAATATTTTTAATTAGGAATAATATATTCTTGATTGATTTTAATTAGGCATGATTTTATTTAATGTTTTATTTCATTTGGTATATGACTTAATTAATTATTTTATTTTATTTCACCATGTGTTAAATATGTGTTTTATTAATTTGGATGTGTTTTATGGGCTTTGGTGGGCTAATTGGGCTTGGGTGTAAGGCTAGCAGCAAAACCAGAAATAACGACGCCGTTCGAATGCCTCTTCGAACGCTACACGAACGCCCGCAATCTGCCTGACGTTCAAATGAAGTAACGAACGCAGCACGAACGAAAATAGTGAACTTGTGAAATGAATCTGATGACATGCCTATTCTGAATTTCCCCTTCCGACATCCGTTTCCCACGACTTCCGTGACTTAAAAGGTAGTGTCTCCAAATGAGACTCATCATAGGGACTCACATGTAAAAATGCAGTGCCTACAGTCGCCCCCACTTTGATGGGGCTTGTGCAGTGTGTGACTTTGAACAATCATATCAAAGTTATGCAATGCATTTTCACTTACCTGGCTCGCCAGCTACCTTGAACTGAGTTGATGCTGCAGTGGACCTCGATCCTGGGACGCATCCCAATATCTGCAATCGACAACGGGGGCCTCGACCCTAGGACGCATCCCAATACCACTGACAAAATATGGGCCTCGACCTTGATACGCATCCCAAAACTAACGATGCAGGGGGCCAACGACCTTGGGACGCATCCCGATAACTGCACCTGACAACGGGGGCCTCGACCCTGGGACGCATCCCGATAACGTTGCCAATGTGGGTCACGACCCTGGGACGCATCCCTGAAACTGCTGGTGATATGGGTTACAACCCTGGGACGCATCCCCAAAACTGCTGATGACGTGGGTTACAACCCTGGGATGCATCTCCGAAACTGCTGATGATACGGGTTACAACCCTGGGACGCATCCCCAAAACTGCTGATGACGTGGGTTACAACCCTAGGACGCATCGCTGAACTGCTGATGATACGGGTTACAACCCTGGGACGCATCCCCAAACTGTTGAGACGTGGGTTACAACCTGGGACGCATCCCCAAAGTTGCTGATGTGGGTTACAACCCTGGGACGCATCCCCAAAACTGAATGGCGTGGTGTTACAACCCTGGGACACATCCCGCGGAACTGCTGATGGGGGTCTCGCCCCCTGGGACTCATCCCCAAATCTGAAAACTGCGCTAACGTTGCTTTTGATTGGCTCATCTCTAACGCTTCCTCCTCTTTCTTCTTCGAACCTGCGAACACAAAACAAAACAACCACGAAGAGAATGCAAGGTATGTTACGTGTATGCATGCATGCATGTGTTTCTTATCAAGTTGGGTTAGGTGTTCTGTCAATCTTCCTGATGACTGCTCAGTCTTCTCTCCCTTAGGCAAAGTACTGCTTCAATCTATCCACGTTGATCGGCTCAGTGAACTCATTTCCTTCCAAGTCTGACAGTCTCACTGCTCCATTTCCCATTACTTTCTGCACTATGTAAGGTCCTTCCCAGTTAGGTCTGAACATTCCTCTCGGATCTGTCGTCGACGGCCTCGATTGCTTAAGTACCAAATCACCCTTTCTGATCTTGGTGGGACGTACTTTCTTGTTGAATGCTCAGGCCAGTCTCTTCTGATACAACTGCATGTGATGCAAGGACTTCATTCTCTTCTCATCCAGCAGTGCTAACTGATCAAACCTATGCGTGGCCCATTCTTGTTCTGGTAACTCTACCTCTACTAATACCCTCATAGATTGTATTTCCAATTCCACTGGCAATACTGCTTCCATTCCGTAGACTAGAGAGTAAGGTGTGGCCCATGTTGTTGTTCTCACTGATGTTCTGTACCCCCCACAAAGCATATGGTAGTTTGTCGGCCCAATCTCTGCAGTTTTCTGTCATCTTGGCGAAAATCGTCTTTAATAGTCTTATTGGCTGCCTCAACTGCCCCATTTGCCTGTGGCCTATACGATGATTAATTGTGATGGCCTATCCCGTATTTCTGTAGCATTGCCTTCGTTTCTCCCTGGAATTGAACTTCGTTGTCCGTCACTACATGGTGCGGCATATCCATAATCGACGAATGAGATTCCGAGCTATAAACTTTGCCATCTGTTTCGCGGTAACATTGCGGATGACTCTGCTTCCACCCACTTTGAGAATAACTACTACTGCCACTACTATGAAGCGATACCCATTCGATGCAATTCGATCGAATCTCTCCAATCATATCAATTCCCCATGCTGAGAAAGGCCACAGCTCTGACAGCCATGCAACTCTGTGTGTGGCAATGATTCAAATTACCGTGTGCTTTGACAATCATGACAGTGCTTACCATCTTCGCGCAGTCGGTCTCCATGGTCGACCATTGAAAACCTTGTCTCACAGCTTACTACAGACAGATTCGACCCGTTCATGTGCGGACTCACATACTCGGCGTGTACTGTTGGTAAAATATAGGTCCCAAGATCAAAGAAGCATGAAAATCGTGCATGAATACACCAACGAAGATAGCGGAATACTTACATTGGTTGGTAGAGTCGATTTGAAGACCATTGAAGCCAAAAAATGCGCACTGTTTTGGCGCAATGAACTGCAGCAGTCCACTACTTCTGTCTTCAGTATTTGAGCTGCGAAAATGAGCTCCTAGATTCGTCGGATGGATCCCGGCTCATGGTCGAACCTCCCTACCACCTTCGCAAGACTTGTAAGTGTGCTAGCACTTGATTTTCTCACCATGAAAACCTCTTGCTTCCCTAATTGTTCACGCCCAAACTGGTTCAAAACCAGTGAAGAAAAGCCACTGTTTTGGCGTGAGAGAGATGAGAGAGTTTAGAGAAAAATGTTTTCTTCTTCTTTAATTTTTGTTCAAAAACGTGAGAAGGAAAGAGAGAAGCAATGATGTATTTCATTAACCAAAATTATGAATTTTTAGATAAAACTCTTCAAAAACCGTGAAAAGCATTTCCCTCCAAAAATTCATCATCATCACACATTGAGAATGGAGACAATGTATCATCCCATAAAGGTGACTAGATACATTCATCTATTCGTGTCAAGTGATGAGATATCGCGATGTGATTTGCGGATCCACTCGTTTCAAAATACGAATGTGTCCGCAAAACTTTCGGGCTCGGTTTCGCTAATTCCGAATTAACGCATTTCCGTCGCGACGAGAATTAATTAATTTCGCCTAGCGAAATTACTATTCAGATCGCTAACGAATTAATTCTAAATTAATTCGTTCGCCCGAATTAAAATCTAATTTTAATTCCGCGTCGAAATCTAATTTCGTTTAATATATCGAATATATTAATTTACCGATTAATTCCAAATTAATCGTTATCTCTCTTTAGACGATATCTTATCCTAGATAAAATATCTCCGTAATTAATCCTAGATTAATTTTCTCTCTCTTCTATATAATCCCAGATTATTCAAGAGTGCAAGTTGTGCGTCATCGGTGGATTATCGGGAAGCGACCCATGAGATCTCCGGATACGTTGGCAGTAAATACGGTCGTCGGAGTATCCGAATCACGTACGTACCAAGTACTACGTTCTACCGATTTACGAGACAAGGTCGACTCCTAGCAAAGCACCAAGTCTACCCAATTCTCCGGACATATCCATTTAAGAATATCAAGATCTGTATCAAGCGTAGTATACTAATGTATTGTATTGCGTATATCGATCCAGTATCGGACGATCACATGTTAGGCCTGGGGCTGGAAATGTGTCTGCCCCGTACGAAACATATATCGGACATCAAGCAACTAGTCTCTGTGAATCGGGAAATCCTGACCTAGTCATATTGTCCCGACGGTTGCAACCTTTTATAGAGCACTAGTTCTATATCCTGCGCGATCATCAACTCCATATGTCTGAAGTGACACTTCCATCTTGACATCACACCCAGTACACTACGATTCCTGATAAACCCAGAAGAGGTGAACACAGAACCAGTTTAGGTCCCCCAACCACCAAAACCAAAGTTTACCGATTGTCGCAAGTACTAGCGATGCAAGTCTCAGGTTAATCATATACACCTACCCTGATGCGGCCTCCCATAGACACGCAGACATACTACTACCATGGGATTCCGCGGGTCTATCCAGAGCGAAGCTGTTTTCCGTACCATCGGTGAAACACGACCTCCTATCGCACTTGCATAAGTATCCAATACTTATATATATGAGAACTATGTCGTTGTGCCCTCACAACGCACACAAGTGCAATACTAGCCTATTCCGCATTATCGATGTCCAGTCTCGATAATACTACGGCTAGGGATATTTAATGATTAATCCTTCGTGGACTGATACTGTCTCATATCATCTCATCATCCAGGAACTAATCATAGGGACCTCTCTTCATTTATATATCTATGGTGATCTAATCACAAATGATGAGAGTGCAATTTCCTTATTACATAGTTAATTTGCTACAACAACACAATGATCTGTGCAAATAGTGACGCTATGGGTCATATTATCCAACAATCTCCCACTTGGCACATAGCCAGTCACTCGAGTGTCTAACACCCGAACTATGTATGGTTTGCTCAAATTGCTGAGAGAAGGTTTTCGTCAGCGGATTTGTTTGATTATCGTCTGACGCGATTTATACGATCATCACATCGCCACGATGTATGATCCGAACGAATCAGATGATATGGAAGTATATATCTGGATCGTCGATGAGACCTTTAATTCCTTAGCCTGTGCTGACGCCTAGCTCAGCTGCTAAAAGAACTATATCTAATCTAGTTAGATATATTTTCGATCCAAATGGCTTCTTTTGCTGCCTCAGCTGCAGCAATAATCCGCATTTGTTGTTATTTGGCAACAGTTATCTTGCTCGGAACATTTCCAGCTCACTGTCCCGTTATTCAAACTTTATAGTACCGTAGTATTTAATTGTTTGGAAACTTGCAGAGTGATCCCAGTCACTTCAAGTTCTCATTCTCCATAGTTTAAGACAACATCTTTAGTTCTCTCAGATACTAAGAGATGTTCTTAACTTCAATCTAGTGACTATCACTTGGATTGACCTGATTGTGACTCCATATGCTCGAAGCGTATGAGACACCAATACAAGTACATTTTAAATGTACAATTTCTCAGAGAGTGTTAACAACTCCAAATCTATCCCAGTAGATCTTTATTCCTTGAATAAAGGTTGTTACTCCCCAGAATTCTATGGAGAATTTCTATGAAAGAATATCTATGAAAGCCAAGCTTTCACCAATTGCTTTATGGGAATTTAACTGTCAGTGCGCTCCCACTAACCTCCTTATATACACAAGAATTATTTTGTTTTGAGTCAAATCATAAACCATTATGATTATTTCAAAACGACAGTTCCAAGAACTTTATGCTTGCTTCAATCCAAACATGGATTGAATAATCCGCAAACCTTGTTTGTCGGTTATACAAAATCGTCAGAATGTTATAAACATTCTCCAAAAGGTTTCCTTTTCAGGAAAGCGATTTTGATTTGTAACTGACATATTTCATAAATGAAATATACAGTTATCAACAAGCATCTTCAAAATGGATTTACCATGGCAACAAGCAAAAGGTTGAACCGTTATTAACACGATGTTGATAACGATACCTTTCGTCAAAAGCCTAGCTTTGTACGTAGGTATGTTGCCATCCATGTATGTCTTCCTTGAAGACATTTAATGTACCAATAGGCACAATGCCTTGTGGTACAACAACTAGTATCCGAAATAGCTGTTATACATGGAATCCATTTCGGACTCATGGCACTTTGCCATAATAGGGAGTCGATACATCGTATCACTTCCTCAAAACGTAGTCGGATGGTACACCTCCATAAGATTGACATCTTTATGAGGTTAGATCAGAAACCCATACCCTAGGTTGTTTTTCTGACTTTATCCGATCTACGAAGTTCTTGTGTATTTGAAGATTAATGGTACAGATTCATTATTGATGAACTGTTTGTGTTCCATTAAGGACTTCGTGCCTTGAACAGTATTACACACCGATTTTCATCGAGTATCACTATCCTCCCACTGACCACTGCATATCGGTATTCCTCTCAGGAAAACCGCATGGTGAGCAACAATCACATTGTTCTCATGTGAGATTTACAAGTACTATACTTAAGGTTTCCATTAGGATAACCTATATTGGCACTTATCCAATTTGGGTCTTTTAGTTTGGTATCATCCAAACGTTATGCCTGGCATACCCAAATTATCAGGAATGAGAACCCTGTTTCTTTCCTGTTCATATCCTATATGATATCTGTCAAACAGATCTTCATGGAACCTTATTCTAAATAAGTTTTGCACTGTTAATACATATCCTATTGAAGGAAATAGTAGCTCAGAGCGACTCGTGATAAACCTAATCATGTCCAACAAAATTCGGTTTTAGTTCGGACACACCGTCTAACAGACGTGTCTCGAGAGGAGTCCTTATATGAAAGAATACCATACTCTTTCATGTAAATATGAAACTTACTGCTTAAGTATTTTTAATTACGGTCTTACCGTGGCAGCATAATACTATAGCCGATCTGTTTGTTCTATTTCGTGTCGAAACTCTAAAGTTTCCGATTTGTGTTCTTTAAAAGAAACACATAACCATAACGTGATGCTACATCCGTTAAGGTCACGAAACATTCATGTTCACATCTAGCCCAGCTAGATATGGGCCCACATACTTCACCATGAATAGGGCTGACAGATCGGTGGCACTTTTACTATTACAAAGTAAATAGTATTTTAGGTACTTTACCTAACAAACTAGATTCGCAGACCTTATTTGAATAGTCAAATCAGTCCTAGTACCCACTCTTCAAAAGTGTGGATATACGAGTCTTCTTTAATTGTGTCCTAGACAACAATGCCACAAATAAGTCTCTATTGATCAAATCAATTTGAGCTATATTTTGTCATTTTATATGTTTGAGATTTTATTTATATTCAAAATATAAATTCTGTTATATACATCTAATGTGTTTATCTCAGTATCATCTTTATATAATAAAACACTTAGTGTTCTATAATATAAAGGTTTTATCCGCAACGGATTAAACACTGATATAGAGATAATGTCTCTAGTCAAACTAGTTACATTATAACAGTTCCTAATTTAAGTACATACCCAAAGGGTAGTTCCTAAACTTAGGTATCCACGGTCGAAACAGCGACTTTCGTCCAGTTTCCGATTCGCAGAGAAATCTCGGTTTGAAGTCAGTATCCTGCTCATAGCGGATTCGAACATCAATTCATATATTTTATGTACCACACTTAGTATTTAAAATCCAATTTCAATACTAGTAGTGATCATAACTCTGACAAATATTTTTAAAGTTAGAGCCTCGCCCTTTCTTTAATTCCTTCGTGTCTTCCATATCCAAATGGTATTCACTTCGGGATATGTCAATTATCCTTTTCAATATTTCACAAACCTTTGGCCAAGCCTTGGGTTTCGGAATATCGAAACGATGTGCACCTTGTGCTAGATGCCCAATTGCAAACTTTGATACTTTTAAATCTAATGATAGATTTATTATAAGTATATTAATTAAGCATTAAAGTCATCATCACATAAATCTTCCCAAGATTTTATGCTCTACTATTTGCTTAATTATGGGCTTAGTCATAATAAGTTATTTTATCAAATAAATTAACCTATTATTAATTCCCAATTGAAAATTAAATCATTTAAAACATTAATCCCAAGGATTATATATTTTAAATTTCAACCTTTCAATTCTTTCTTGATTTTAATAGTCCAACTATTTAATCAATTTTAATAAGGTACTATAATGATTACAATAATCCAATTATTTAATCAACTATAATTTAATATTGATTACTATAATCCAATTATAAAATCAACTATCATTTTAATTCAATTATATTGATTACTATAATCCAATTATAAAATCAACTATATATTGAAAAGTTTGTATATAGTCCAACTATATATATATTTTTAAAACAACATAAAATATTAGTCCAACTAATACTTTTGATTAATACGACGAGTAAAATATAAATGAGCGTGTTTAGCGAGTAATTGAACGATTGTTGCAAATTCAATACTTACCTCCCACTATTTTTCGTCGAGCCTCTAACCCTCTGTGGAGTACTCGGGAACCGTGTTTCCTAGTGGGCTAGGATCCTATTAAATAACATACAACCTTGACTTTGGCCAACAAGCTGTATGCTATTTAACTAGGTAGATCTCACAGATCAATTGGATCCAATCCAATTCCTAGATCCGGTTAGGTGGACATCCAAGTCCTAAACATATTATTTACGCCAATGTATCTAATACATTTTCCTGACCATATCCTCCGAATCATCTAGGCCTTGGCTTGGCACAACAAACCTAATGACTCCAGTTAAGCGGGACCCATTGACAAGGAAAGTTTCGTAATCAATGTCGTTGGACAAGAAGTGATCTTGACTTTGGCCAACAAATCACAACTTGGACAAGACACCGATGTGGAACAAAACCCTCATGATTCAAATACATCCAATTGACAAGGTCTTGACTTTGGCCAACAAACCAATGCCAATTGGATCTTGAACAAGAATCATTCAATGGAAGGATAATCGCTTAATATAGAACGAGGTTTTTTTCTCGCGTGCAAATTGGCTACCAATTTAATTATCTTTGTTAAGGTCTCATCATCATACACCCTTAAACATGCATTCTAAATACATAATAAAGCGAGTATGAAATAAAATAATAATGATATGCGGATGGATACTTAACACATTGATCCTAGATCAAATCTCTCCCTTTCTCACTCAAGCTAGCACTTGTACTACTTCTACCCCGTTACACTACACTTATAAAGAAACCTCATATACATAGAGGGGAATAGGTGAGAAGAGAATACAAAGAGAATAGAGGTGATAAGGCTGGACACGCAGGTCCAATTTAATAAATCGAATTTATTACAACAATTTCTAAAATTGCCCACCCGACTAATATCCATCCGATATACATTATTCATTCAACACAACCACGTATTCACACACATAAGCATGCTATCAATCAATCAATCAAATTAATTAATCTGATAATTAAGTGATCATCCAATGTTCAAACAACGATTTGATTTTGTTCGAGTCAAACTCGTTTTTGCGAATAAGTACTTAAAGTACGAATTCATGAATTAAATTAAACTACATCATTAAATCTAATTTAACATGTATTCAATTACTAATTCAATATTCAATTCTAAATTAAATATTACACTTTTATTTAATAAACCTTTTATGATTTAAATTCCAAATTTAATCGTAACGCGTCTCAAAGACCGATTAACGTCCAACGTCAATTCAATTAAAGTCCAATGGGCTTTTAATTGATTTCTTAAGGCGTGGACTTTTGGTCAACTCGGGTCAAACCGATAACCAAAGTCCAATCCGGGATTTACCCCATAAGCCCATAAATCAATCTTGGCCCATTAGGCCCAATTGAACTTTAAAGGTTCATTAGTCGCATTTGGGCTTTATGGTTAAGGTTTTGGGCCCAATTGGATCCAATCCATTTGGCCTAAACCAAACTTGATTAAATCAAGCCCAATAGGCCCAAATACAACATAAAGTCCAATTTCCAAAATTAGGCCCAATTAATTAAATATACAAAATCCAATTTCATATTCAATTAAACTAAAGTGTATTACATGATTAATCAACTAAATCAATATTTCTAAAACACCATATTAGTCCAATTAATCATGCTTAATTCATTATTACATGTCCAACATACAAATTGAAAAATCAAACCCATTTACATGCTACTAAGCTCTCGGCCAAGGAGGGATTTTGTGTCCGATTCGGTTTCAATCCAATCGAACCTACAATCGACATTAAATCACCATCCAATTTGATTACATACACATCCAATGTCATAAAATCAAAAAATACCAAGACAATAAAGGGCATACACATTCGGCCAACACAAGCAATTTGGGGATTTATGTTCAATTCAAAATTCAATCTTATTGACTTCAAATTAACATCATCCAATTTGATTACATACACATCCAATGTCATAAAATCAAAAATTCCAAATTCCAAATATGCTTCAACATTCGGCCAAGGTTATATTTTGGGGTTTTTTGTCAATTCAAAGTACTATCCAATAGACCTTAAATTAACATAAAACACTATGATTCCAATTCATCAAATTAATCAAAATCAAAAAAATTTCCAAGAACCCAAAATCATCACACATTCGGCCAACACTTCCAATTTGGGCAAAATTGATCCAATCACATTTTGTTGAAATTGATCAAATCAATCTTCAATTAAAGATCATTTAAACATGCTCAATTAATCAATTTAACAAATCATGCTCAAAATCAAAATACCCAATATTAGTCACATATTCGGCCAAGATGCAAAAATTTGGGGAAAATAATTCCAAATCATTTTTCAACAAATTGGTCCAACCAAAGTGAAATTAAACATGTTATAAGCATACTTAAACAAACAATTTACTCAAATCATGCTCAACAAACATTTACCCAAATTTTAAGCCCTAAAATTTCATGCTTGAACCTATAGCTCTTGATGCCATTGTTGGTTTAAATCTAGGTCCCAGATCAAACAAGACATGAAAATCGTGCATGAATACACCAAAGAAGATAGCGGAATACTTACATTGGTGGTTGAGTCGATTTGAAGACCATTGAAGCCAAAAATGCTCCTGTGTTGGCGCATGAACTGCATGCAGTCCACTGTCTTCTGTCTTCAGTATTTGAGCTGCGAAAATGAGTTCCTAGATTCGTCGGATGGATCCCGGCTCATGGTGAACCTCCCTACCACCTTCGCAAGACTTGTAAGTGTGCTAGCACTTGAATTTTCACCATGAAAAACCACTCTTGCTTCCCTATTGTTCACGCCCAAACTGGTTCAAAACCAGTGAAGAACAGCACTGTTTTGCGATGAGAGAAGAGAGAGAGTTAGAGAGAAAATGTGTTTTCTTTTCTTTAATTTTTGTTTCACAAAACGTGAGAAGGAAAGAGAGAAGCAAATGATGTATTTCATTTACCAAAAAATGATTTTTTAGACAAACTCTTCAAAACCGTGAAAAGCATTTCCCTCCAAAAATTCATCATCATCACACATTGAGAATAGAGACAATGTATCATCCCTTAAAGGTGACTAGATACATTCATCTATTCGTGTCAAGTGATGAGATATCGCGATGTGATTTGCGGATACCACTCGTTTCAAAATACGAATGTGTTCGCAAACACTTTCGGGCTCGGTTTCGCTAATTCCGAATTAACGCATTTCCGTCGCGACGAGAATTAATTAATTTCGCCTAGCGAAATTACTATTCAGATCGCTAACGAATTAATTCTAAATTAATTCGTTCGCCCGAATTAAAATCTAATTTTAATTCCGCGTCGAAATCTAATTTCGTTTAATATATCGAATATATTAATTTACCGATTAATTCCAAATTAATCGTTATCTCTCTTTAGACGATATTTTATCCTAGATAAAATATCTCCGTAATTAATCCTAGATTAATTTTCTCTCTCTTCTATATAATCCCAGATTATTCAAGAGTGCGAAGTTGTGCGTCATCGGTGGATTATCGGGAAGCGACCCATGAGATCTCCGGATACGTTGGCAAGTAAAGTAAATACGGTCGTCGGAGTATCCGAATCACGTACGTACCAAGTACTACGTTCTACCGATTTACGAGACAAGGTCGACTCCTAGCAAAGCACCAAGTCTACCCAATTCTCCGGACATATCCATTTAAGAATATCAAAGATCTGTATCAAGCGTAGTATACTAATGTATTGTATTGCGTATATCGATCCAGTATCGGACGATCACATGTTAGGCCTGGGGCTGGAAATGTGTCTGCCCCGTACGAAACATATATCGGACATCAAGCAACTAGTCTCTGTGAATCGGGCAATCCTGACCTAGTCATATTGTCCCGACGGTTGCAACCTTTTATAGAGCACTAGTTCTGTATCCTGCGCGATCATCAACTCCATATGTCTGAAGTGACACTTCCATCTTGACATCACACACCAGTACACTACGATTCCTGATAAACCCAGAAGAGGTGAACACAGAACCAGTTTAGGTCCCCCAACCACCAAAACCAAAGTTTACCGATTGTCGCAAGTACTAGCGATGCAAGTCTCAGGTTAAGATCATATACACCTACCCTGATGCGGCCTCCCATAGACACGCAGACATACTACCAATGGGATTCCGCGGGTCTATCCAGAGCGAAGCTGTTTTCCGTACCATCGGTGAAACACGACCTCCTATCGCACTTGCATAAGTATCCAATACTTATATATATGAGAACTATGTCGTTGTGCCCTCACAACGCACACAAGTGCAATACTAGCCTATTCCGCATTATCGATGTCCAGTCTCGATAATACTATGGCTAGGGATATTTAATGATTAATCCTTCGTGGACTGATACTGTCTCATATCATCTCAATCCAGGAACTAATCATAGGGACCTCTCTTCATTTATATATCTATGGTGATTTAATCACAAATGATGAGAGTGCAATTTCCTTATTACATAGTTAATTTGCTACAACAACACAATGATCTGTGCAAATAGTGACGCTATGGGTCATATTATCCAACATGTACTTCTTCCATTACCTGTTGAGCCTCTTCTTTTCTCAAACACTTCAACTGAATACCGTTTGCTTGCCTCTTGTACAGTTCCCCTTTCAAAATCACATATTGGGAAGCTAACTTCTGAATGGATGTTCTGTCTTTTATGTCTGCTCCCTCTGGGAGTTCCCCATGTTCCAGATACCTCTGAATGTCATGATACCAAGGTTTACCGTCATCAACCTCTATTTCCAGAATTCTCTCTATCTCATAAATAGGTCTTCTGGCTGTCGTCAGTATCAACGGTCTCATCACTAACATTTCTGGATTTTCCCTAGTCGCTGCAAGTGTAGCCAATGCATCTGCCATCTAATTCTCTTCTCTTGGCAAGTGTTGAAACTTACAATCGGGGATGACCTGCGCTAACTTTCTGAGGTAAAAAAGGTAAGGTTTCAACCGTTCTTCTTTCAATTCCCATTCTCCTCGCATCTGCTGGACTACCAACATAGAATCTCCGTAGACTTCTACACTTTCGGCCTTCAAGGCTATCAATGCAGTCAAACCAAAAGTATATGCTTCATATTCGGCCATGTTGTTTGTTACTCTGAATGTCAACCTTTTGGCCAAAGGCAAGGTCTCTCCTTCGGGGTCACTATCACACATCCCAATTCCGGCTCCCTTGCAATTCACTGCTCCGTCAAAATACATTTTCCATCTCTGAACTATTATTGCTTGGATCTCTTCATCTGGAAATTCAAACTTATACTGATCCCCTTCAACAGGTTGCAATGCCAGAAACTCTGCTACTGTTCGCCCTTTGAACACTTTGGTGGTGAGATACACAATGTCAAACTCTGTCAGCAATACTAACCATCTGCCCAATTTCCCCACTAGCGAAGGCACTGAATGCAGATATTTCAGAGGATTCTCCTTTGCCACTACCTGGATCTTGTAAGACTGAAAATAATGCCGTAATTTTCTGGAAGCCAATACCACTGCTAGACAGATCTTCTCTACTTCTTAATAACGAGCCTCATATGGGAGCATCTTTTTACTCAGATAATAAACTGTGTTCTACCCCGTGTTCTACCCATGTCTCATCTGCATGTACCATCATTGCCCCCAGTGCTTCTGGTTCTATGGCCAAATACAATATCAAAGGTCTACCCATTCTTAGAGGTTTCAATACATGCGGCTTTACCAAGTACTCTCTGATCTTGTCGAAGGCTACTTGACACTGTTCATTCCATCTCACTGGCTGATCTTTTCTCAACAGTTTGAAGATAGGCTCACATACTGACGTCAACTTGGCGATGAACCGATTGATGTACTGAATCTTCCCCAGGAATGCTCTGACTTCCTTCTCAGTCTTCAGTGATGGCATTTCTGTGATTGCTTTGATCTTTTCAGAGTCTACCTCTATTCCTCCCATCCCCACTGTATGTCCCAGCAATTTTCCTGATGTCACCCCAAACACACATTTCTTGGGATTTAGCCGCAAGTTGTATTTGTCAACTCTCTGAAGGAACCTTTCTAGTGCTTCAATATGCCTAACTCTCGTCTCTGTTTTCACCATCATGTCATCCACATACACTTCAATCTCTTTGTGCATCAAATCGTGGAATAGTGTAGTGGCCATCCGCTGATAAGTAGCTCCCGTATTCTTGAGCCCAAACGGCATCACCTTATAACAAATAAGTACCCCACTCGGTAACAAAGGTAGTCTTGTGTTTGTCTTCCTCAACCATAAGAACCTAATTATAACCTGAAAACCCGTCTGCAAATGAATACATAGCAGATAATGCCACAATATCAACCAGTACGTCTATGTGCAGTAGAGGAAAATCATCTTTTGGGCAAGCCTTGTTGAGATCTCTGTAGTCCACACATATTCTGACCTTCCCGTATTTCTTCGGCACCGGCACAATATTAGCCAACCACTCAGGATACTTTACTACTTCCAAGAACCGCACATCTATCTGTTTCTTAACTTCCTCTCTGACTTTCTCAGCCCATTATGGTCTCATCCATCGGAGTTTCTGTTTTACCGGCCTCATATTCGGATAAATTGGTATTGTGTCCTGGGCAATGTTTCTGTTTACCCCAGGCATGTCCTCATAGGACCAAGCAAACACTTTGGCATATCTGACCAATACTTCTTCTAATTTCTCCCGCTCTTCAGCGGTAACTTCACTTGCAATCAGAATTTCCTTGGGGTTCTCAGGTGTACCCAAGTTAAATGCAGTAATTCTGGCTGAACTGATATCAAATATGCTTGATTCGTGTAGAGCAAATGTAAATGACTCAGGCAAGTAAGCAAAAGAAATGTCTTTATTATTGGATAATGCGGAAGTACATTCAAACAAATCAGGAAGGTAAATGTCTTCATCATCTATAGACACTTCTTCCTCTGCGACCAGGTTTTCTTCAGGCTTTTTATCCTCTTCAAGAGTCAGGCTCTCCAACTTCATCAGTTCTTCCTCCCAATTCTCTTATTCCTTCTTCATAATTCTTCCATCATCGGATTCTTACCCAGCATATCCTGGAAAATCTCAAATCCAGGTACCACAATCCCATTAACTTCCATCGGTTCAGGCTCCACTTGATACCCCGAAGCCTTCACAAAAAATTCCATCAGTTTCAGACCTTTCTTCTTAACCTTCGGCTTTTTTTCATCAGATGTGTATCCCAAACCCTTCCGAGTACTCTGTCCTCTGAAATCTGGCAATTTTGAACCTTCACCCGGCTCAAACTTCATTTTTTTCATGATCCTAGCCACCCTAGGATCCACCCATTCCTCAAAAGTTGCTGACACCTGAAACCTCATGAAAGGTTGTATCTCCAAGGCAGCCACAGCATTATCTATCTCAGCTCGGATGACAATAATCTCTCCCTCATACGGGAACTTAATCATCTGATGCAAAGTGGAAGGCACGCCCCCAAGTTTGTGAAACCAAGGCCTTCCCAACAATAAAGCGAAAGTAGCCGGAATGTCCAACACCGTGAACTCAACTTCGTCTTCAATTGGGCCCACTTTGACCACTGCCAAAAAAGCACCCTCAACTCCTTGTTTGCTGTCATCATAAGCTTTGATGGTCATACTGGAGGGGTCCAAATCTATTGCTTTCATACCCAGCTTTGCCAAAATATTCAATGGGCACACATTGATGGACGAGCCGTCATCCACCATCACACATGATGTTCTCTTGCCTTTTACCTCAGCCCTGATGAAAAAAGGTCTATTATGTTTTCTCCCTTCAGCCGGGAGTTCTTCCTCAGAAAAAGTGATTGCCTGTAAAATTTCCTTTTGTACTGATCCCACAAACATCGCCAGATTAGCATCCTCCGGTACTACTATTTTGCTCAAGGCTTCAACCATAGCCTGCATGTGCTCCTGTGATGAACACAACAATTCCCAGATGCTCACTTGTGCTCGGGTTTTCCTCAACTGCTGCAAACTACATCCCCCTCGGAATTATCCCCATTTTCTGCCACTTCTCTCCCTTCAGTCAACACTTCTTTACCCTTATCAGTCATATCATTGTAGAAACGCCCGCTGCGTGTCATACCCCTCACTTCTTCTTCATCACTACTAGAGAAGTCTGCCCAGAAACTCTTCCCATGTTCGGTTTCATCTTCGCTATTACTATCCCAAATCCCAAGGCAAACGGCTTAGAGGTCAAAGGATTTGAGGACAAGGTTCTCGGGTAGGCCAGGGTTTATCATATAGGTTGGTGCCGGGACAGAGTGGTAATTTGGTAAAGGGTTCTGATGTGTGTTGGGGTGTTCTGTTTCAGGGTCGGGTATCTTTTTTGAGTCTATAAGGTCCTGGATTTCATGGCAGAGTCGAGCACAGTTGTCGGTATCGTGGCCTTTCTGTTGGTGGAATTGGCAATATTGGTTTAGGTTGAGATGTGTGGTGGAGGGTTTGGGAGTGGTTTGGTTTCTAAGGGTTTCAGAAGTCCTTGTCTCTTCAATTTCTCCAATACCTTGACAGGGGTCTACCCAAGTTGGAGAATCTCTGGTTTCGGATAGCGGCAATCTCAGCAGAAACGGGCTTTATTCCCGATGTCCCCCCAATGGGCCTCCTGTTCAGACCATAGAATTTTCTATTCTCGGCCTCTTCTTCTTCAATATCCATGACAGTTTCCCTCAACTGTCGAAAATCAGTAATCATGGAGGTCATCCTCCTTAGCTTCCCATAGATGGAGGGCTTGGTGCCCTTGATGATCATCTTTATCTGGTCCTTCTCTGAGGGCCTGGTCTGCATCTTTAAGAGCTGGCTTCTCCAGCGGTCCACATACTCCTTGAAACTCTCTTCCGATTTCTGAATGGTGTTCTCCAGATCAAGGAGTGACAGATCTATCTCCAAGTCCGTGACATACTATTTCAGGAATGCATCAGCCAATTCCCTCCAATCTTCCCTTACTTTCTTCTCAAGGCTGTGATACCATACCACCGGTGCCCCTCGAGTGACATTCCAAACATCTTCTGCACCTGTCGCTTTGTCAAACCCACAGAACTCATAACTGATACATACTGACATAGATGAACCCTCAGATCCCCATTCCCGTTGAACTTAGCCATATCCAGCATCTTGAACTGAGCAGGGAACTGTTCTTCGAAGGTCATTACCTCATAATCCAACAACTCTTCATGCTTACACTTCATTTTGCGGGTAACTGTTTCAACCTGATCCCGAAGCTTCTGAAATTCTGCCTGAGACCCCATCAATTTTCTTGTTACATACTTTGCCATGTCATCATCAAAAGTGGGGATGTCATCCCCCAACCCATTTTGAGGCTCCTCGCGCCTCACATTCTCAGAATTCCCCCCAGCACGGGGTACAGCCATACCAGCCACAGCAGTAGTCAATGCTTACAACTATTTAGTAGTTTTGGCGAGACCGTTTTCCAACTGATCTATCTGGGATACCTCACTATCGGATGTACTCATATCTTTTACCGGTCTTTTAGTGAGCATTCCATCTTTCCTAACCCAACAGGAATCTATGATGTCTTCTGTAGACATAGAGGGTGTTAACAGGATATGTATGCATGAGATGAATGAGATGCATGCGATACAAGGGATATATCAACTTATTAAAATTTTCACACAAATCGGCCCATCATCATTTTAGAAGCTTTTGGGCTAACTGTCATAGGAGGGAACTCGTCCCAGTTTAAATGGCCCAACAAGTTCACATCTCATGGCAAGAAGTCCAACCGTATCTAAATGATAACGTTCCTAAACACAAACATATAATGGCCCATTGGCGTTTTGGAAGCTTTTGGCCCGATCACCATAAAATACGTTCTTATCCCAGTTTAAATGGTCCAACAAACCCATATCCCATGATAAAAGGTCCGAATGGATCCAAATGACAATGTTCCAAAACACAAGCATACAAAAATAATTTCTACAAAGTGGCCCATCAACGTTTCAGAAGCTTTTGGCCCAATTATCATAGGATACGAACTCGTCCCAGTTTAAATGGCCCAACAAGTTCGCATTTCTGACAAGAAGTCCAACTGCATCCAAATGAGGATGGTCCACAAGCACAAGGAAATAGTTGCTATAGGCCATACAATTCAGGTCTACGTGTGGGTTTGCGGGAGTGTAGACAAAGACTCTCCCTGGCGAAGGATTACCCACAACTAGGTCTCCCCACTCAAAGGTTCGAGCGACCAAGTGAGCGCACCTTTTTTATACCTTACAGTACGTGCCAACGAGTTATGGTGTGTGACTGACTGTCAGATGGATTTCCCGTTTTAGATTCCCTAGAGGGAGGGTGGAGCGAGGCTCTCTTAAGTACCCTAGCCTTTTAGGCTTTTATCACTTGGTGACAGGAATGAACAACGGGTCCTCCAAATTAGTCCATCACAATAGACTACAAGTAAATGATTATCTAGGTGCCTTCACAACTTTTCCTTATAGAAAGGTAGTGAATGAAGGAAGACACCAAACCATTACCTAGCCTTAAAATGTCTTTGATCAAACCCCTTTTAACCCACAATAGACAAGGTTAATTAAAGCACAAATCATAATATTACAAGACATTATTTCGGGGCCGATTCTCTATCCCCAGTGGAGTCGCCAGACTGTGGGACACAGAAACTGGGCGACGCATGCTGTTCCGGGCTCGCGGCCAGGTTAGGAGTACGGAGTAGCCCGCGGGGGACTAAACCGGAGAATGATGGAGTCGCCACCCGGTGTGAACCGGGAAAATAGTTTAAGGTCGCACTCACCCCTCGCAAGGGAATACCTCAAACCATTGGGTTCGGAATGGTCCCTTACTTATGCCACTTGTAATGAATGATTTGTGCAATAATTCAACTAAGCCTAAGCAACATATTTCCAAGGATAATTTTACTCCTAAGTTCGCATGCATACATCAAAAGTTCATCTAAGTTCACATGTAACACATTTTCATATTTGTATACAACCTATTGGCATATAATCTACGTCTGAATTTGCATGCATAAAAGTAAATTGAAATACGGCAAGCATGCAAATTCATAAGCACATTATATTCATGGATACGGAAACGCAAGCAAACAATGATCATACAAGCATGCATAAAATTGAATCAGAATAATGGCAAACGCATAATTTCACAAACACATTGCATTGATAACCATGGAAGCGCAAACATGCAATAATTATACAAGCATGCATATTAAAGACAAGCAATCAGGTTCGTAATACAAAGGGATAACCAATAGGGGGAATTATGCATAAAATATGATGAAGAGGACTCAGTTCAGTGTATGCACGTTCGTGTAGCGTTCGAATGGTAAACAGAAGGTTCTCGTTCGTGTGGCATTTGATAACGCATTCGAACGGGACCAGACCTAATGAAACAAATGCATGCGCGTTCGAGTAGCGTTCGTAAACGTGTTCGAACGAAAATGAAACAGAATGCTCACGTTCGTATAGCGTTCAGAAACATGTTCGAACGGAAATGAGACCTGATGCATGATAAGACAAAATACATGTGCGTTCGAGTTGTGTTTGTGAATGCGTTCGAACGAACTAAGACAGAAAACATGCGTTCGTGCGGCGTTCTGAAACGCGTTCAAACGGGGTTACAGCAGTGACCCCCAAAATGCAGTAAACAACATGACACATACATGAACGGATGAATAAATGACACCTAATAAATAATAACGGACTAAAAGGCGCGGCAAAGCATCGTGGTGAAGGATTTTAACTCCTCAAAATGGAGGACCTTTAATCCGACTTACTAAGCCCATGCGCAATGCAACATGATGCGTGATTATGCAAGGATATGACATACAAAGAAAAGCGAATAATGAAACGAAAGGTGCGGCGAAGTATCGTTGTAAAGGTTCTTTAACCCCTCGAAATGGAGGACCTTTAATCCAACTTACTAAGCCCATTCGCATCACATCTTAATGCATATACAAATAAAGACAACAATACCGGGCTTCGTATACCCGATTGAACATATCTCACATTCAAACAAATATACATCATCCGGCGTGGCAAAGCATCATGGTAAAGGATTTTAACATCTCAAAATAGAGGACCTTTAATCGCACTTACTAAGCCCATGCGCAAACAACACAATACATAGATAAAAAGTAAAGACAACGATATCGGACTTCGTATATCCGATTGAACATATCTCACATCCAATCGAATATACATTATTCGGCGCGGCAAAGCATCGTGGTAAAGGATTTTAACCTCTCTAAATAGAGGACCTTTAATTGCACTGACTAAGCCCATACGCTAATAACACGATGCATATAAGAAATGAAGATGACAATATCGGACTTCGTATTCCCGATTGAACATATCTCACATTCAATCGAATATACATCATCCGACGCAGCAAAGCATCATGGTAAAGGATTTTAACCTCTCCAAATAGAGGACCTTTAATCGCACTAACTAAGCACATGCGCTTTATCTCATTATTACATAAACAAATAACATGCGGAAATCAAGTAGCGAATAATAAACAAATCAAAACAACATAAAACGAAATATGCGCCGTTTACCCAAGTGGTACGTGGAGTTGTATCCCAAGTACAGATCATACTACCATCCATTCGGAATCGTCTATGAAATTTATGTCCGGGTTTCCATCCTATATACCACGAGAGGCGACACATTTTCCACTTTATTCAAGGGCCACAACATACATCATTTTACAATTCATGCATTTTCTATCTATTCAAGGGCCACAACATGCTTCACTCCATAATAATCATGCAAACGAAACTCAATAAATAATAAAAATACAACTAAAAAACGGATGTGAAAGA
This sequence comes from Zanthoxylum bungeanum, assembly GCA_019454045.1. NCBI lineage: Eukaryota > Viridiplantae > Streptophyta > Magnoliopsida > Sapindales > Rutaceae > Zanthoxylum > Zanthoxylum bungeanum. Next base: position 94,126 of record SKCR01029335.1, on the reverse strand, counting down.
ATACCCTCAGGTATAACCTTTTTCGTCGACTCTCGGACTCGCGTTTCACGGTGATCGGAAGGGGGAAAGCTCCGTAACTTTTCTGGTTCACTGGTTTATGTTTTTCCTCGCTGTTTCACTGCTCATGCTATTGTTTTTTGCTCCGTTTCACTGCTACTTCGCTGCTGTATTTCTAATGTATGTTGGTCACTGTTTTTGGTGTTTTAGGCTACTGTTTTGGGTGTTTTTTTTAGAGGCTTTAAGTCCAGTTTTTTAGTTATTATTTTAGGGATTAAAAGTGCAGTTTTTAGTTATTGGTTTAGGTGATTTATGGGCTGTTTTTTAAGGTATTTTCGGTGATATGGGGCTGCTATATAGGGGCTGTTTTTTTGTGGTGCTTCAGGTTGTAATGTTTTCGGCAATGGAGGGGTTTATGGGGCTGTGATTTTCGGCTAAGGGTGTAGGAGAAGAAGATAAATATTTGCTTGTTGTATGCGTGAATCAAGAGGCCTTTTTTTCTTGTTGTATGCGTGTGAGTGAGAGTGAGGGGAGAGTTATGTCAATGAGCTTGGTTGTTTCTTGTGTGTATGAACTAGGAGATGTGAGGGTTGAGAAGTGGTTTCTTTTATAGGCAAAGGGCTAGGGTTACTCCTTGCTTGACAAGGAAATGGATTTGGCATTTAAGGGGGATTTGATTTAGTGTCAAACAATGAGATCTTAAGATTGAGGGGGGACAAAATTAGTTCAATTTAGGAAGTCAATATATTTAATTTGTGTTGTTTAGTCATGATATTTGTTAAGTTAGGAATACAATATTTTTAATTAGGAATAATATATTCTTGATTGATTTTAATTAGGCATGATTTTATTTAATGTTTTATTTAATTTGGTATATGACTTAATTAATTATTTTATTTTATTTCACCATGTGTTAAATATGTGTTTTATTAATTTGGATGTGTTTTATGGGCTTTGGTGGGCTAATTGGGCTTGGGTGTGAGGCTAGCAGCAAAACCAAAAATATCGACGCCGTTCGAACGCCTCTTCGAACGCTACATGAATGCCCGCAATCTGCCTGACGTTCGAACGAAGTAACGAACGCAGCACGAATGAAAACAGTGAACTTGTGAAATGAATCTGATGACATGCCTATTCTGAATTTCACCTTCCGACGTCTGTTTCCCGCGATTTCCGTGACTTAAAAGGTAGTGTCTCCAAATGAGACTCATCATAGGGACTCACATGCAAAAATGCAGTGCCTACACCTATGCTTGCTTCAATCCAAACATGGATCGAACAACCTGCAAACCTTGTTTGCTAGTTTAGGTACGACAAAACCGCCAGGATGTTGTAAACATCCTCCAAAAGGTTTCCTTTTCAGGAAAGTGATTTCCCCGTAAAGCTGACATATTTCATAAATGAAATACACAGCTTTAGCAAGCATTATCCAAATGGATTTACCATGGCAACAGGTAAAAGGTTGAATCGTGATCAACACAATGTTGATAACGATTCCTTTCCGCTAAAAGCCTAGCTTTATATGTTGGTATGTTGCCATCCATGTACGTCTTCCTTGAAGACTTATAAAGTACCAATAGGCACAATGCCTTGCGGTACATTAACTAGTATCTAAACTTGTTGATATACATGGAATCCATTTCGGATTATATGGCACTTTGCAATAATAAGGGAGTCGATACCTTGTATCACTTCCTCATACGTAGTCAGTTGGTATACCTCAATAAGATAGACATCTTTATGAGGTGAGATCAGAAACCCATACCCTAGGTTGTTTTCTGACTCTCTCCGACATACGTGGTTCTTGTGTATTCGAAGATTATTGGTAATAGTTTCATCCTTGATGAACTATTTATGTTCCATTAAGGAATAGGTGCCTGGAATAGTATTACTTCGATTTTCATCGAGTTTCACTATCCTCCCACTTACCACTGCATATCGGTATTCCTCTTAGGAAATCTGTATGGTGAACAACAATCTAATTGTTCTCTTGTGAGTTGTATAAGTACAATACATATGGTATCCCTAAGATATCCTACAATAGGCACTTATCCAATTTGGGTTCTAGTTTGGTATCATCCAAACGTATGCCTAGCATTCCCAAATTTTCAGGAATGAAAAACTTGGTTTCTTTCTTGTTCATATCTAATATGAAATCTATCTAACAGATTTTTATGGAACCTTATTCTAAATAAGTCATGCACTGTTTAAAGCTTATTCGTTGAAGGAAATGGTAGCTTAGAGCGACTCATGATTAACCTTATCATGTCTAACAAAATTCGGTTACTCAGTTCGGACACACCGTCAAATTGACGTGTTCCGGGAGGAGTCCTCATTGAAAGAATACTATACTCTTTCAAGTATTTTAGAAACTCATTGCTTAAGTATTTTCATCATGGTCTAACCGTGATGGTTTAATACTTTAGCCGATCTATTTGTCTATTTCGTGTCGAAACTGTAAAAGTTTCTGATTTGTGTTTCAATAGAAACACATAACCATAACGTGATGCCACATCCGTATAGGTCACGAAATATTCATATCCACATCTAGCCTGGCTAGACATGGGCCCACTTGCTTCACTATGAACTAGGGCTAACAGATAGGTGGTATTTGCACTTTTACCAAGTAAATGTGTTTTAGGCATATTGCCCAATAAACTAGATTCGTAGACTTTATTTGAATAGAATCAAATCAGTCCTAGTACCCACTATTCGAAAGTGTGGGTATACGATTCTTGTTTAGTTTTGTCCCAGACAACAATGCTACAAATTAGTTTCTTCTGATCAAATCAGTTTGAGCTATTTGTTTGTCACGTTATACGTTTGAGATTAATTTATATTCAAAATATAAATACTGTTATTCACATCTAATGTGTTTATCTCAATATCATCTTTATATAATAAAACACTTTAGTGTTCTAGAATATAAAGGTTCACCCGCAGCGGGTTAAACACTGATATAGAGATAATGTATCTAGTCAAACTAGTTACATTATAACAGTTTCTAAATTTAGGTACAAACCCGAGGGTAGTTCCTAAAATAGGTATCTACGGTTGAAACAGCAATTTTCGTCCCGTTTCCAATTCACAGATAAATCTCAAATTGAAGTCAGTATCCTGTTCATAATAGATTCTGAACATCAATATATATTTATGTATCACACTAAGTATCTAAAATCCAATTTTAATACTAGTAGTGAACATATTGTTGACAAACATATTTGAAGTCAGAGCCTTGCTTGTCTTCAATTCCTTCATGTCTGCTTTGTCCAAATGGAAGTCACGCTTCCGCGATCCCGTTTACCATAATTTAGGCAGACATTTTGGGATATGTCATTTATCTTCCCAGAAGATTATAATGATTTTGCCTTTGCCAGTTTCAACACTCCAGAAGCCTTTGGCCAAGCCTTGGCCTTTTAGAATATCGAAGTAAAGTCAATGATTTTGCAAACTTTGACTTTATCTCCTTGAGAATAGTCATTAACTCTCCAAGAGTTATTTATTGCAATTTAGTACTTCTAAAATCTAAGTATAGATTTATGAAGATCCTTCAATTTCTTTATCGTACTTTAAGGATCTAATATTTAGTTATGATTCAGAAATTAAGGAGTCTACTGCGGTAAGTATAATGGATTAAGCACTAAAGTTATCATCACATGAATATTCCAAATATCATGCTCTATTGTTTGCTTAACTCCGGGCTTAGGCTTAATATGTTATTTTATCAAATAAAATAACTTATTAGTTTCCAGGACCATTCTGAAATATTCCCAATTTGAAAATTAAACCATTTGAATACACTTTCCCCATGATTATGTTTTAAATGTCAATATTTCAATTTTATCTTGATTTTAATAGTCCAACTATTTAATCGACGATTTAGGTACTATTTATTATAATGATTATAATAGTCCAACTATTTAATCAACTATAATTAATAGATTAAAATCAATTATATTGATTACTATAATCCAATTATAAAATCAACTATAAATGAATAGTTTGAATATAGACCAACTATGAATTAAAACAACATTTAAATATTAGTCCAACTAACATTTAATTTATTTGACAAATGATATGTGTTTGAGCGCGTATGGCAAGTAATTAAACGATTATTGCAAATTCAATTCTTGCCTCCCACTATTTTTCGGCGAGCCTCTAACCCTCTGTCGAGTACTCGGGAAACCGTGTTTCCTAGTGGGCTAGGATCCCGTTAAATATCACACAATCTTGACTTTGGCCAACAAATTGTATGATAATTAACTAGGTAGATCTCTAAGATCGATTGGATCCAATCCAATTCCTAGATCCGGTAGGGGGACATCCAAGTCCGAAAAATATATCTTATATATGCCAATACATCCAATGTATTACCTAACCTTTTTCCTCTGAATCAACTAAGCCTTGGCTTTGGCACAACAAACTTAGTGATCCCAGTTAAGCGCGACCCATTGACCATGGAAAGCTTCGTAATCAATGTCGATGGACAAGAAGTGGTCTTGACTTTGGCCAACAAACCACGACTTGGACAAGACACCAATATGGAACAAAGCATTTTTGATTCAAACACATCCTCGACGGACAAAGGCCTTGACTTTGGCTAACAAGCCAATGCCAGTCTCGGATCTTGAGTGAGAATCACTCAATGGAAGGAAAAACGCTTAATATTTTGCGAGGGTTTTTCGAGTGCAAATTGGCAACCAATTTATTATCTTTGTTAAGGTCTCATCATCATACACCCTTAAACATGCATTCTACACACATAATAAAGCGCCTATAAATAAAATAATAATGATATGCGGATGGATACTTTACACATTGATCCTAGATCAAATCTCTCTCTTTCTCTCTCCCGCTAGCACATGTATTACTTCTACCTGTTACACTACACTTCTAAAGAAACCTCATTTACATTGAGGGGAATAGGTGAGAAGAGAATACAAAGAATAAGGAGGTAATAAGACTGGACACGCAAGTCCAATTTAATAAATCAAATTTATTACAACAATTTCTAAAATTGTCTCACCCATCTAATATCCATCTGATATACATTATTCATGCATCGCAACCATGTATTCACACAAGCATGTTATCAATCAATCTAATCAAATTAATTAATCTGATAATTAGTGATCATCCAATGTTCATACAACGATTTGATTTGGCTCGAGTCAAACTCGTTTTGCGAATAAGTACTCAAAGTACGAATTCTCGAATTAAATTAAACTACATAATTAAATCTAATTCAATATGCATTTAATTCTAATTCACTTATTTAATTCCAAATTAAATACTACACTTTATTAAACGAACCTTTACGATTTAAATTCCAAATTTAATCGTTACGGGTCTCAAAGCCCGATTAACGTCCAACGTCAATTCAATTAAAATCCAATGGGCTTTTAATTAATTTCTTAAGGCGTGGACTTTTGGTCAACTCGGGTCAAACCGATAACCAAAGTCCAATCCGGGAGTTACCCCATAAGCCCAGAAATCAATTTTGGCCCATTAGGCCCAAAGGTCCATTAAGTCGCATTTGGGCTTTATGGATGCGGTTTTGGGCCCAATTGGATCCAATCCATTTGGCTTAAACCTAACTTAGTACAACCAATCCCAATAAGCCCAATAACAACATTCAAAGTCCAATTTCCAAAATTAGGCCCAATTTAATTAAATTACAAAATCCAATTTCACATTTAATTAAACTAAAGTGTATAGCATTATTAATTACCCAAATCAATATTTCCAAAACACCAAATTTGTACAATTAATCATGCTTATTTTCATCATCACATGTCCAACACATTTTGATCAAAATCAAACTCAATTTTACATGCTACATGTCTCGGCAATATAAGGCATTTTATGTCCGATTCGAATTTAATCAAATTAAATCCAATTCGACATTAAATCAATATCCCCAAATGATTCCAATTCATCCAATGAACAAAAATCGAAAAATTCCAAGACAATTTTAGGGCTAGTCAAGTTTCGGCCAAGCCATCCAAATTTGGGCAAAATTATTCCAAACCAATTTTCTTGAAATTGATCCAATCAATCTTCAATTCAACATGATTTAAGCATATTCAAACATCCAATTTAATCAAATCATGCTCAAAATCAATTTACCCAATTTTAAGCCCTAAATCAAATTTCATGCTCAACCTTGCTCTAGATGCCATTGTTGGTTTCTATTAAGGTCCCAAGATCATAAACAAGCATGAAATAAGTGCGAATACAAATCAACGAAGTTGCGGAATACTCACATCGATCGGTTGAGTGACGCGGAGGACAACAAAATGAACTTTCTGCCCTTGTGAGTCACGGCAGTTCACTGGTTGTGCAATCCACTGTTTTCGGTTTTGAGTCTCCATGTTTTGAGCTCCAAGCTTCGTCAAACGATTCCCGGCTCATGGGTGGACTTCCCTATCACCTTCGCATGTCTCTCGGAGTGCTAGCTCACACTCAAGCTTCCCTTCTCACGGTTTTGACAGAAACCAGTGAAGTAATTTCAGCCCTTTTGGGCGTGTAGAAGATGAAGAGAATGGAGAGAGAGAGAGAGTTGTTATTATTTTCAAAAAACAAGTTAATGAATGATATACCAAAAAATCAAATAAAATGGTATATGTCATCTCATTCAATCACACTTGAGTGTAACACACTCAAACATCAACTTACATCAAGTCAATCCAGTTGTCAAGTCACATCACTCAAAGTGACAATTGATTTGACGCTTCAAGTGACTAGCGATTTGACACTTGATGTGACTAATGATTTGACGCTTGATTTGACTTGCGTGCCGCACTCGAATTCGAAATGCGAATGCGCTAGCAAATAATCCCGAGCTCGGGTTCGCTAATTCTAAATTAACGAATTTTTCGTTGCGTCGTAATTAAATGATTACGCCTAGCGAAATCACTATTCACATCGCTAACGAATTAATTCTAAATTAATTCGTTCGCCCGAATTAAAATCTAATTTTAATTCCGCGTCGAAATCCAATTTCGTTTAATATATCGAATATATTAATTTATAGATTAATTCCAAATTAATCGTTCTCTCTCTTTAAATGATATTTTATCCCAGATAAAATATCTCCGCAATTAATCCCAGATTAATTTTCTCTCTCTTCTAATTAATCCCAGATTAATTTAGAGTGCGAGTCATACGTCATCGGTGAATCTTCGGGAAGCGACCCATGAGATCCCCGGATATGTTGGCAGTAAATTCGGTCGTCGGACTATCCGAACACGTAAGTATCTAGTAAAGCGCCATGCCTACCCAATTCTCCAGAAATATCCTTACAGGAATAAAGGATCTATATCATGCGAAGTATACGTAGTATTGCGTATTTCGATCCAGTATCGGATGATCACGTGCTAGGCCTGGGGCTGGAATTGTGTCTGCCCCGTACGAAGCACATGTCGGATGTCTGGTAACTAGTCTCTATAATCGGATAAACATGACCTCATCATTTTATCCCGATGACTGCAGTACTTAAGAGTACTAGTACCGTATCCTACGTGACCATCATCTCCATATGACTGGAGTGACACTTCCGTCTTGACATCACACCCAACACACTACGATTCTCAATATACCCAGCATTGGCGTACACATAACCTGTTAAAGCCCTGGACGACCGCAACCAAAGTATATTGATTGTCGCAAGTATTAGCGGTGCAAGTCTCAGGTTAAGACCAAATACACATACCCTGATTTCGGACTTCCATAGACACATAGTCATACTACCAATGGAATTCCGAGGGGGTCTATCCAGAGCGAAGCTGTTTCCTGTACCATCGGTAAAACACAACCTCCTATTACACTTGCATGAATATCCTATACCCAAATATATGAGAACTATGATGTTGTGCTCTCACAACGCGCACAAGTGTAATACTAGTCTTTTACGTATTTATCGATGTCCAATCTCGATAATACTCTGACTAGGGATATTTAATGATTTATCCTTCGTGGACTGATACTGTCTCATATCATTCTCCGTCCAGGAACAAATCATAGGGACCTCCTATCATTTATATATCTATGTGATCTAATCACAAATGATAAGAGTGCAATCTCCTTTGTCACATAGTTAATTTGTACAACAACACCATGATCTGTACAAATAGTGACGCTACGGGTCATAATTGTCCAACACATGTCCCTGAGATTCCTCACGTTTCCCACTCCAGGCTTGACACCTTTCGTAACTGGTAGCTTCACACTCCGCCCCCAGGCGTCGCTCCATGCCACTGTCTATGATACACGGGCTGTTGTTAAAGGATCTGGAGTTCGTCTGCCTTCCCCTTCTTCCCAAAACTCCCATGCTGGCGCGACTCCGGCGATGACTATCGATCTCACTCTATGGGTACCCATTTTCCATTTTCATTGTCTCCTTCTGCTCCGGCGATTCTTTTTCCTCTCGCTATTTCCTCATTTATTTGGCTGAGGCCCACTCCCCATCTTCTCCCGCCTTCTTCTCCAACTTCTCTATCATGGCCTTCATGAAGGTTTTTTTCGACTCTATTTCCTTTTGTGCACTTTCCCTCTTACTCCGCATGGTTTCTTCCATTTTCTCTATCTTCTATGTCGTCGAAGCCTATGAATATTTGTGGTTCCCATCTCTTGCTATCGCCTTAGTGTGTTTGCTGCTTCTTGTACCGGTCGCCACAGACGGCGCCAACTGTTGATGGCTGTTTTTCATTCCATGGGTAATTCGGGAAAATCACTCCTCTTACAAACCTCCATCAATTGTGAATTTGTTTGGTTTGTTGGGAACCAAATGCAAACTTGACTAAAGATAGAATACACACAGATAAGCAAAGAATTTAACGTGGTTCAGTGGAATGGATCCAACATGCATCCACAGACACAAGGGAAAAGAAAGCTTTTATTATTGGCACGGGTCTGACAGACCTCTTTTGTTTCTTTAGCTCGAGATTCTTTTCTCTCTATTACAAGTTACAAGTGCATGTGAATAAAATTGATCAACCCCTTACAATGAACTAATGAACTCTCAACCCCTTATATACTAAGCCAAAAATACACTGTTATGCCAACTCCTTGACGAATTATAGCTCGAGCGCCTGATACCTCTACGACCTGCCACCTGAATCTCATTAAATTACCCATTCTTGGTAACTGTTGCAAGCTATTTCCATGTGCCTACCGGTATTCCAACTACTTCCACGCGATAGCATGTGTCAGTCAATAAGCTTGTAGCTCTGCTCCGTCCCTTTAGTCGATGGCCTACTTCTATTCTCATCAATGCTTGGGAGACCTAAACTTTCGTTCAGGGCTTACTTCGTCTAGAATTGAACATAATGCCATTACCCCGACCTACATCCTCGGATTCGCAAGGTGAGATGATCGACTGTGAACCGAAATGATCGACCTACCTCCTCGGGTCTGTGCTGAGACATTCACTCCCCTCATCTTCCCTAAATATCTTTCCACCGCGGGTAGGGCATCAAGTGCAAACTAACTCTGGTCTTCTTCTCGGGCCGGACGCCCATGCCTCTTGGGCCTGAGCCCCTTGTTCAGGAAGTGGAAATCCATTCTTCTTCATACTTCTGTTTTTCTCGTGTCAGAAAATGACCATCAACACATGATTTGTTCTTAACATACAAAATTAAAATAATTTTGAGTTGTTATAATTTATTTCTTATATATAGATTGCTTTCAAAACACGAAACTACATCTTTAATTTGTTTTTCATGGTGAATGAAGAGTATCGAGATGGACCATCAAAAGCCTCAAGGTCTTAGAAAAAGGTTAAAGTGAATCAAAATTGAGATGTAATAAGCTCTATATCTGATTCAATTAATCCCATTATGTCTTTCCTTCCCCGAAAGATGATGTGCAAACCACCATTCTCTCAAAAATTGTATTTATAATCTGTTACATTGTACAGTTCTTCAACTCTCCGTTTCTAATTTATCGAACCTAAAGATGTTGTGCAAAATACCATTCTCTCAAAATTGTATATGTAAATTTTTTTTTCACATTGTACTTCAACTCTCCGTTTCCCATTAATCAAAGTCTATCTTATCTCATGAGCGACATGCCTCAAGAAGCCTTCAATGATGTATCATAAGCCCAAGTAATGTACCTTGTAGGGCATATTGCAGGATACTTACAATCTGCTGTATGAATGCCAATTCTAATATGCATGTCTGGTTGGTGGACAATACGCAGCAATCTTTTTTGCTTTATTGGATAAGGTTGATTTTGATTAGTTTTGATTATGGTGATTGATAAGTTATTAATTATTCATGATGGGACGATTTTTTTTCCCTCCAAGGGGTGTGACTTGGTGGTAAAAGGTTTAAGATTTGATTGTCAGGTCCTGAATTCGAGTCTAGGGGTGCATTTTTTTGTAAGAATATGGGGCAGCAGAGGTTTTACATGCTCCGCTTAAGTTCGAGTCGGGTGATTTGACGGTGGGATTTCCAACATTTCCAAAAAAAAATGAAAAAAATTTCTTTTATGTTATCATTTTTTTCTTTAATAAAATTTATTCATCATTAATAAAATTTCACATTGCAACTAAGATTCAACCAAAATGTGTCTTTTAAAGGAAATAAAAACTCTTCAAGGATTTGTAAGACAGTTCCAACAATAGTTCATTCTTTTATAGTCATGATTCATCAACCGATTTTAAGAGGCTGCTACTAAGGTACCCCTGGGTATGTGATCCGAGGGGCACCTCTACTATTTAAAAACATGGGCTGCTTGCTTGGCTGCCAAGTGTCAGCAAACAAGCAGCCCATGATTAAAAAATATATATATTAAGGGGCAAAAACCGGGTGTCTCTTGAAATATTAAATAATTATTTTAAAATTAATTTACTGATTTTAAAATGTAATTAAAATTAAAATATTATTATAAATTAGTTTCAAGTTTAATGATTAGGTTACATGTTTAATGTTTAAAGTTGCATGTTAATTGTTAAAAGTTGCATGTTAGCAAATATTTCATATTCATTGATCATAGTTCAATGTTTAATGGTTGAAGATGCAAGTTCAATGGTGTAAGTTGCATGTTTAAAAATTTTATTAAAAATTTGTTTCAAGTTTAATGGTTAGGTTGCATGTTTAATGGTTAAGGTTACATGTTAACGATAAAAAATTATATGTTAGTAAATGTTTTACATTCATTGGTGAAAGTTGCATGTCTAATGATATTAGTTGCATGTCTAATGGTATTCGTCGCATGTTCAGTTTTCGAGGCACAAGAAATTGTATGTTATTGCTAAAATTTACAAGTCTAATGGTTGAAGTTGCATGTTCATTATAAAAAATTTCACATTAGAAAATGTTTCATATTTATTGATGAAAGTTGCATGTCTAATATTATTAGTTTCATATTGAATGGTCTTGATTACATGTTTGATTTTTCGAGGCATACGAAATTGCATATTATTACTAAAATTTACAAGTCTAATAGTTGAACTTGCATGTTCATGATAAAAAGTTTCATATTTATTAGTGCAAGTTCATGTCTAATGATATTAGTTACATCCTGAGTGGTCTTAGTTACATGTTAGGTTTTAGAGGGATAAGAAATTAAATAATATTGCTAAAAATTACAAGTCTAATGGTTGAAGTTGCATGTTCACTGTAAAAAGTTTCAAATTAGAAAATGTTTCATATTATTGGTGACAGTTGCATGTCTAATGGTATTAGTTGCATGTTGAATGATCTTAAATACATATTCAATTTTCAAGGATAACAAATTGCATGTTATTACTAAAATTACAATTCTAATAGTTGAAGTTGCATGTTTATTGTAAAAAAAATTCATATTAGAAAATGTTTTATATTTATTGATGAAAGTTGTATGTATAATAGTATTAGTTACATGTTGCATTTATAATGTTTATTATTAAAAAAAAATCATATTAAGAAAATCTTATTAAGTTTTTTGTTATAATATGTGTAACACCCCGCCTGAGACAAGATGATACCGGCAGAAGACAAGAATAACTCATCTCCCTAAGCCTCAAATTTAACGAAAAACGGACATGACACGCCCTAAAAATGGGAAACATGGATCACAGTCCAATACCAAAACGATATGTCGAAAGTATCAGAGAAGCATAAAGGACCTCCGATCCAACTCAAAACAAAACAAATCACATCATCAATACTCAGGGCTCCATGCTCAAATCAAAACATACAATACAATACTTATAATTACATACGTATATCAATAGGCTTTGTTCAAAACAAACATATAAAGATATGTAGCACTATCACGATTCCTATACTATATAACCCTTCCTAGGATTCTAGATTGAGTGACTAAAACTTGAGTGATCCATCGCCTTGAGCAAGATATCCAGACTAGATTGGCCGACCGATCGGGTTGCCAACCAGCAAAACCAGCAAACTGAAGTGGTGTGAGTTATGAAACTCAGAAAGTAGCCATGCACACACATAGCTTACAATCAGAGATAAACTTCAGATGAAGTGTTTGTTTGGGTTAGTGCTCAGAGCGCCAATTCCCGGTTGTATTTCTTTTGAATACTTATGTAAAACATTATTATTATGAATAATATATGCAGTTTCTATAATATAATCTCTTTATATATGGTGAAGACGTAATGACCTTAGAATGATTAGTCATGGTATTGTTGCAAAAGCGTCGCAACTGACATTGAGTAGTATCATGACGTTGTCATTCTCAGACAGTTCCTGGTCAAGGTTTACACTACTTGGTCAGTAAAGTAAACCCGTTGAGACCGGTACATGTCGTTACTGGAATATATGATTCCAATGGTTTCTCAATGAACCATTAGTCTTGGAGACTAGTATAGACGTGTAGGTGTTTATAGCGGATAAACACTGAACGACTCACCGAAGATTCTTAATGGATGGTACACCAGCGTCAATAAGAATCTTCTCAGGTTGAGTGGCACTTGTGATTCTTAGACTTGAGATGCCATTGTGGGCACATGAGACATCTTCTACACTTAGATGACAGTCACGTCACCGATCTATTTAGATCAGACCTCCGCCTGTTCATTGGGTGTATATAGATCCTCAGGGTGTCCTATGTGTATCAAGATAGGATCCGTCAGTTCTGTGTACCAGAGCATAGGTAGTCCATATGATTAGCAATCAGATAAAACCATGGGCCCGTGGTAAATTTTAGAAGCTAGTTCTAAACATTCTTTTAGAGATTGCTAATGGAAAAGTCGACTGGATAATCCCCGTAGAGATTTGACGTTTACATCTATATCTCTGGGATTTATCCGGATACCTGTGACGGAGGAATTATATATTTTCCATGACCTCGACCTGTATGGTTCAGCGAGATTATCCGTGATCGTCATAATCTACGGGTGGATAGATTATGGACACGAAATTAGATTTCGTGACGGATATACCTGAATCTAGAGAGTCTCAATAATGAAACATACTCGTAGAGCACTAGAGCAACATTAATAAATAATATTGATTATTTATAAAGTCGTTTAAAGGTTAAACGCAAGATACGTGCTAAAGGGACTAGATAGTCATTTGCCTAATTATTGTGTATTTACATTTAATACTTGATTAATTTAAATACACATTAATTAATAGTCAAAATGAGTTATTTGACTTATATCCTAAATGAATATATGTTTTTAATATTTAATGTAAATATTATACATATATTTAATATATTTGTATTTGATTAATTAATTATTTATTTAATTGTTAAATGATTAAATTAATTAAATTATAAATATCTTACATTAGGATATTTGAAGTAAATGATATTAGTTGCCTTTTTTGACGTAATTAAATATCTAATAAAGTGTTATTTGGATATTTATGCAACTTGACTAAATTTAAGTGAAATGAAATTGAAATTATAAAACTTGTATTACCTTTGGTGATTTTCGGCCAAGGCACATTTTGTTACAAGTATATATTGTTTTTCATTTCATTTTACACTTTAACCTAATACAGAAGAAACAAAAGGGAGCTTGAGAAAAGAAAGATAAAATTAAGAAAGCTTGGAAATTTAGTAAGTTTCTTGAACTTGCTATTAGTAAGGAAATTGTTCCTTAGGTTATAGGCTTTAATATATGATATTCTTAGGTTATTTCTTTCTTTGTTCCTTGTGGTTTTTGTTGATGGAAGTTTGATTGAAGTGTTGAGCATGTATGTGTAAGAGTTCAATCAAGGTCCCAAGGATCAACAAATCATGCACAAAAACCGCATATGAACACATCAAAGGAGGTGCGGAATATACTCACATTGAATTTCGGTTTTGATGAATGAAGAACAAGGTGCGATTTTGCCTCCCTCCAAGCTCGGCAATGGCTTCTGGAACTGCAGTGAACGCACGGTGGTGACTGGTTCGGCTTCCTCCATGTTCGGCCATTGATGAGCACCATTGAAGCTCAAAGCTTCAAGCTTTCCAAGCTCATGAAGACACTTCCCTATCACCTATGTATTACTCAAGGTGTGCTAGCACTTGTTCATCTTCCATTTTGCTTCTCAAATGCTCGGTCAAACCAGAACAAATTTGATGAAGAATCGGTCTTGAGACCGTGAAGATGAAGAGAAGAAAAGGAGGGAGATGAGAGAAAACGTACATGTTGCATGTTGGAGAGAGAGAGTGATAAGTTTATATATATATTTTTAATTTTATTTTCAAAAAACAAAATAAATATATATAAATCATTATCATATATTTCAAAAGTAAAAAGCAAAAGTCTAATAATGCTTTTTCTACTTTTTACACATCATTTCTACTTTACTTTAAGTCATATCACATCACTTTAATAAAGTGACATGTTGTCAAATCACATCACTCAAAGTGACGATTGATTTGACGCATGATGTGACAAACGATTTGACGCTTGATGTGACTCGCGTGTCGCGCTCGAATTCGAAATGCGAATGCGCTCGCAATCACTCTCGGCTCGGGTTCGCTAATTCCAAATTAACGAATTTTCCGTCGCGTCGTAATTAAGTGATTACGCCTAGCGAATTCACTATTCACGTCGCTAACGAATTAATTCTAAATTAATTCGTTCGCCCGAATTAAAATCTAATTTTAATTCCGCGTCGAAATCCAATTTCGATTAATATATCGAATATATTAATTTTATCGATTAATTCCAAATTAATCGTTCTCTCTCTTTAATTAATATTTTATCCCAGATAAAATATCTCCGCAATTAATCCCAGATTAATTTTCTCTCTCATCGAATTAATCCCAGATTAATTCTATCTCTCTCTTCTAATCCCCGATTAATCAAAGTGCGAGTAATACGTCATCGGTGAATCTTCAGGAAGCGACCCATGAGATCTCCGGATATGTTGGCAGTAAATACGATCGTCGGACTGTCCGAACACGTAAGTACCTCGTACTACGTTTATATCGATTTACAAGACAAGGTTGGCTTCTAGCAAAGCGCCATGCCTACCCAATTCTCCAGAAATATTCTTACAGGAATATATAGATCTGTATCAAGCGTAGTATACCGTAGTATTGTGTATATCGGCCCAGTATCGGATAATCACGTGCTAGGGCTGGGGCTGGATAAGTGTCTGCCCCGTCCGAAGCACATGTCGGATGTCTGGTAACTAGTCTCTATAATCGGATATACATGACTTGTCATAATATCCCGATGGCCGCGCAGCACTTAAGAGCACTAATACCGTATCCTGCGTGACATCATCTCCAATATGACTGAAGTGATACTTCCGTCTTGACATCACACCCAATACTCTACGACTCTCTGATAAACCCAGAAGTGGTGTACTCAGAACCCGTTTAAGTCCCCTACCACCAAGACCAAAGTCTATCGATTATCGTAAGTATTAGCGATGTAAGTCTCAGGTTAAGACCATACACACCTACCTTGATTTCGGCCTCCCATAGACACATAGTCATAATACCAATGGGATTCCGAGGGGTCTATCCAGAGCGAAGCTGTTTCCCGTACCATCGGTGAAACACGACCTCCTATCGCACTTGCATAAGTATCCAATACTTATATATATGAGAACTATGCCGTTGTGCCCTCACAAACGCGCACAAGTGCAATACTAGCCTATTCCGCATTATCGATGTCCAGTCTCGATAATACTACGGCTAGGGATATTTAATGATTAAACCTTCGGGGACTGATACTGTCTCATATCATTCTCAGTCCAGGACTAATCATAGGGACCTCTCTTCATTTATATATCTATGGTGATCTAATCACAAATGATGAGAGTGCAATTTCTTTGTCACATAGTTAATTTGCTACAACAACACAATGATCTGTGCAAATAGTGACGCTATGGGTCATATTATCCAACAATCTCCCACTTGGCACATAGCCAGTCACTCGAGTGTCTAACACCCGAACTATGTACAATTCGCTCAAATTGCTGAGGAAAGGTTTTCGTCAGCGGATTTGTTTGTTTATCGTTTGACGCGATTTACACGATCACCACATTGCCACGATGTATGATCCGAACGAATCAGATGATATAGAAGTATATATCTGGATCGTCGATGAGACCTTTAATTCCTTAGCTTGCGCTGACGCCTAGCTCAGCTGCTAACAGAACTATATCTAATCTAATTAGATTTATTATCGATCCAAATGGCTTCTATTGCTGCCCAGCTGCAGCAATAATCCGCATTTGTTGTTATTCGGCAACAGTTATCTTGCTCGGAAGATTTCCAGCTCACTGTCCCGTTATTCAAACTTTATAGTACCGTAGTATTTAATTTTCGGAAACTTGCAGTAGTGATCCCAGTCACTTCAAGTTCTCCTTCTCCATAGTTTAAGACAACATCTTTAGTTCTCTAAGATACTAACAGATGTCCTTAAATTCAATCCAGTGACTATCACTTGGATTGACCTGATTGTGACTCCATATGCTCGAAGCGTATGAGACACCAATACAAGTACATTTTAAATGTACAATTTCCCAGAGAGTGTTAACAACTCCAAATCTATCCCAGTAGATCTTTATTCCTTGAATAAAGGCGGTTACTCCCCAGAATTCTACAGAGAATATCTATTGAAAGAATATCTATGAAAGCCAAGCTTTCGACAATAGCTTTATGAGAATTTTCACTGTCAGTGCGCTCCCACTAACCTCCATATATACACAAGAATTATTTCGTTTTGAGTTAAATCATAAACCATTATGATTATTTCAAAACGTCAGTTCCAAGAACCCTATGCTTGCTTCAATCCAAACATGGATTGAATAATCCGCAAACCTTGTTTGTCGGTTATACAAAATCGTCAGAATGTTATAAACATTCTCCAAAAGGTTTCCTTTTCAGGAAAGCGATTTTGATTTGTAACTGACATATTTCATAAATGAAATATACAGTTATCAACAAGCATCTTCAAAATGGATTTACCATGGCAACAGGTAAAAGGTTGAACCGTTATTAACACAATGTTGATAACGATACCTTTCCGTCAAAAGCCTAGCTTTGTACGTTGGTATGTTGCCATCCATGTATGTCTTCCTTGAAGACGTATAATGTACCAATAGGCACAATGCTTGTGGTACAACAACTAGTATCCAAAATAGTTGTTAAACATGGAATCCATTCCGAACTCATGGCACTTTGCCATAACAGGGAGTCGATACCTTGTATCACTTCCTCAAAACGTAGTCGGATGGTACACCACCATAAGATTAACATCTTAATGAGGTTAGATCAGAAACCCATACCCTAGGTTGTTTTCTGACTCTATCCGATCTACCCGATTTCTTGTGTATTTGAAGATTAATGGTACAGATTCATCATAGATGAATTGTTTGTGTTCCATTAAGGACTTCGTGCTTTGAATAGTATTACTCCGATTTTCATCGAGTATCACTATCCTCCCACTGACCACTGCATATCGGTATTCCTCTCAGGAAAACCGCATGGTGAGCAACAATCACATTGTTCTCATGTGGGATTTATAAGTACTATACTTATGGTTTCCCTTAGGATAACCTATATTGGCACTAATCCAATTTGGGTTCTTAGTTTGGTATCATCCAAACTTTATGCCTGGCATACCCAAATTATCAGGAATGAGAAACCTCGTTTCTTTCCTGTTCATATCCTATATGATATCTGTCAAACAGATTATATGGAACCTTATTCTAAATAAGTTTTGCACTGTTAATACATATCCTGTTTGAAGGAAATGATAGCTCAGAGCGACTCGTGATAAACCTTATCATGTCCAACAAAATTCGGTTTTAGTTCGGACACACCGTCTAACTGACGTGTCTCGTTTAATTGTGTCCTAGACAACAATGCCATAAATAAGTCTCTATTGATCAATCAATTTGAGCTATTTATTTGTCATTTATTTGTTTGAGATTTTATTATATTCAAAATATAAATTCTGTTATTTACATCTAATGTATTTATCTCAGTATCATCTTTATATAATAAAACACTTTAGTGTTTTAGAATATAAAGGTTCACCCGCAGTGGGTTAAACACTGATAAAGAGATAATGTTTCTAGTCAAACTAGTTACATTATAACAGTTCCTAATTTAAGTACACACCCAAAGGGTAGTTCCTAACTTAGGTATCTACGGTCGAAAAAGCGACTTTCGTCCTTTCCGATTCGCAGAGTAATCTCAGCTTGAAGTCAGTATCATGCTCAAAGCAGATTCTGAACATCAATACATATATATTATGTACCACACTAAGTATTTAAAATCTATTCAATAATACTAGCTGTGAACATAACTAAGACAACATTTTTTTTTTTTAAAGTTAGAGCCTCGCCCTTTCTTTAATTCCTTCGTGTCTTCCATATCCAAATGGTAGTCACTTTGGGATATGTCAATTATCCTTTTCAATATTTCACAAACCTTTGGCCAAGCCTTGGGTTTCGGAATATCGAAACGATGTGCACCTTGTGCTACATGCCCAATTGCAAACTTTGACTTTTCTCCACTAGAATAGTCAATTAATTCTCCAAGAATTATTAATTGCAATTTTAATACTTTTAAATCTAAAGATAGATTTATTATATTTAATTATTAAGCATTAAAGTCATCATCACATAAATCTTCCAAAGATTTTATGCTCTACTATTTGCTTAATTTTGGGCGTAACGTATAATAAGTTATTTTATCAAATAAAGTAACCTATTATTTATTCCCAATTTGAAAATAAATCATTTAAAATATTTTTAATCCCAGATTATATTTTAAATATCCAATTTTTCAATTTCTTATCTTGATTACAATAGTCCAACTATTTAATCAACGATTAGTGGTACTATATATATTATAATGATTATAATAGTCCAACTATATAATCAAATATAATCCAAATTAATTAACCTCAATTACATTGATTACTATAATCCAATTATAAAATCAACTGTAAACTGAAATTAATTAATTCAAATATATTGATTAATATAATCCAATTATATATAATCAAGTATAATACAGTCCAACTGTTTATTAAAACAACAATTTAAATATTAGTCCAACTAACATTTAATATTACGACGAAATAATTTAAATGAGCGCGTTTGGCGAGTGATTGAACGAATGTTGCAAATTCAATACTTGCCTCCCACTATTTTTCGTCGAGCCTCTAACCCTCTGTGGAGTACTCGGGAAACCGTGTTTCCTAGTGGGCTAGGATCCCGTTAAAGTATCATACAATCCTGACTTTGGTCAATAAAAAATTGTATGATAATTAACAAGGTAGATGTCGAAGATCAATTGGATCCCATCCAACTCCTAGATCCAGTAGGTGGACATCCAAGTCCGAAACATATATCTAATATATGCCTATATATCGATATATACCCTACCCGTTTTCCTCTGAATCAACTAGGCCTTGGCTTTGGCCAAAAACAAACCTAGTGATCCCAGTCAAGCGTGGACCCATTGACAGGGAAGCTTCGTAATCAAATGTCTATGGACAAGAAGTGGTCTTGACTTTGGTCAAAAACAAACACAACTTGGACACGACACCGATATATAACAAAGCCTCGTGATTAAAGCACATCTTTGATGACAAGGGCTTGACTTTGGTCAAAAAACAACCCCTGACAATCTCCGATCTTGAGCAAGAATCACTCAATGGAAGGAAATGACGCTTGATATATAACGAGGGTTTTTCGCGTGCAAATTGGCTACCAATTTAATTATCTTTGTTAAGGTCTCATCATCATACACCCTTAAACATGCATTCTAAATACATAATAAAGCGTATATGAAAATAAAATAATAATGATATGCGGATGGATATTTTACATTGATCCTAGATCAAATCTCTCACTTTCTCTCTCCCGCTAGCACTTGTATTATTCTACCCGTTACACTACACTTCTAAAGAAACCTCTTTTACATGGAGGGGAATAGGTGAGAAGAGAATACAAAGAAATAAGAGATAAGGCTGGACACGCAGGTCCAATTTAATAAATCAAATTTTTACAATTTCCAAAATCGCCCAACCCGACTAATATCCATCCGATATACATTATTCAAACATCACAACCATGTATTCATACAAGCATGTTATCAATCAATCAATCAAATTAATTAATCTTGATTATTAGTGATCATCCAATGTTCAAACAAAGATTTGATTTTGTTCGAGTCAAACTCGTATTGCGAACACGTACTCAAAGTACAATTTCTACGAATTAAATTAAATTACATAATTAAATCCAATTTAATACGTATTTAATTCTAATTCATTATTTAATTCTAAATTAAATATTACACTTTTATTAACGAACCTTTACGACTTAAATTCCAAATTTAATCGCAACGGGTCTCAAAGCCCGATTAACATCTAATGTTTTATTTAATTAAAGTCCAATGGGCTTTTAATTAATTTCTATAGGCGTGGACTTTTGGTCAACTCGGGTCAAACCGAACAACCAAAATCCAATCCGGGAGTTACCCCATAAGCCTTTAAATTAATTTTGGCCCATTAGGCCCAATTAAATAATTAAGGTCCATTAAGTCATAATTGGACCTTTTGGATTCGGTTTTGGGCCTAATTGGATCCAACCAATTTTGCCTAAACCCAACTTTGTTACAACAAAGCCCAAAAGCCCAATTACAACCTAACAAGCCCAATTTCCAAAATCAAGCCCAAATTAATTAACTTATAAAATTCCAAATTTCACAATTAATTAACCTAAGTGTAATACACAATCAATTACCCATTAACATTTCTAAAATATCAATTAGCCTAATTAATCATGCACTTTAACAACCAAATAGTGTCCAACACAATTCAATTAAAATCAAACCCAATTAACATGCTATCAAGTCTCGGCAATTAGGGGTTTTTCAATTCGATTCGGTTTCAATCCAATTGAGTCCACAATCTTAATTTCCCAAATCAATTCAATTCATCCAATGAATTAAAACAAAAAATCACAATGAATTTCATGTTCTTAAGATTCGGCCAAGCCACTTTAAAGGGAAAAAATGTTCCAAATCAAAATTCAATCCAATTGAACTTCAAAACAACATTAACCAATTGTTTTAAGTCATCCAATGATCAAACAAAACAAAATTACCAAGACATTAGGGTTTGCAAATTTTCGGCCAAGCCTTCAATTTGGGGAAAATTGAATCCAATCCAATTTCATGAAATTGATCACACACAATCTCAATTAAACATGTTCTAAGCATACTTAAACATCCAATTCAATTAAACATGCTCAAACACATTTTACCCAATTTCAAGTTTCATGTTCAACCTAAAGAATTGGGGAAAATTGATCTAATCCAATTTTCTTGAAATTGATCATGCACAACTTCAATTCAACCTCATTCAAGCATACTTCATCAAACAATTCAACCAAATCATGCCTAAATCGAGTTTACCCAAATTAAAGTTTGACCAAAATAAGCAAATTGGGGAAAATCAATCCAATGATTTTTTATCAAATTGATTACATACAACTCAAATTCAATCATATATAATCATTCTCAAACAATCAATTTGACAGAATCAAGCTAAAATCAAAAAGCCCCAATTTGCTCAAGAACCCTAATTCGGTTTTCATGCATCAAAAGCTCATGATACCATTGTAGAGTTCAATCAAGTCCCAAGGATCAACAAATCATGCATAAAAACCGCATATGAACACATCAAAGGAGGTGCGGAATATACTCACATTGAATTTCGGTTTTGATGAATGAAGAACAAGGTGCGATTTTGCCTCCCTCCAAGCTCGGCAATGGCTTCTGGAACTGCAGTGAACGCACGGTGGTGACTGGTTCGGCTTCCTCCATGTTCGGCCATTGATGAGCACCATTGAAGCTCAAAGCTTCAAGCTTTCCAAGCTCATGAAGACACTTCCCTATCACCTATGTATTACTCAAGGTGTGCTAGCACTTGTTCATCTTCCATTTTGCTTCTCAAATCTCGGTCAAACCAGAAAAAAATTTGAGAAAAATCGGCTTGAGACCGTGAAGATGAAGAGAAGAAAAGGAGGGAGATGAGAGAAAACGTACATGTTGCATGTTGGAGAGAGAGAGTGATAATTTATATATATTTTTTTTTATTTTATTTTCAAAAAACAAAATAATATATATAAATCATTATCATATATTTCAAAAGTAAAAAGCAAAAGTCTAATAATGCTTTTTCTACTTTTACCATCATTTCTACTTTACTTTAAGTCATATCACATCACTTTAATAAAGTGACATGTTGTCAAGTCACATCACTCAAAGTGACAATTGATTTGACGCATGATGTGACAAACGATTTGACGCTTGATGTGACTCGCGTGCCGCGCTCGAATTCGAAATGCGAATGCGCTCGCAATCACTCTCGGGCTCGGGTTCGCTAATTCCAAATTAACGAATTTTCCGTCGCGTCGTAATTAAGTGATTACGCCTAGCGAATTCACTATTCACGTCGCTAACGAATTAATTCTAAATTAATTCGTTCGCCCGAATTAAAATCTAATTTTAATTCCGCGTCGAAATCCAATTTCGATTAATATATCGAATATATTAATTTTATCGATTAATTCCAAATTAATCGTTCTCTCTCTTTAATTAATATTTTATCCCAGATAAAATATCTCCGCAATTAATCCCAGATTAATTTTCTCTCTCATCGAATTAATCCCAGATTAATTCTATCTCTCTCTTCTAATTAATCCCAGATTAATCAAAGTGCGAGTATACGTCATCGGTGAATCTTCAGGAAGCGACCCATGAGATCTCCGGATATGTTGGCAGTAAATACGATCGTCGGACTGTCCGAACACGTAAGTACCTCGTACTACGTTTATATCGATTTACAAGACAAGGTTGGCTTCTAGCAAAGCGCCATGCCTACCCAATTCTCCAGAAATATTCTTACAGGAATATATAGATCTGTATCAAGCGTAGTATACCGTAGTATTGTGTATATCGGCCCAGTATCGGATAATCACGTGCTAGGGCTGGGGCTGGATAAGTGTCTGCCCCGTCCGAAGCACATGTCGGATGTCTGGTAACTAGTCTCTATAATCGGATATACATGACCTGTCATAATATCCCGATGGCCGCGCAGCACTTAAGAGCACTAGTACCGTATCCTGCGTGACATCATCTCCAATATGACTGAAGTGACTTCCGTCTTGACATCACACCCAATACTCTACGACTCTCTGATAAACCCAGAAGTGGTGTACTCAGAACCCGTTTAAAGTCCCCTACCACCAAGACCAAAGTATCGATTATCGTAAGTATTAGCGATGTAAGTCTCAGGTTAAGACCATACACACCTACCTTGATTTCGGCCTCCCATAGACACATAGTCATAATACCAATGGGATTCCGAGGGGTCTATCCAGAGCGAAGCTGTTTCCCGTACCATCGGTGAAACACAACCTCCTATCGCACTTGCATAAGTATCCAATACTTATATATATGAGAACTATGCCGTTGTGCCCTCACAAACGCGCACAAGTGCAATACTAGCCTATTCCGCATTATCGATGTCCAGTCTCGATAATACTACGGCTAGGGATATTTAATGATTAAACCTTCGGGGACTGATACTGTCTCATATCATTCTCAGTCCAGGTACTAATCATAGGGACCTCTCTTCATTTATATATCTATGGTGATCTAATCACAAATGATGAGAGTGCAATTTCCTTATTACATAGTTAATTTGCTACAACAACACAATGATCTGTGCAAATAGTGACGCTATGGGTCATATTATCCAACAGTATGGTGAAGGAAGGTTGGACTATTATTGTTGTAAACCTTCTTTTAAGGGTTTTGGAAACCATGTTGCTAATCAAGAGTTGTTGACCCCTCTTAGATGACCTAGATTTGATCTTGAGTTGTTTCTTTTGTTGAGACTTTGATTGGATTGGAAGAATGATGATTAAAGTAATGGATTTAACCAATTTGGTCTAATTGTTCATTTTGAAGAATTTGAAAATTATGGTTCATGACCAATTCCAAATTGGGGGCTTTTCAATTGTTGTGATGGGATGTGATATGACATATCAAGTTTTCATGTTGATTGGATTACATCTTGATGTGTTTTGATGCATGAAATGACAAAGTGACAATAATGCACCAAGGAGGAGCTCTCGGCCAAAAATAAGGAATTTGATTTTGTGCTTTGGTGTTTTGATGTTTTGAACATGTTAAGTTCATCTTAAAATGATTTAGAATCATTCAAAATTGATTTGATCAATTTCGGACTAAAAATGGACAAAAATACCAAGTAAGGGTAATTTGGTAAATTCACTTAAATATGATTTATTGAATTTATTTCATAATTTGATTATTGGAATATTAAATAAATATGTTTATTTGATTATCCGAGAAAAAGTTTTGAAATCGGAAAATACGATTTTCCACCACTTCCGATGCGTTACCGGGATTTAGCCCCTAAAACCCCTACAGTGTGTGTGTGTATATACATACATAAAAAAAACAAAAAAATCATATAAGTAAAATATGTATGTTTGTCAAAATGCCTTTAATAATGTTACGTTGGGAAACATTTAAATTTATGATTGTATAATCTTTGAAAAGTGCTTCGCACAAATGTACTAAAACTTTAATGAAACGTCGTGCTCATTCTTATTTTGAAAAAAATCTTCCAAAGCTTCGATTTATTCATTACACACTTTATTACATATATGTATACCGATATACAGACCGAGTACAAGAGGCATACCTAATTCAAATCAGAAACTTTATACACGAAATCCCTTCGAAAGTTCAAAACCCATATTACATCAAACATATAAAAACTCAAAGGAAAACATAACATATATATGTTTTCAAATCTTCTACCTAACAAACATATCATAACCATCAATAACGAACTGATCACATAAACATATACCACACGCATATCACAAGTTCAGTCTCATTCACACAACAGAAATAGATAACACACAAACAATCTTTAAACAACCAAATGACATTGATTATCAGAAATGGAAAACATATTAAGAACTCTTTATAAACAATAACATACATTATCAAAAACAGAAACATATCACAGATTCTTTAAAGACAGTCACTTTCTATATCAGATACGCTAATCACATTGCAAGTTCCATAATCCGGAATAGAAATTAGAATGCAGATACCGATGACTGATCTAAATTGATAGCAGATTCATAAATTAGAATGTGAATTTCTTACAGACAAACACATTCTTTATCAAAAACAGAACACAACACGGAAGCCTGAGAGACATCACAATCATTGTCAGAATCGAAAACCACACTACAGACTCCATACAATCATCTCATATATGATAAGAAATTAGAATACGCGGTAATCATTTTTTAAAATTCAACTTATATAAAAAGGAATATTTATGAAATCGGAATCTTCCAAAATCTAAAATCATCAAACTAATAAGATGTCCATTATCCGAGTCGCGCACAAAGACCTGACTGTTGGACAATTATGACCCATAGCGTCACTATTTGTACAGATCATTGTGTTGTTGTACAAATTAACTATGTGAGAAAGGAGATTGCACTCTTATCATTTGTGATTAGATCACCTAGATGTATAAATGATGAGAGGTCCCTATGATTTGTTCCTGGACGGAGAATGATATGAGACAGTATCAGTCCACGAAGGATAAATCATTAAATATCCCTAGTCAGAGCATTGTCGAGATTGGACATCGATAAATGCGTAAAAGACTAGTATTACACTTGTGCGCGTTGTGAGGGCATAACGGTATAGTTCTCATATATTTGGGTATAGGATACTCATGCAAGTGTAATAGGAGGTTGTGTTTTACCGATGGTACGGGAAACAGCTTCGCTCTGGATAGACCCCCTCGGAATTCCATTGGTAGTATGACTATGTGTCTATGGAAGTCCGAAATCAGGGTAGGTGTATTTGGTCTTAACCTGAGACTTGCACCGCTAATACTTGCGAAAATCAATATACTTTGGTTGAGGTCGTCCAGGGCTTTAACAGGTTCTGTGTACGCCAATACTGGGTATATAGAGAATCGTAGTGTGTTGGGTGTGATGTCAAGATGGAAGTGTCACTCCAGTCATATGGAGATGATGGTCACGTAGGATACGGGATTGGTTCTCTGAAATGCTGCAGCTATCGGGATAAAATGACAAGGTCATGTTTATCCGATTATAGAGACTAGTTACCAGACATCCGACATGTGCTTCGTACGGGGCAGACACAATTCCAGCCCCAGGCCTAGCACGTGATCATCCGATACTTGACAGAAATACGCAATACTACGTATACTACGCCTGATATAGATCCTTTATTCCTGTAAGGATATTTCCAGAGAATTGGGTAGTCATTGCGCTTTGCTAGAGGCCAACCTTGTCTTGTAAATTGGTATAAACGTAGTACTTGGTACTTACGTGTTCGGATAGTCCGACGACTGAATTTACTACCAACATATCCGGGGATCTCATGGGTGGCTTCCCAAAGATTCACCGATGACGTATGACTCGCACTCTAAATTAATTTGGGATTAATTAGAAGAGAGAGAAAATTAATCTGGGATTAATTGCAGAGATATTTTATCTGGGATAAAATATCAATTAAAGAGAGATAACGGTTAATTTGGAATTAATCGAGAAATTAATATATTCGATAAATTAAACGAAATTGGATTTTGACGCAGAATTAAAATTAGATTTTAATTCGTGCGAACGAATTAATTTAGAATTAATTCGTTAGCGACGTGAATAGTGATTTCGCTAGGCGTAATCATTTATTACAAAGCATCGGAAAATTCGTTAATTTGGAATTAGCGAACCCGAGCCCGAGATTATTTGCGAGCGCATTCGCATTTCGAATTCGAGTGCGGCACGTTGTTGGACAAAATGACCATAGCGTCACTATTTGTAAGATCACGGTGTTGTTGTACAAATTAACTATGTGACAAGGAAATTGCACTCTCATCATTTGTGATTAGATCACCATAAATGTATAAATGAAGAGAGGTCCATATGATTAGTTCCTGGATTGAGAATGATATGAGACAGTATCAATCCCCGAAGGATTAATCATTAAATATCCATAGCCGGAGTATTATCGAGACAGGACATCGATAATACGGAATAGGCTAGTATTGCACTTGTGCGCGTTGTGAGGGCACAACGGCATAGTTCTCATATATATAAGTATTGGATACTTATGCAAGTGCGATAGGAGGTCGTGTTTCACCGATGGTACGGGAAACAGCTTCGCTCTGGATAGACCCCTCGGAATCCCATTGGTATTATGACTATGTGTCTATGGGAGGCCGAAATCAAGGTAGGTGTGTATAGTCTTAACCTGAGACTTGCATCGCTAATACTTACGATAATCGATAGACTTTGGTCTTGGTGGTACAGGGCTTTAACCGGTTCTGCGTACACAACTTCTGGGTTTATCAGAGAGTCGTAGTGTATTGGGTGTGATGTCAAGACGGAAGTATCACTTCAGTTATAGTGGAGATGATGTCACGCAGGATACGGTATTAGTGCTCTTAAGTGTTGCGCAACCATCGGGATATTATGACTAGGTCATACATATCCGATTATAGAGACTAGTTACCAGACATCCGACATGTGCTTCGGACGGGGCAGACACTTATCCAGCCCCAGCCCTAGCACGTGACTATCCGATACTGGCCGATATACACAATACTACGGTATACTACGCTTGATACAGATCTATATATTCCTGTAAGAATATTTCTGGAGAATTGGGTAGGCATGGCGCTTTGCTAGAAGCCAACCTTGTCTTGTAAATCGGTATAAACGTAGTACGAGGTACTTACGTGTTCGGATAATCCGACGATCGTATTTACTGCCAACATATCCGGAGATCTCATGGGTCGCTTCCTGAAGATTCACCGATGATGTATAACTCGCACTTAATTAATCTAAGATTAATTAGAAGAGAGAAAATTAATCTGGGATTAACTGCGGAGATATTTTATCTGGGATTAAATATTAATTAAAGAGAGAGAACGATTAATTTGGAATTAATCGATAAAATAATATATTTGATATATTATTAAGAAATTGGATTTTGACGCGGAATTGAAATTAGATTTTAATTCGGGCGAACGAATTAATTTAGAATTAATTCGTTAGCGACGTGAATAGTGACTTCGCTAGGCGTAATCATTTAATTACGACGCGACGGAAAATTCGTTAATTTGGAATTAGCGAACCCGAGCCCGGGATTATTTGCGAGCGCATTCGCATTTCGAATTCGAGTGCGGTACGGAAGTTAATTCGAGCGTCAAATCGCTAGTCACATCAAGCGTCAAATCACATGTCACTTTGAGTGATGTGACATTTGAGTGATTGATGTGGTAGTTGAAAGCAGTTAATAGCTTTTGCTTAATGCTTTTTGACTTTTGTTTTTTGAAATTGAAAAAATGGTAATTGGTTTATTAATTTTTGAAAATATAAATAAACCAAATACATTTTTTAATGTAACTTCTCTCTCCTCTCATTCACACTTTCGTGAAACCCTTTTCCTCTCTTTTCATCTCTTCCTCTCTCACTCACGGCTTGGAGCCATTTTTGTTCTCCAATTTTTGGTTTGACCGAATTTGTGAGAAGCAAAGGAAGAAGAGAAGTTGCTAGCACACACACATGGGTTATATTATGGTGATAGGGAAACGAATTTATGAGCATGGAAAAGCTTGAAGCTTGGAGCTTCAATGGAGTTCACATGGCCGATTCTTGGAGGACTTGGAGGCCAAAACCGAGCAGCCCACTGCTTGAAGAAGCCACTGCCGAGCATGGAGAGAGGCAGAAAACGCATCTTGTTCTTCATCGCAACAAAACCGATCATGTGAGTATGATTCCGCCTTACTCATTTGATGTATTCACTCGTTTTTATGCATGATTTATGATCTTGGGACTTGATTGAAACTCAACAATGGTATCTTGAGCTATTGGTTGCATAAAACGAATTAGGGTTCTTGAGCAAAATTTGGGGCTTTTTGATTTAAGCATGATTTTAACAAATTGTTTGTTTAAGAATGCTTGTATATGAATAAATTAGAGTTATATGTAATCAATTTGATGAAAAATTAATTGGATTGATTTTCCCCAATTTGCTTAATGTTGGCCAAAACTTTAATTTGGGTAAACAATTTGAGCATCAAATGATTAAATTGTTTAGTATAGTATGCTTGAATGAGGTTGAATTGATGTTGTGCATAATCAATTTCATGAAATTTGGTTGGATCCATTTTTCCCTAAATTTTGGGCATGACAAATTTGGGTAAACTTGATTTTGAGCATGTTTAATGAAATTGGATGATTTAGAATGCTTGAATGTTGTTTAATTGATGATTGATTAGATCAATTTGATGAAAAAGTGTTTGGAACAATTTTCCCCAATTTGCTTGTGATGGCCGAATTTGGCAAGTGCCCTATTGTCTTTGGTTTTTTGATTTTTTGTTCATTGGATGACTTAGAAATCATTTGGGGATGTTGAATTTATGTTTATTGGGTTCAATTGGATTGAATTTGATTTGGGCATTTTTTTCCCCTTATGGCCGAGAACTTGAATGCATTAAATGGGTTTGATTTTGATTTAATTATGTTGGACATGATTAATTGATGTTAAGCATGATTAATTGGACAAATTTGATGTTTTGGAAACTTTGATTTGGGCAATTAATAATGCTATACACTTTAGGTAATTTAATTGGAAAATTTGGAATTTTTGGAATTAAATTATTGGGCTTAAAATTGGATTTGGGCTTTCAAAGTTGTTATTGGGTTTATTGGACTTTGTTGTACAAAGTTGGTTTAGGCCAAAATTGGTTGGATCCAATTAGGCCCAAAACCGCTTCCAAAAGGCCCAAATGCGACTAATGAACCTTTAACGTTTAATTGGGCCTAATGGGCCTAAATTAATTTATGGGCTTATGGGGTAACTCCCGGATTGGACTTTGGTTGCGGGTTTGACCCGAGTTGACCAAAAGTCCACGCCTCAAGAAATTAATTAAAAGCCCATTGGACTTTAATTAAATTAATATTGGATATTAATCGGGCTTTGAGACCCGTAACGATTAAATTTGGAATTTAAGTCGTAAAGGTTTATTTTATAAAGTGTAATATTTAATTTGGAATTAAATAATGAATTAGAATTAAATACGTATTAAATTGGATTTAATCATGTAATTTAATTTAATTAGTAGAAATCGTACTTTGAGTACGTGTTCGCAATACGAGTTTGACTCGAACAAAATCAAATCTTTGTTTGAACATTGGATGATCACTAATTATCAAGATTAATTAATTGGATTAGATTGATTGATAACATGCTTGTATGAATACATGGTTGTGATGTTTGAATAATGTATATCGGATGGATATTAGTCGGGTGGGGCGATTTTGGAAATTGTAATAAATTTGATTTATTAATTGGACCTGCGTGTCCAGCCTATATCTCTATTTCTTTGTATTCTCTTCTCACCTATTCCCCTCCATGTAAATGAGGTTTCTTTAGAAGTGTAGTGTAACGGGTAGAAGTAATTACATGTGCTAGCTTTGGAGAGAGAAAATGAGAGATTTGATCTAGGATCAATGTAAAATATCCATCCGCATATCATTATTATTTTATCATATGCGCTTTATTATGTGTTTAGAATGCTGTTTAAGGGTGTATGATGAGACCTTAACAAAGTAATTAAAATTGGTAGCCAATTTGCACGCGAAAAACCCTCGTTAAATATCAAGCGTTTATTTTCCTTCCATTGAGTGATTCTTACTCAAGATCCGAGATTGGCAGGGGTTGTTGGCCAAAGTCAAGCCCTTGTCCGTCGAAGATGTGTTTTAATCACGAGGCTTTGTTCCATATCGGTGTCGTGTCCAAGTTGTGGTTTGTTGGCCAAAGTCAAGACCACTTCTTGTCCATTGACATTGATTACGAAGCTTCCATGTCAATGGGTCCGCGCTTGACTGGGATCACTAGGTTTGTTGTGCCAAAGCCAAGGCCTAGTTGATTCAGAGGAAAAAGGTTAGGGTATAAATATTGGATATAGGGCATATATAAGATATATGTTTAGGACTTGGATGTCCACCTACTGGATCTAGGAGTTGGATGAGATCCAATTGATCTTAGAGATCTACCTAGTTAATTATCATACAATTTGTTGGCCAAAGTCAAGATTGTGTGATATTTAACGGGATCCTAGCCCACTAGGAAACACGGTTTCCCGAGTACTCGACAGAGGGTTAGAGGCTCGACGAAAAATAGTGGGAGGTAAGAATTGAATTTGCAATACTCGTTCAATTACTCGCCATACGCGCTCATTTAAATTATTTCGTCATTAGATTAAATTTAGTTGGACTAATATTTAAATTGTTGTTTTAATAAACAGTTGGACTGTATTATACTTGATTATATAAATTGGATTATATTAATCAATATATTTGAATTAATTAATTTCAGTTTACAGTTGATTTTATAATTGGATTATAGTAATCAATGTAATTGAGGTTAATTAATTGGATTATATTTGATTATATAGTTGGACTATTATAATCATTATAATATATATAGTACCACTAATCGTTGATTAAATAGTTGGACTATTGTAATCAAGATAAAATTGAAAAGTTGGATATTAAAATATAATCTGGGATTGAAATATTTTAAATGATTTAATTTTCAAATTGGGAATAAATAATAGGTTACTTTATTTGATAAAATAACTTATTATACCTTAAGCCCAAAATTAAGCAAAATAAGTAGAGCGTAAAATCTTTGGAAGATTTATGTGATGATGACTTTAATGCTTAATTTAATATACTTGTCATAAATCTAATTTTAGATTTAAGAAGTATTAAAATTGCAATTTATAATTCTTGGAGAATTAATTGACTATTCTAGAGGAGATAAAGTCAAAGTTTGCAATTGGGCATGTAGCACGAGGTGCACATCGTTTCGATATTCTAAAAACCCAAGGCTTGGCCTAAGGTTTCTGAAATATTGAAAAGGATAATTGACATATCCCAAAGTGACTACCATTTGGATATGGCAGACACGAAGGAATTAAAGAAAGGGCGAGGCTCTAACTTTAAAAATATTTGTCTTAGTTATGTTCACAGCTAGTATTGAAATTAGATTTTAAATACTTAGTGTGGTACATAAAATATATGTATTGATGTTCAGAATCTGCTTTGAGCAGGATACTGACTTCAAGCTGAGATTGCTCTGCGAATCGGAAACGGGACGAAAGTCGCTGTTTCGACCGTAGATACCTAAGTTTAGGAACTACCCTTTGGGTATATACTTAAATTAGGAACTGTTATAATGTAACTAGTTTGACTAGAGACATTATCTCTATATCAGTGTTTAATCCATTGGGATAAACCTTTATATTATAGAACACTAAGTGTTTTATTATATAAGATGATACTGAGATAAATACATTAGATGTAAAATAACAGAATTTATATTTTGAATATAAATAAAATCTCAAACATATAAAATGACAAATAAATAGCTCAAATTGATTTGATCAATAGAGACTTATTTGTGGCATTGTTGTCTGGGACACAATTTACAAGACTCGTATATCCACACTTTTGAAGAGTGGATACTAGGACTGATTTGACTATTCAAATAAAGTCTACGAATCTAGTTTGTTAGGTAAAGTACCTAAAACACTGTTTACTTGGTAATAGTGTAAGTGCCACCGATCTGTTAGCCCTATTCATGGTGAAGTAAGTGGGCCCATATCTAGCTAGGCTAGATGTGAACATGAATATTTCGTGACCCTAAAACGGATGTGGCATCACGTTATGGTTATGTGTTTCTTTTGAAGAACACAAATCGGAAACTTTTAGAGTTTCGACACGAAATAGACAAACAGATCGGCTATAGTATTATGCCGCCACGGTAAGACCGTATTGGAAAATACTTAAGCAGTAAGTTTCATATGTACTTGAAAGAGTATAGTATTCTTTCAAATGAGGACTCCTCCCGGAACACGTCAAAGTGACGGTGTGTCCGAACGGATTAACCGAATCATGTTGGACATGATAAGGCTAATCAAGAGTCGCTCTGAGCTACCATTTCCTTCAACGGATAAGTTTTAACAGTGCAATAACTTATTTAGAATAAGGTTCCATATAAATCTGTTTGACAGATGTCATATAGGATATGAACAGGGAAGAAACAAGGTTTCTCATTCCTGATAATTTGGGTATGCCAGGCATAACGTTTGGATGATACCAAACTAAGGACCCAAATTGGATAAGTGCCAATATAGGTTATCCTAAGGGAAACCATAAGTATAGTACTTATAAATCTCACATGAGAACAATGTGATTGTTGCTCACCATGCGGTTTTTCCTGAGAGGAATACCGATATGCAGTGGTCAGTGGGAGGATAGTGATACTCGATGAAAATCGGAGTAATACTGTTCAAGGCACAAGGTCCGTAATGGAACACAAATAGTTCATCAATGATGAATCTTGTACCATTAATCTTCGAATACACAAGAACTGAGTAGATCGGATAGAGTCAGAAAACAACCTAGGGTATGGGTTTCTGATCTAACCTCATAAAGATGTCAATCTTATGAAGGTATATCCACCGACTACGTTTGTTGAGGACCTATTATGGCAAAGTGCCATGAGTCCGAAATGGATTCCATATATAACAACTATTTTGGATACTAGTTGTTGTACCACAAGGCATTGTGCCTATTGGTACATTAAACGTCTTCAAGGAAGACATACATGGAAGGCAACATACCAACGTACAAAGCTGGGCTTTTGAGGAAAGGTATCGTTATCAACATTGTGTTAATAACGGTTCAACCTTTTACCTGTTGCCATGGTAAATCCATTTTGAAGATGCTTGTTGATAACTGCATATTTCATTTATGAAATGTGTCAGTTGCAGATCAAAATCGCTTTCCTGAAAAGGAAACCTTTTGGAGGATGCTTACAACATCCTGACGATTTTGTATAACCGACAAACAAGGTTTGCGGTTATTCGATCCATGTTTGGATTGAAACAAGCATAAGGTTCTTGGAACTGACGTTTTGAAATAATCATAATGGTTTATGATTTGACTCAAAACGAAATAATTCTTGTGTATATAAGGAGGTTAGTGAGAGGGCACTGACAATTAAATTCCCATAAAACAATCGGTGAAAGCTTGGCTTTCATAGAAATTCTCCGTAGAATTCTGGGGAGTAACAACCTTTATTCAAGGAATAAAGATCTACAGGGATAGATTTGGAGTTGTTAACACTCTGGAAATTGTACATTTAAAATGTACTTGTATTGGTGTCTCATACGCTTCGAGCATATGGAGTCACAATCGGGTCAATCCAAGTGATAGTCACTGGATTGAAGATTAAGAACATCTGTTAGTATCTGAGAGAACTAAAGATGTGTCTTAAACTATGGAGATGAGAACTTGAAGTGACTAGGATCACTGCTGCAAGTTTCCAAACCGGTAAATACTGCGGTACTATAAAAGTTTGAACACTGGGACAGTGAGCTGGAAATATTCCGAGCAAGATAACTGTTGCCGAATTAACAACAAATGCGGATTATTGCTGCAGCTGAGGCAGCAATAGAAGCCATTTGGATCGATAATAAATCTAATTAAATTAGATATAGTTCTTTTAGCAGCTGAGCTAGGCGTCAGCACAGGCTAAGGAATTAAAGGTCTCATCGACGATCCAAATATATACTTCTATATCATCTGATTCGTTCGGATCATACATCGTGGCGATGTGATGATCGTATAAATCGCGTCAGAAGATAATTACGCAAATCCGCTGACGAAAACCTTTCCTCAGCAATTTGAGCGAACCGTATATAGTTCGGGTGTTAGACACTCGAGTGACTGGCTATGTGCCAAGTGGGAGATTGTTGGACAAAATGACCCATAGCGTCACTATTTGTACAGATCACGGTGTTGTTGTACAAATTAACTATGTGACAAGGAAATTGCACTCTCATCATTTGTGATTAGATCACCATAAATGTATAAATGAAGAGAGGTCCATATGATTAGTTCCTGGATTGAGAATGATATGAGACAGTATCAATCCCCGAAGGATTAATCATTAAATATCCCTAGCCGGAGTATTATCGAGACAGGACATCGATAATGCGGAATAGGCTAGTATTGCACTTGTGCGGGTTGTGAGGGCACAACGGCATAGTTCTCATATATATAAGTATTGGATACTTATGCAAGTGCGATAGGAGGTCGTGTTTCACATCACCGATGGCGGGAAACAGCTTCGCTCTGGATAGACCCCTCGGAATCCCATTGGTATTATGACTATGTGTCTATGGGAGGCCGAAATCAAGGTAGGTGTGTATAGTCTTAACCTGAGACTTGCATCGCTAATACTTACGATAATCGATAGACTTTGGTCTTGGTGGTACAGGGCTTTAACCGGTTCTGCGTACACCACTTCTGGGTTTATCAGAGAGTCGTAGTGTATTGGGTGTGATGTCAAGACGGAAGTATCACTTCAGTCATATTGGAGATGATGTCACGCAGGATACGGTATTAGTGCTCTTAAGTGTTGCGCAACCATCGGGATATTATGACTAGGTCATACATATCCGATTATAGAGACTAGTTACCAGACATCCGACATGTGCTTCGGACGGGGCAGACACTTATCCAGCCCCAGCCCTAGCACGTGACTATCCGATACTGGGCCGATATACACAATACTACGGTATACTACGCTTGATACAGATCTATATATTCCTGTAAGAATATTTCTGGAGAATTGGGTAGGCATGGCGCTTTGCTAGAAGCCAACCTTGTCTTGTAAATCGGTATAAACGTAGTACGAGGTACTTACGTGTTCGGATAATCCGACGACCGTATTTACTGCCAACATATCCGGAGATCTCATGGGTCGCTTCCTGAAGATTCACCGATGATGTATAACTCGCACTTAATTAATCTAGGATTAATTAGAAGAGAGAGAAAATTAATCTGGGATTAACTGCGGAGATATTTTATCTGGGATAAAATATTAATTAAAGAGAGAGAACGATTAATTTGGAATTAATCGATAAAATAATATATTTGATATATTATTAAGAAATTGGATTTT
Organism: Zanthoxylum bungeanum; assembly: GCA_019454045.1. NCBI lineage: Eukaryota > Viridiplantae > Streptophyta > Magnoliopsida > Sapindales > Rutaceae > Zanthoxylum > Zanthoxylum bungeanum. Next base: position 57,544 of record SKCR01029335.1, on the reverse strand, counting down.
GACGCGGAATTGAAATTAGATTTTAATTCGGGCGAACGAATTAATTTAGAATTAATTCGTTAGCGACGTGAATAGTGATTTCGCTAGGCGTAATCATTTAATTACGACGCGACGGAAAATTCGTTAATTTGGAATTAGCGAACCCGAGCCCGGGATTATTTGCGAGCGCATTCGCATTTCGAATTCGAGTGCGGCACGCAAGTTAATTCGAGCGTCAAATCGCTAGTCACATCAAGCGTCAAATCACATGTCACTTTGAGTGATGTTGATATTTGAGTGATGTGATGTGGTAGTTGAAAGCATTTAATAGCTTTTGCTTTATGCTTTTTGACTTTTGTTTTTTGAAATTGAAAAATGGTAATTGGTTTATTAATTTTTGAAAATATAATAAACAAATACATGTTTTAATGTAACTCTCTCTCTCCTCTCATTCACGTTCACGTTTTTCGTGAAACCCTTTCCCTCTCTTTTCATCTTCCTCATTCTCACTCACGGCTTGGAGCCATTTTTGTTCTCCAATTTTTGGTTTGACCGAATTTGTGAGAAGCAAAGGAAGAAGAGAAGTGCTAGCACACACACATGGGTTATATTATGGTGATAGGGAAACGAATTTATGAGCATGGAAAAGCTTGAAGCTTGGAGCTTCAATGCAGTCTCACATGGCCGATTCTTGGAGGGACTTTGGAGGCCAAAACCGAGCAGCCCACTGCTTGAAGAAGCCACTGCCGAGCATGGAGAGAGGCAGAAAACGCATCTTGTTCTTCATCGCAACAAAACCGATCTATGTGAGTAATGATTCCGCCTTACTCATTTGATGTATTCACTCGTTTTTATGCATGATTTATGATCTTGGGACTTGATTGAAACTCAACAATGGTATCAGAGCTATTGGTTGCATAAAACGAATTAGGGTTCTTGAGCAAAATTTGGGGCTTTTTGATTTAAGCATGACTTTAACAAATTGTTTGTTTAAGAATGCTTGTATATGAATAAATTAGAGTTATATGTAATCAATTTGATGAAAAATTAATGGATTGATTTTCCCCAATTTGCTTAATGTTGGCCAAAACTTTAATTTGGGTAAACTCAATTTGAGCATCAAATGATTAAATTGTTTAGTATAGTATGCTTGAATGAGGTTGAATTGATGTTATGCATAATCAATTTCATGAAATTGGTTGTTTGATCCATTTTTCCCTAAATTTTGGGCATGACAAATTTGGGTAAACTTGATTTTGAGCATGTTTATGAAATTGGATGATTTAGAATGCTTGAATGTTGTTTAATTGATGATTGATTAGATCAATTTGATGAAAAAGTGTTTGGAACAATTTTCCCCAATTTGCTTGTGATGGCCGAATTTGGCAAGTGCCCTATTGTGTTGGTTTTTTGATTTTTTGTTCATTGGATGACTTAGAAATCATTTGGGGATGTTGAATTTATGTTTGATTGGGTTCAATTGGATTGAATTTGATTTGGGCATTTTTTTCCCCTTATGACCGAGACTTTAGCATGTATTAATGGGGTTTGATTTTGATTTAATTATGTTGGACATGATTAATTGATGTTAAGCATGATTAATTGGACAAATTTGATGTTTTGGAAACTTTGATTTGGGCAATTAATAATGCTATACACTTTAGGTAATTTAATTGGAAAATTGGAATTTTTGGAATTAAATTATTGGGCTTAAAATTGGATTTGGGCTTTCAAAGTTGTTATTGGGTTTATTGGACTTTGTTGTACAAAGTTGGATTAGGCCAAAATTGGTTGGATCCAATTAGGCCCAAAACCGCTTCCAAAAGGCCCAAATGCGACTAATGAACCTTTAACGTTTAATTGGGCCTAATGGGCCTAAATTAATTTATGGGCTTATGGGGTAACTCCCGGATTGGACTTTGGTTGCGGTTTGACCCGAGTTGACCAAAAGTCCACGCCTCAAGAAATTAATTAAAAGCCCATTGGACTTTAATTAAATTAATATTGGATATTAATCGGGCTTTGAGACCCGTAACGATTAAATTTGGAATTTAAGTCGTAAAGGTTTATTTTATAAAGTGTAATATTTAATTTGGAATTAAATAATGAATTAGAATTAAATACGTATTAAATTGGATTTAATCATGTAATTTAATTTAATTAGTAGAAATCGTACTTTGAGTACGTGTTCGCAATACGAGTTTGACTCGAACAAAATCAAATCTTTGTTTGAACATTGGATGATCACTAATTATCAAGATTAATTAATTGGATTAGATTGATTGATAACATGCTTGTATGAATACATGGTTGTGATGTATGAATAATGTATATCGGATGGATATTAGTCGGGTGGGGCGATTTTGGAAATTGTAATAATTTGATTTTTATTAATTGGACCTGCGTGTCCAGCCTTATCTCATATTTCTTTGTATTCTCTTCTCACCTATTCCCCCCATGTAAATGAGGTTTCTTTAGAAGTGTAGTGTAACGGGTAGAAGTAATTAAATGTGCTAGCTTTGGAGAGAGAAAATGAGAGATTTGATCTAGGATCAATGTAAAATATCCATCCGCATATCATTATTATTTTATCAGATGCGCTTTATTATGTGTTTAGAATGTATGTTTAAGGGTGTATGATGATGAGACCTTAACAAAGATAATTAAAATTGGTAGCCAATTTGCACGCGAAAAACCCTCGTTAAATATCAAGCGTTTATTTTCCTTCCATTGAGTGATTCTTACTCAAGATCCGAGATTGGCAGGGGTTGTTGGCCAAAGTCAAGCCCTTGTCCGTCGAAGATGTGTTTTAATCACGAGGCTTTGTTCCATATTGGTGTCTTGTCCTAGTTGTGGTTTGTTGGCCAAAGTCAAGACCACTTCTTGTCCAACGACATTGATTACGAAGCTTCCATGGTCAATGGGTCCACGCTTGACTGGGATCACTAGGTTTGTTGTGCCAAAGCCAAGGCCTAGTTGATTCAGAGGAAAAAGGTTAGGGTATAAATATTGGATATATAGGCATATATAAGATATATGTTTAGGACTTGGATGTCCACCTACTGGATCTAGGAGTTGGATGAGATCCAATTGATCTTAGAGATCTACCTAGTTAATTATCATACAATTTGTTGGCCAAAGTCAAGATTGTGTGATATTTAACGGATCCTAGCCCACTAGGAAACACGGTTTCCCGAGTACTCGACAGAGGGTTAGAGGCTCGACGAAAAATAGTGGGAGGTAAGAATTGAATTTGCAATACTCGTTCAATTACTCGCCATACGCGCTCATTTCAATTATTTCGTCATTAGATTAAATATTAGTTGGACTAATATTTAAATTGTTGTTTTAATAAACAGTTGGACTGTATTATACTTGATTATATATAATTGGATTATATTAATCAATATATTTGAATTAATTAATTTCAGTTTACAGTTGATTTTATAATTGGATTATAGTAATCAATGTAATTGAGGTTAATTAATTTGGATTATATTGATTATATAGTTGGACTATTATAATCATTATAATATATATAGTACCACTAATCGTTGATTAAATAGTTGGACTATTGTAATCAAGATAAAATTGAAAAGTTGGATATTTAAAATATAATCTGGGATTGAAATATTTTAAATGATTTAATTTTCAATTGGGAATAAATAATAGGTTACTTTATTTGATAAAATAACTTATTATACCTTAAGCCCAAAATTAAGCAAAGTAAGTAGAGCGTAAAATCTTTGGAAGATTTATGTGATGATGACTTTAATGCTTAATTTAATATACTTGTCATAAATCTAATTTTAGATTTAAGAAGTATTAAAATTGCAATTTATAATTCTTGAAGAATTAATTGACTATTCTAGAGGAGATAAAGTCAAAGTTTGCAATTGGGCATGTAGCACGAGGTGCACATCGTTTCGATATTCTAAAAACCCAAGGCTTGGCCTAAGGTTTCTGAAATATTGAAAAGGATATTTGACATATCCCAAAGTGACTACCATTTGGATATGGCAGACACGAAGGAATTAAAGAAAGGGCGAGGCTCTAACTTTAAAAATATTTGTCTTAGTTATGTTCACAGCTAGTATTGAAATTAGATTTTAAATACTTAGTGTGGTACATAAAATATATGTATTGATATTCAGAATCTGCTTTGAGCAGGATACTGACTTCAAGCTGAGATTGCTCTGCGAATCGGAAACGGGACGAAAGTCGCTGTTTCGACCGTAGATACCTAAGTTTAGGAACTACCCTTTGGGTATATACTTAAATTAGGGACTGTTATAATGTAACTAGTTTGACTAGAGACATTATCTCTATATCAGTGTTTAATCCATTGTGGATAAACCTTTATACTATAGAACACTAAGTGTTTTATTATATAAAGATGATACTGAGATAAATACATTAGATGTAAAATAACAGAATTTATATTTTGAATATAAATAAAATCTCAAACATATAAAATGACAAATAAATAGATCAAATTGATTTGATCAATAGAGACTTATTTGTGGCATTTTTGTCTGGGACACAATTATACAAGACTCGTATATCCACACTTTTGAAGAGTGGATACTAGGACTGATTTGACTATTCAAATAAAGTCTACGAATCTAGTTTGTTAGGTAAAGTACCTAAAACACTGTTTACTTGGTAATAGTGTAAGTGCCACAGATCTGTTAGCCCTATTCATGGTGAAGTAAGTGCCCATATCTAGCTAGGCTAGATGTGAACATGAATATTTCGTGACCCTAAAACGGATGTGGCATCGCGTTATGGTTATGTGTTTCTTTTGAAGAACACAAATCGGAAACTTTTAGAGTTTCGACACGAAATAGACAAACAGATCGGCTATAGTATTATGCCGCCACGGTAAGACCGTATTGGAAAATACTTAACAGTAAGTTTCATATGTACTTGAAAGAGTATAGTATTCTTTCAAATGAGGACTCCTCCCGGAACACGTCAAAGTGACGGTGTGTCCGAACGGATTAACCGAATCATGTTGGACATGATAAGATTAATCAAGAGTCGCTCTGAGCTACCATTTCCTTCAACGGATAAGTTTTAACAGTGCAATACTTATTTAGAATAAGGTTCCATATAAATCTGTTTGACAGATGTCATATAGGATATGAACAGGGAAGAACAAGGTTTCTCATTCCTGATAATTTGGGTATGCCAGGCATAACGTTTGGATGATACCAAACTAAGGACCCAAATTGGATAAGTGCCAATATTGGTTATCCTAAGGGAAACCATAAGTATAGTACTTATAAATCTCACATGAGAACAATGTGATTGTTGCTCACCATGCGGTTTTTCCTGAGAGGAATACCGATATGCAGTGGTCAGTGGGAGGATAGTGATACTCGATGAAAATCGGAGTAATACTGTTCAAGGCACAAGGTCCGTAATGGAACACAAATAGTTCATCAATGATGAATTTGTACCATTAATCTTCGAATACACAAGAACTGAGTAGATCGGATAGAGTCAGAAAACAACCTAGGTTATGGGTTTCTGATCTAACCTCATAAAGATGTCAATCTTATGAAGGTATATCCACCGACTACGTTTTGAGGAACCTATTATGGCAAAGTGCCATGAGTCCGAAATGGATTCCATATATAACAACTATTTTGGATACTAGTTGTTGTACCACAAGGCATTGTGCCTATTGGTACATTAAACGTCTTCAAGGAAGACATACATCGAAGGCAACATACCAAAGTACAAAGCTGGGCTTTTGAAGGAAAGGTATCGTTATCAACATTGTGTTAATAACGGTTCAACCTTTTACCTGTTGCCATGGTAAATCCATTTTGAAGATGCTTGTTGATAACTGCATATTTCATTTATGAAATGTGTCAGTTGCAGATCAAAATCGCTTTCCTGAAAAGGAAACCTTTTGGAGGATGCTTACAACATCCTGACGAATTTGTATAACCGACAAACAAGGTTTGTGGGTTATTCGATCCATGTTTGGATTGAAACAAGCATAAGGTTCTTGGAACTGACGTTTTGAAAATCATAATGGTTTATGATTTGACTCAAAACGAAATAATTCTTGTGTATATAAGGAGGTTAGTGGGAGGGCACTGACAATTAAATTCCCATAAAACAATCGGTGAAAGATTGGCTTTCATAGAAATTCTCCGTAGAATTCTGGGGAGTAACAACCTTTATTCAAGGAATAAAGATCTACAGGGATAGATTTGGAGTTGTTAACACTCTGGAAATTGTACATTTAAAATGTACTTGTATGGTGTCTCATACGCTTCGAGCATATGGAGTCACAATCGGGTCAATCCAAGTGATAGTCACTGGATTGAAGATTAAGAACATCTGTTAGTATCTGAGAGAACTAAAGATGTTGTCTTAAACTATGGAGATGGAGAACTTGAAGTGACTAGGATCACTGCTGCAAGTTTCCAAACCGGTAAATACTGCGGTACTATAAAAGTTTGAACACTGGGACAGTGAGCTGGAAATATTCCGAGCAAGATAATTGTTGCCGAATTAACAACAAATGCGGATTATTGCTGCAGCTGAGGCAGCAATAGAAGCCATTTGGATCGATAATAAATCTAATTAATTAGATATAGTTCTTTTAGCAGCTGAGCTAGGCGTCAGCACAGGCTAAGGAATTAAAGGTCTCATCGACGATCCAAATATATACTTCTATATCATCTGATTCGTTCGGATCATACATCGTGGCGATGTGATGATCAAATAAATCGCGTCAGAAGATAATTACGCAAATCCGCTGACGAAAACCTTTCCTCAGCAATTTGAGCGAACCGTATATAGTTCGGGTGAGACACTCGAGTGACTGGCTATGTGCCAAGTGGGAGATTGTTGGACAAAATGACCCATAGCGTCACTATTTGTACAGATCACGGTGTTGTTGTACAAATTAACTATGTGACAAGGAAATTGTACTCTCATCATTTGTGATTAGATCACCATAAATGTATAAATGAAGAGAGGTCCATATGATTAGTTCCTGGATTGAGAATGATATGAGACAGTATCAATCCCCGAAGGATTAATCATTAAATATCCCTAGCCGGAGTATTATCGAGACAGGACATCGATAATACGGAATAGGCTAGTATTGCACTTGTGCGGGTTGTGAGGGCACAACGGCATAATTCTCATATATAAGTATTGGATACTTATGCAAGTGCGATAGGAGGTCGTGTTTCACCGATGGTACGGAAACAGCTTCGCTCTGGATAGACCCCTCGGAATCCCATTGGTATTATGACTATGTGTCTATGGGAGGCCGAAATCAAGGTAGGTGTGTATAGTCTTAACCTGAGACTTGCATCGCTAATACTTACGATAATCGATAGACTTTGGTCTTGGTGGTACAGGGCTTTAACCGGTTCTGCGTACACCACTTCTGGGTTTTCAGAGAGTCGTAGTGTATTGGGTGTGATGTCAAGACGGAAGTATCACTTCAGTTATAGTGGAGATGATGTCACGCAGGATACGGTATTAGTGCTCTTAAGTGTTGCGCAACCATCGGGATATTATGACTAGGTCATACATATCCGATTATAGAGACTAGTTACCAGACATCCGACATGTGCTTCGGACGGGGCAGACACTTATCCAGCCCCAGCCCTAGCACGTGACTATCCGATACTGGGCCGATATACACAATACTACGGTATACTACGCTTGATACAGATCTATATATTCCTGTAAGAATATTTCTGGAGAATTGGGTAGGCATGGCGCTTTGCTAGAAGCCAACCTTGTCTTATAAATCGGTATAAACGTAGTACGAGGTACTTACGTGTTCGGATAATCCGACGACCGTATTTACTGCCAACATATCCGGAGATCTCATGGGTCGCTTTCTGAAGATTCACCGATGATGTATAACTCGCACTTAATTAATCTAGGATTAATTAGAAGAGAGAGAAAATTAATCTGGGATTAACTGCGGAGATATTTTATCTGGGATAAAATATTAATTAAAGAGAGAGAACGATTATTTGGAATTAATCGATAAAATAATATTTGATATATTATTAAGAAATTGGATTTCGACGCGGAATTGAAATTAGATTTTAATTCGGGCGAACGAATTAATTTAGAATTAATTCGATAGCGACGTGAATACTGATTCGCTAGGCGTAATCATTTAATTACGACGCGACGGAAAATTCGTTAATTTGGAATTAGCGAACCCGAGCCCGGGATTATTTGCGAGCGCATTCGCATTTCGAATTCGAGTGCGGCACGCAAGTTAATTCGAGCGTCAAATCGCTAGTCACATCAAGCGTCAAATCACATGTCACTTTGAGTGATGTGATTTTGAGTGATTGATGTGTAGTTGAAACATTTAATAGCTTTTGCTTTATGCTTTTTGACTTTTTTTTTTGAAATTGAAAAAATGGTAATGGTTTATTAATTTTTGAAAATATAAATAAACCCAATACTTTTTTAATGTAACTCTCTCTCTCCTCTCATTCACGTTTTTCGTGAACCCTTTCCCTCTCTTTTCATCTTTCTCATCTCACGGCTTGGAGCCATTTTTGTTCTCCAATTTTTGGTTTGACCGAATTTGTGAGAAGCAAAGGAGAAGAGAATTGCTAGCACACACACATGGGTTATATTATGGTGATAGGGAAACGAATTTATGAGCATGGAAAAGCTTGAAGCTTGGAGCTTCAATGGAGTCTCACATGGCCGATTCTTGGAGGGACTTTGGAGGCCAAAACCGAGCAGCACACTGCTTGAAGAAGCACACTGCCGAGCATGGAGAGAGGCAGAAAACGCATCTTGTCTTGTTTCTTCATCGCAACAAAACCGATCTATGTGAGTAATGATTCCGCCTCCGCCTTACCCTTTGATGTATTCACTCGTTTTTATGCATGATTTATGATCTTGGGACTTGATTGAAACTCAACACACGTCAAATCAAGCGTCAAATCGCTAGTCGCATCAAGCGTCAAATCACTTGTCACTTTGAGTGATGTGACTTGACAACTTGTGATTGATGTGATTGAGTGATGTATGTGGTTGTTGGCTTTAATGGTTTGACTTTTAAAAGCCAAATTCATTCCAAATGAATTTGAAATTCACATTTGTGTATAAGATACACAAATTTGGAACACATCACACAACTCTCTCTTTCTCTCATCTCTTTCTCTTCACGCCCAAAGGGCCTAAATTTTCTGTTTTCTGGTTTTTGAAACCGTGAACAGTGAGGGAAGCAAGAGTGGGATTTTGTGGCAAAATCTCAAGTGCTAGCACACTTACGAGACATGCGAAGGTGATAGGGAAGTCCACCCATGAGCCGGGAATCGTTCGACGAAGCTCGGAGCTTGACGAAAGAGCTCTAATGGCCGAAACCAATGGGCTGTGACACTGTTACTGCCGTGATTGTGAGGAGCAGAATTTGAAGTTTTTGTTGCCTCCGCGTCGCTCAACCACTCGATGTAAGTATTTCGCGACTTCTCGATTGTTATTCACACATGTTTTCATGCTTATTATTGATCTTGGGACCTTAATAGAAACCAACACTGACAATGTCCAAACAGGACCGTGTCAATAAAGGGTAGTGGGTCAGCCATTTTTTAATGGTCAAGACCCTAGAACAGGCGCCACGAAGGGTTAAAATTCACAAAATCATCATAAAAACACTGTGGCGGGAAACATATCGTATGACATCCAATCAGATCATATAAATCAAGTTATCTGAATTCTTTTCTCATAAACTTTCAGAAAAGTCATAACCAAAAGTGTCATTGAAAACATAAATCAAAAGTGTTAAAAAAACTCATAAACCAGAAGTATCAAGATATCAAAATATAGATCAGAATATCATAAATAGAAAAACAAAAGTATTCTCAAAATATCGTAAAAATTGATCTCTATGATCGAATTCAAATTTCAAAAAACTATGTATCACAATAACAGGCGTCTAGGAGCCAACTCGCTGGACGGACAGAAAATGAGGCGTCCAATGTCTGAATCGCACGCACTGACCGAACATTGTCCGAAATAGGACCAAGTCGAAAGAGGGTAACATAACGATCGTAATCAGATACACAAGACCCCATAAAACAAAGAATGCATAATGTAGTAAAATCATTTCATATCAAAAGCAGTGTCAATATTTTTTATTTGTTTGGGAAAACTTTCCAAATGTCACATGCTATCACTTATTCCAAAAGACGCATAATCAAAGGCATCCTTACAGATTTCATTATATCACACACAGAGGCCTTAGAGTACTAATATAAACATATCATATCAAAATCAAATTGCCTAATTGTACCAAACCATAACCAAAATCATCAAAGAACATAATTGTTAGAAAGAGAAAGTGTCATAAAGGCTTAAAATAAGTGTCTGCTCACATAACAAGTGCATCTCACAAAACACATATTTATCTATCCTCAATCAACATGAATCCCTCAAGTCGGGCACATCATACAATAAATTTCATAGCCATCAAGCATTGTCAAATGACTCGTACATCAGAATACATTATCACCATATCACATACATATCAACAACATACTTCTAGCTTAATACATATATATATATATATACATATATATATATATATATATACATATATTCATAATATAATATTATGCAAGGTTGAACCAAACCACCCAAAACCGTGGATTTAACCAACCCAAACTCGTGGTGGTTTAGTCAACTAAAATTATACACATTTATATATAGATACATATATATACATACATATATTTACGCAATTTTCCTACGCACAAACAACAACCAACATGTTGGTATACATAACATGGAATACTTACCTCGTCACGCGAACACTCCTGATCCTAGTTAAATCTGTCAAAATAAATGACGGAAAAAATTAGACCGGTGCCATGCAAAATTCTCTACTCATCTATACAGACTTCCGGATCTTCCTGGAATGCCCAAATTAAGTCCATTTTCAACGATTTCAGTTTCATTACTCTCAAAACATCAAACTTTACATATTTATCACATGAAATTCACTTTTCAGTCCAAAACCCAAAAATCCTACGATTAGTCCGAAATCGTTACAAACATATCCAAAACCATTCAAATATATCCTGTTCATTCCAAAACCAGTCAAATACACCTATTACAACATAATATAACATATTGGGACCATCAGATTGTAACGACCAGTAATTCTACTACTATTACATTATAGTACCATAGTATTGCGGGACGGAGGTATCACAACATAAATTATGTTGAACATATACGCACTCATGAATTGACCTTGGGGAACGATTGATACTCTTCGAAGTTCCGATACCGAATTGTACGATGCTTCACTAATGGACAACCTATGGTTTTTGGCCCGTATATTTCTCATATGAACTCCGATTTCTATTAATTTTTATCTTTGGAAAGCTGAGATCGAGACCTACAACTTCCACGTTGAATATTTTTTCAAAATCGGACCAAGAATAGGTCAAAAATGAAAGTCGATATTCGGATGAATAGTAATTTAGGGGTCAAATGTAAAAATCCCAAACTTTCCACACACTTCTACACTTTTCCACAACTCCCAAATATCTAAGGCACCCCACTATATAAAGAGAGTACTATTTACAAATCATAAATTTTTGAAACAATAAGAAAGGAAGAGACGTGAGATGAGGAATAAAGAAGAACTAGAAGAAGAAGTAGAAGAAGAAGAGAGAAGAAAAAAAAGAAAAGAAATAAAAGAAAGAATAAAGGAGAAAAGAAGCAAAGAAGGAGAAGATGTGCATCAATGAAGGGTTTAGAGAATGAAGAAAACCAAGAAAAAGAGAGGGAAGAATTCATGACCCAAATTATGAATTTTTAAGTTTTGATGAATTAATGCTTGTATTATGTTGGGAGTTTGGTTGTGATGATGATAATATGATTTTTGACAATTAAAACAATGGAAATATTGATGAATCCTAATTTGTGGAGTTTTGGGTATAACTTTGGGAAGTTTATAAGATAGATTAAAAGTTGAGTTGTTGAAGAATTGATGGTTTAATAGATGTGAAATTGAGTGTAAGATGATGTATTGTGTATTGGTTTTTAGTGTAGAAGTGTTGGTTGTGGGAACACAGGAACTGGGCGACGCATACTGTCCGGGCTCGCGGCCTGGTTGGGAGTACGGAGTAGCCCGCGGGGGACTTAATCGGAGAATGATGGAGTCGCCACTCGGTGTGAACCGGGAAAATAAGATTTAAGGCCACTCACCCCTCGCAAGGGAAGACCTCAAACCGTTGGGTTCAGAATGGTCCCTTACTTATGCCACTTGTAATAAAATGATTTGTGCAATAATTCAACCAAGCTTAAGCAACATATTTCCAAGGATAATTTACTCCTAAGTTCGCATGCATACATTAAAATTTCATCTTAGTTTGCATATAACACATTTTTCATGTTTGCATACAACCTATTTGCATGTAATCTATGTCCAAATTTGCATACAACCTATTTGCATATAATCTATGTCCGAATTTGCATGCATAAAGGTAAATTAACATACGGCAATCATACAAATTAATAAACACATTGTACTCATACATGTGGGGAATACAAATAAATGGCAATTGCACAATCATGCGTAATGAAAAGAGGCAATCAGATTCGTACTACAAAGGGATAACTGATAGGGGCAATTACGTATAGAATATGATGAAAAGGACTCAGTTCAGTGCGTGCGCATTCGTGTAGCGTTCGTAAATGTGTTCGAACGGTAAACAGAAGGTTCGCGTTCGTATGGCGTTCGAGAACGCGTTCGAACGGGGTTAGACCTGATGCATGGTAAAACTAAGAAAATGCGTGCGCGTTCGTATAACGTTCGTAAACGCGTTCAAATGGTAAACAGAAGGTTCGCGTTCGTAAGGCGTTCTGAAACATGTTTGAACGGGGTTACAGTAGTGACCCCCAAAATGCAGTAAACAACATGACACACGTGAATGGATGAATAGATGACACCTAATCAATAATAACAGGCTAAAAGCGTGGCAAATCGTTGTGGCAAAGGTAACCCTTAGGCTTTTTATCCCTCAAGATTAAGGACCTTTAATCCAACTCGATGAGCCCATGCGCATCACATCATAATGCATATAAAAATAAAGACAACAATATCGGACTTCGTATACCCGATTGAACATATCTCACATTCAACCGAATATACATCATCTGGCGCAGCAAAGCATCGTGGTAAAGGATTTTAACCTCTCAAAATTGAGGACATTTAATCGCACTTAATAAGCCCATGCGCTAATAACACAATGCATATAAGAAATAAAGACAACGATATCGGACTTCGTGTATCCGATTGAACATATCTTACATCCAATCGAATATATATTATCCGGCGCGGCAAAGCATCGTGGTAAATGATTATTAACTTTTCAAAATAGAGGACCTTTAATCTCACTTACTAAGCCCCATGCGCTTTATCTCATCAATTACATAAACAACTGATGTACATAAAGCAAAAGATATGATGTAAGAGGCGCGGCAAAGTGTTGGCATGAAGGTAGCCTTTTGGCATTTTCTTCCTTCAAATGGAAAACCTTTAGACCAACATACTAAGCCAATGCGCATCACATCATCAATACAAACAAATGATCATACGAAAATTAAATGGCGGGATAATAAACAAATCACAACAACATAAAACGAAATATGCGCCGTTTACCCAAGTGGTACGTGAAGTTGTATCCCGAGTGCAGATCATACTACCGTCCATTCGGAATCGACTATGAAATTTATGTCCGAGTTTCCATCCTATATACCACAAGAGGCGACATATTTTCATTCATTCAAAGCCACAACATGCATCCACAAACGACTCTCATGCGAATAAAATAATAAAAAGAACGAATGACAATAAATAGAAAAAGTGCCCTCAGGTCTAACCTTTTAAATCACCTCTCGGATGTACGGTACACAATCGTCGGAAGGGCTAACACTCCGCAACTCCTCCGGTTCACTGGTTCGCATTTTTCCTTGCTGTTTCACTGCTCAAGCTACTATTTTTGGTGTTTTAGGCTACTGTTTTGGGTGTTTTTTAAAGGCTTTAAGTGCAGTTTTTTTTTTGTTACTGTTTTAGGGATTAAAAGTGCGGTTTTTAGTTACTGTTTTAGGTGGTTTGTTGGCGTGGGTGGATGGTGTTTAAGGCTGTGATTTTTCGGTGGTTGTACGGTGTTTAGGGGGTGTGATTTTCGGTAAAGCAAGGGTGGAGGAGGTGATAAAATTCTTTTCTTTTTCTTTTGGGTATGCGTGAATGTAAGAGTCAGAGAGAGGTTTTTTTCTTGTATGAATGAGCTAGGACCTTTAGATATGTGGTGAAGGGTTCTTTTTATAGGCAAAGGCTAGGGTTTGTCCTTGTTTGAAAAGGAAGGAATCAATTGGTGTCTCACAAGGAAAGTCTAATATTTGATTGGAGGACATGTCTTGGCTAGATTAGGAATATGATATATTTAATTTGTTTTGTTGAGGCATATAATATTTGTTGATTGATTTTAATTAGGCATGATTTTATTTGATATTTATTTTAATTTGGTATGTGATTTTTAGATTTTATTTAATTCCCCATGTGTTAAATATGTGCTTTATTAATTGGGATGTGTTTTATGGGCTTTGGTGGGCTAATTGGGCTTGGGTGTGAGGCTAGCAGCAAAACCAGAAATACTGACGCCGTTCGAACGCCCCTTCGAACGCTACACGAACGCTCGCAATCTGTTTGACGTTCGAACGAAGTACCGAATGCAGCACTAACGAAAACAATGAACTTGTGAAATGAATCTGATGACATACTTATTCTGAATTTCCCCTTCCGACGTCTGTTTCCCGTGAATTCCATGACTTAAAAGGTAGTGTCTCCAAATAAGACTCATCACAGGGACTTACATGCAAAAATGCAGTGCCTACAGTCGCCCCCACTTTGATAGGACTTGTGTAATGTGTAACAGTGACAATCCTATCAAAGTCATGCAATGCATTTTCACTTACCTGGCTCGCCAGCTGCCATCTGACTTGCTTGCTGTCTTGAACTGGGTTGATGATGCAGTGGACCTCGATCCTGGGACGCATCCCAATAGCTGCAACCGACAACGGGGGCCTCGACCTTGGGACACATCCCAATACCGCTGACAAAATGGGGGCCTCGACCCTGGGACGCATCCCAAAACTGATGATGTAGTGGACCTCGATACTGGGACGCATCCCAATAACTGCAATCGACAACGGGGGCCTCGACCCTGGGACGCATCCCAATACCGCTGACAAAAAGGGGGCCTCGACCCTAGGATGCATCCCGAAACTGATGATGCAGTGGACCTCGATCCTGGGACGTATCCCAATAGCTGCGCAACCGACAACGGGGGCCTCGACCCTGGGACGCATCCCAACACCACTGACAAAAGGTGGGCCTCGACCCTAGGACGCATCTCGAAACTGATGATGCAGTGGACCTCGATCCTAGGACGCATCCCCATAACTGCAACTGGTACATGTGTTGACGTTGGGCCTCAACCCCGGGACGCATCCCCAAGACTGCTGCTAGTATTGATGTGGGTTTCGCCCCCTGGGACGTATCTCAAACGGCCGCTGGTATGTTGATGCTTCTAATCGGCTTGTTATTGTCGCTTTCTCTTTTCTTCTTCAAAACCTGTGAATACAAAACAAACACAAAACGAATGCCAAAATGTGTTACGTGTATGCATGCATGCATGAGTTTCCTTATCCCGTCGGGTTAGGCCTTCTGCCAAGTCTTCTCTTTCTTAGGCAAAATATTACTTCAATCTGTCCACGTTGATCGGCTCAGTGAACTCATTACCTTCGAAGTTTGACAGTTTCACTGCCCCATTTCCCATTACTTTCTGCACTATATAAGGTCCTTCCCAGTTAGGTCTGAACTTTCCTCTCGGATCTGTCATCGATGGCCTCGACTGCTTAAGTACCAAATCACCTTTTCTAACCTTGGTGGGACGTACTTTCTTGTTGAATGCTCGGGCCAGTCTCTTCTGATACAACTGCATGTGATACAAAGCCTTCGTTCTCTTCTCATCCAGCAGTACTAACTGATCAAACCTCTGTGCATCCCATTTCTTGTTCTGGTAACTCTGCCTCTGCTAATACCCTCATAGACTGTATTTCCACTTCCATTGGTAATACTGCTTCCATTCCATACACTAGAGAGTAAGGTGTGGCCCTTGTTGCTGTTCTCACTGATGTTCTGTACCCCCACAAAGCATACGGTAGTTTGTCGGCCTAATCTCTGCAGTTTTCTGTCATCTTGGCTAAAATCTTCTTTATAGTCTTATTGGCAGCCTCAACTGCCCCATTTACATGCGGCCTGTACTGTGATGATTTATGATGGCCTATCCCGTATTTCTGTAGAATTGCCTTTGTTTCCCCCTGGAACTGAACTCCGTTATCTGTAACCACATGGTGCGGCATACCATACCGACAAATGAGATTCAGAGCTATAAATTTTGCCATATGTTTCGCTGTAACATTGCAGAATGACTCGGTTTCCACACACTTCGAGAATTAGTCTACTGCCACTACTATAAAGCGATGCCCATTCGATGCATTCGGTCGAATCTCTCCTATCATATCAATTCCCCATGCTGAGAAAGGCCACGGCTCTAACAACCCGTGCAACTCTGTGTGTGGCAAATGATTCAAATTACCGTGTGCTTGACAATCATGACAGTGCTTTACCATCTTCGCGCAGTCGGTCTCCATGGTCGACCAATAGAAACCTTGTCTCACTATCTTGCGGGACAGATTCAACTCGTTCATGTGCGGACCACATACTTCGGCGTGTACTTCTTCTATTACCTGTTGAGCCTCTTCTTTTCTCAAACACTTCAATTGAATACCGTTTGCTTGCCTCTTGTACAGTTCCCCTTTCAAAATCACATACTAGGAAGATAACTTCTGAATGGCTGTTCTGTCTTTTCTGTCTGCTCCCTCTGGGAGTTCCCCATGTTCCAGATACCTCTGAATGTCATGATACCAAGGTTTACCGTCATCAACCTCTATTTCCAGAATTCTTTCTACCTCATAAACAGGTCTTCTTGTTGTCGTCAGTATCAACGGTCTCATCACTAACTTTTCTGGATTTTCCCAAGTCGCTGCAAGTGTAGCCAATGCATCTGCAATCTGATTCTCTTCTCTTGGAAAGTGTTGAAACTTACAATCGGGGATGACCTGCGCCAACTTTCTAAGTTAAAAAATGTAAGGTTTCATCCGTTCTTCTTTCAATTCCCATTCTCCTCGCATATGCTGGACTACTAACATAGAATCTCCGTAGACTTCCACACTTTCGGCCTTCAAGGCTATCAATGCAGTCAAACCAAAAGCACATGCTTCATATTCGGCCATGTTGTTTGTTACTCTGAATGTCAACCTTTTGGCCAAATGCAAGGTCTCTCCTTCGGGGGTCACTATCCCTTGTAATTCACTGCTCCATCGAAATACATTTTCCATCTCTGAACTGTTATTGCTTGGATCTATTCATCTGGAAATTCAAACTTATACTGATCCCATTCAACAGGTTGCAATGCCAGAAACTCTACTACTGCTCGCCCTTTTACCACTTTGGTGGTGAGATACTCAATGTCAAACTCTGTCAGCAATACTAACCATCTGGCCCAATTTCCCCACTAGAGAAGGCACTGAATGCAGATATTTCAGAGGATTCTCCTTTGCCACTACCTGGATCTTGTAAGACTGAAAATAATGCCGTAATTTTCTGGAAGCCCATACCACTGCTAGACAGATCTTCTCTACTTCTTGATAATGAGCCTCATACGGGAACATCTTCTTACTCAGATAATAGACTGCATGTTCTACCCCTGTCTCTTCTGCCTGTACCATCATTGCCCCCAGGGCTTCTGATTCTATGGCCAAGTACAATATCAAAGGTCTGCCCGGTCTCAGAGGTTTCAATACATGAGGCTTTACCAAGTACTCTCTGATCTTGTCGAATGCTGCTTGACAATGCTCATTCCATTTTACTGGCTGATCTTTTCTCAACAGTTTGAAGATAGGCTCACATACTGACGTCAACCTGGCGATGAACCGACTGATGTACTGAATCTTCCCCATGAATGCTCTGACTTCCTTCTCAGTCTTCGGCGCTGGCATTTCTGTGATTGCTTTGATCTTTTCAGAGTCTACCTCTATTCCTCCCATTCCCACTGTATGTCCCAGCAATTTTCCCGATGTCACCCCAAACACACATTTCTTAGGATTTAGCCGCAGGTTGTATTTGTCAACTCTCTGAGGGAACCTTTCCAGTGCTTCAATATGCCCAACTCTTGCCTCTGATTTCACCATCATGTCATCCACATACACTTCAATCTCTTTGTGCATCAAGTCATGGAATAGTGTAGTGGACATCCACTGATAAGTAGCTCCCGCATTCTTGAGCCCAAACGGCATCACCTTATAACAATAAGTACCCCACTCGGTAACAAATGCAGTCTTGTGTTTGTCTTCCTCAGCCATAAGAACCTGATTGTAACCTGAAAACCCGTCCGTAAATGAATACATAACAGATAAAGCCGCACTATAAACCAGTATGTCTATATGCGATAGAGGAAAATCATCTTTCGAGCAAGCCTTGTTAAGATCTCTGTAATCCACACAAATTCTGACTTTCCCATCTTTCTTCGGCACCGGCACAATATTAGCCAACCACTCAGGATACTTTACTACTTCCAAGAACCCCACATCTATCTGTTTCTTAACTTCCTCTCTGACTTTCTCAACCCATTCTGGTCTCATCCGTCGGAGTTTCTGTTTCACTGGCCTCATATTCGGATAAGTTGATATTGTGTGCTGGGCAATGCTTCTGTCTACCCCAGGCATGTCCTCATAGGACCAAGCAAATACTTTGGCATATCTGACCAATACTTCTTCTAATTTCTCCCTCTCCTCGGATCTAACTTCACTTGCAATCAGAATTTCCTTGGGGTTCTCAGATGTACCCAAGTTAAATGTAGTAGTTCTGGCTGAACTGATATCAAATATGCTTGATTCATGTAGAGCAAATGGAAATGACTCAGGCAAGCAAGCAAAAGAAATGTCTTTATTATTGGATAGTGCAGAAGTACATTCAAACAAATCAGGAAGGTAAATGTCTTCCTCATCTATAGACACTTCTTCCTCTGCAACCAGGTTCTTCTCAGGTTCTCTATCTTCTTCAAGAGTCAGGCTCTCCAACTTCATCAGTTCTTCCTCCCAATTCTCTTCTTCCTTCTTCACAATTTCTTCCATCATCGGATTCTTACCCAACATATCCTGGAAAATCTCAAATCCAGGTACCACAATCCCATTAACTTCCACCGGTTCAGGCTCCCCTTGATACCCCGAAGCCTTCACAAAACATTCCATCAGTTTCAGACCTTTCTTCTTAACCTTCGGCTTTTCTTCATCAGATGTGTATCCCAAACCCTTCCGAGTAGTCTGTCCTCTGAAATCTGGCAATTTTGAACCTTCACCCGGCTCAAACTTCATTTTTTTCATGATCCTAGCCACCCTAGGATCCACCCATTCCTCAAAAGTTGCTGACACCTGAAACCTCGTGAAAGGTTGTATTTCCAAGGCAGCCATAGCATTATCTATCTCAGCTCGGATGGCAATAATCTCTCCCCCATACAGGAACTTAATCATCTGATGCAAAGTGGAAGGCACGCCCCCAAGTTTGTGAAACCAAGGCCTTCCCAACAATAAAGTGAAAGTAGCTGGAATGTCCAACACCGTGAACTCAACTTCGTCCTCAATATGACCAACCTTGACTGCTGCTACAAAGGTACCCTCAACTCCTTGCTTACTATCATCATAAGCTTTGACAGTCATACTAGAGGGATCCAGATCTGTTGTTTTCATACCCAGCTTGGCCAAAATCTTCAACGGGCACACATTAATGGATGAACCGTCATCCACCATCACACAAGAGGTCCTTTTACCCCTCACTTCAGCTCTGATAAAACAAAGGTCTATTATGATTTCTCCCCTCAGCTGGGAGTTCTTCCTCAGAAAAAATGATTGCCTGCAAAGCCTCCTTTTGCATTGACCCAACAAACATTGCGGGGTTGGCATCCTCCGTCACCACTATCTTGCTTTGTGCTCCTGAGATGCACACAACAAATCCCAGATACTCACTTGTGCTCGGGTTTTCCTCAACTGCTGCAGCACTACATCTCCCTAGGCATTATCCCCATTTTCTGCTACTCTCTTCCTCCAGTCAACACTTCTTTACCCTTATCAGTCATATCATTGTAGAAACGCCCGCTACGTGTCATACCCCTCACCTCTTCTTCATCACTACTAGAGAAGTCTGCCCAGAAACTTTTGACATGTTCAGTTTCATCTTCGCTGTTACTATCCCAAATCCCAAGGCAAACGGCTTGGAGGTCAAAGGATTTGAGGACAAGGTTCTCGGGTAGGCCAGAGTTTATCATATAGGTTGGTGGCGGGACAGAGTGGTAATTTGGTAAAGGGTTCTGGTGTGTGTTGGGGTGTTCTGTTTCAGGGTCGAGTATCTTTTTTGAGTCTATAAGGTCATGGATTTCATGGCGGAGTTGGGCACAGTTGTCGGTATCGTGGCCTTTCTGTTGGTGGAATTGGCAATATTGGTTTAGGTTGAGATGTGGTGGTGGAGGGTTTGGGAGTGGTTTGGTTTCTAGGGGTTTCAGAAGTCCTTGTCTCTTCAACTTCTCCAATACCTTGGACAAGGGTCTACCCAAGTTGGAGAATCTCCGGTTTCGGATAGCAGCAATCTCAGCAGAAACAGGCTTTGTTCCCGATGTCCCCCCAATGGGCCTCTTGTTCAGACCATAGAATTTTCTATTCTCGGCCTCTTCTTCCTCAATATCCATGACAGTTTCCCTCAACTATCGAAAATCAGCGATCATGGAGGTCATCCTCCTTAGCTTCCCATAGATGGAGGGCTTGGTGCCCTTGATAATCATTTTTATCTGGTCCTTCTCTGAGGGTCTGGTCTGCATTTTTAAGAGCTGGCTTCTCCAGCGGTCCACATACTCGAAACTCTCTTCCGGTTTCTGCCTGGTGTTCTCCAAATCTCGGAGTGACAGATCTATCTCCAAGTCTGTGACATACTGTTTCAGGAATGCATCAGCCAATTCCCTCCAATCTTCCCTTACTTTCTTCTCAAGGCTGTGATACCATACCACCGGTGCCCCCTCGAGTGACATTCCAAACATCTTCTGTACATGTCGCTTTGTCAAACCCACGGAACTCATAACTAATACATACTGACAGAGATGAACCCTCGGATCCATGTTCCCATTGAACTTAGCCATATCCGGCATCTTGAACTGAGTAGGCAACTGTTCTTCGAAGGTCATTGCCTCATAATCCAACAACTCTTCATGTTTACCCTTCATTTTGCGGGTAACTGTTTCAACCTGATCCCAAAGCTTCTGAAATTCTACTTGAGACCCAATCACTCTGCCTGTTGCATACTCTGCCATGTCATCATCAAAAGTAGGGATATCATCCCCAACCCATTCGGAGGCTCCTCGCGCCTCACATTCTCAGAATTTCCCCCAGCACGGGGTACAGCCATACCAGCCACAACAGTAGTCAATGCTTGTAACTATTCAGTGATTTTGGCGAGACCATTTTCCAACTGATCTATCCGGGATACCTCGCTATCAGATGTACTCATATCTTTTACCGGTCTTTTAGTGAGTCTTCCATCTTTCCTAACCCAACAGGAATCTATGATGTCTTTTATAGACATAGAGGGTGTTAACAGGATATGTATGCATGAGATGAATGAGATGCATGTGATACAAGGGATATATCAACTTATTAAAATTTTCACACAAATCGGCTCATCATCATTTTATAAGCTTTTGGGCTAACTGTCATAGGAGTGAACTCGTCCCAGTTTAAATGGCCCAGCCAGTTCATATCTCATGGCAAGAAGTCCAACCGTATCCAAATGATAATGCTCCTAAACACAAACATATAATGGCCCATTGGCGTTTTAGAGGCTTTTTGGCCCAATCATCATAAGATATGCTCTTGTCCCAGTTTAAATGGCCCAACAAGCCCATACCTCATGACAAAAGGTCCGCATGGATCCAAACGACAATGTTCCCAAACTCAAGCATACATAAATAATTTCTACAGAGTGGCCCATCAACATTTCAGAAGCTTTTGGCCCAATTGTCATAGGATACGAACTCGTCCCAGTTTAAATGGCCCAACAAGTTCGTATTTCTGACAAGAAGTCCAACTGCGTCCAAATGAGGATGGTCCAAAAGCACAAGGAAATAGTTGCTATAGGCCATACAATTCCGGTCTACGTGTGGGTTTGCGGGAATGTAGACAAAGACTCTCGCTGGCGAAGGATTACCCACAACTAGGTCTCCCCAATTAAAGGTTCGAGCGACCAAGTGAGCGCACCTTTTTTATACCTTACAATACGTGCCAACGAGTTAGGGTGTGTGACTGACTGTCAGATGGATTTCCCGTTGTAGATTCCCCAAAGGGAGGGTGGAGCGAGGCTCTCTTAAGTACCCTAGCCTCTTAGGCTCTTATCGCTTGGTGACAGGAATAAACAACGAGTCCTCCAAATTAGTCCATCACAATAGGCTACAAGTAAATGATCATCTAGGTGCCTTCACAGCTTTTCCTCATAGAAAAGTAGTGAATGAAGGAAGACACCAAACCATTACCCAGCCTAAACAATATGCCTTTAATTAAACCAATTTTAACCCATAGTGGACACGGTTAATTAAAGCACAAATCATAATATTACAAGACATTATTTCGGGGCCGATTCTCTATCCCCAGTGGAGTCGCCAGACTATGGGAACACAGGAACTGGGTGACACATGCTGTCCCGGGCTCGCGGCCCGGTTGGGAGTACGGAGTAGCCCGCGGGGGACTAAACCGGAGAATGATGGAGTCGCCACCCGGTGTGAACCGGGAAAATGAGATTTAAGGCCGCACTCACCCCTCGCAAGGGAAGACCTCAAACCGTTGGGTTCGGAATGGTCCCTTACTTATGCCACTTGTAATAAAATGATTTGTGCAATAATTCAACCAAGCCTAAGCAACATATTTCCAAGGATAATTTACTCCTAAGTTCGCATGCATACATTAAAATTTCATCTAAGTTTGCATATAACACATTTTTCATGTTTGCATACAACCTATTTGCATGTAATCTATGTCCAAATTTGCATACAACCTATTTGCATTTAATCTATGTCAGAATTTGCATGCATAAAGGTAAATTAACATACGGCAAGCATACAACTTAATAAACACATTGAACTCATACATGTGGGGAATACAAATAAATGGCAATTGCACAATCATGCGTAATGAAAAGAGGCAATCAGATTCGTACTACAAAGGGATAACTGATAGGGGTAATTACGCATAGAATATGAT
The DNA here is from genome assembly GCA_019454045.1 of Zanthoxylum bungeanum. Classification (NCBI taxonomy): domain Eukaryota; kingdom Viridiplantae; phylum Streptophyta; class Magnoliopsida; order Sapindales; family Rutaceae; genus Zanthoxylum; species Zanthoxylum bungeanum. Next base: position 34,114 of record SKCR01029335.1, on the reverse strand, counting down.
GAAAATGACTCAGTTCAGTGCGTGCGCGTTCGTGTAGCATTCGTAAACGCGTTCGAACGGTAAACAGAAGGTTCGCGTTCGTATGGCATTCGAGAACGCGTTCGAACGGGGTTAGACCTGATACATGGTAAAACTAAGAAAATGCGTGCGCGTTCGTATAGCATTCGTAAACGCGTTCGAACGGTAAATAGAAGGTTCACGTTCGTAAGGCGTTCTGAAACGCGTTCGAACGGGGTTACAGCAGTGACCCCCAAAATGCAGTAAACAACATGACACACGTGAAGGGATGAATAGATGACACCTAATCAATAATAACGGGCTAAAAGCACGGAAAATCGTTGTGGCAAAGGTAACCCTTAGGCTTTTTATCCCTCAAGATGGAGGACCTTTAATCCAACTCGAAAAAATAAAGACAACAATATCAGACTTCGTTTACCCGATTGAACATATCTCACATTCAACCGAATATACATCATCCGGCGCGCCAAAGCATCGTGGTAAAGGATTTTAACCTCTCAAAATAGAGGACATATAATCACACTTACTAAGCCCATGCGCTAATAACACAATGCATATAAGAAATAAAGACAACGATATCGGACTTCGTGTATCCGATTGAACATATCTTACATCCAATCGAATATACATTATCCGGCGCGGCAAAGCATCGTGGTAAAGGATTATTAACCTCTCAAAATAGAGGACCTTTAATCACACTTACTAAGCCCATGCGCTTTATCTCATCAATTACATAAACAACTGACGTACATAAAGCAAAAGACATGATGTAAGAGGCGCGGCAAAGTGTTGGCATAAAGGTAGCCTTTTGGCATTTTCTTCCTTCAAATGGAAAACCTTTAGACCAACATACTAAGCCCATGCGCATCATATCATCAATACAAACAAATCATCATACGGAAATTAAATGGCGAGATAATAAACAAATCACAACAACATAAAATGAAATATGCGCCGTTTACCCAAGTGGTACGTGGAGTTGTATCCCGAGTACAGATCATACTACCGTCCATTCGGAATCGGCTATGAAATTTATGTCCGGGTTTCCATCCTATATACCACAAGAGGCGACACATTTTCATTCATTCAAAGCCACAACATGCATCCACAAACGACTCTCATGCGAATAAAATAATAAAAAGAACGAATGACAATAAATAGAAAAAGTGCCATCAGGTCTAACCTTTTAAATCACCTCTCGGATGTACGATACACGATCGTCGGAAGGGCTAACATTCCGTAACTCCTCCGGTTCACTGGTTCGCATTTTTCCTTGCTGTTTCACTGCTCAAGCTACTGTTTTTGCTCCGTTTCGCTGCTGTTTTGCAGCTGTACTTCTTCTGTATCTTGGTCACTGTTTTTGGTGTTTTAGGCTACTGTTTTGGGTGTTTTTTAAAGGCTTTAAGTGCAGTTTTTTTTTGTTACTGTTTTAGGGATTAAAAGTGCGGTTTTTAGTTACTGTTTTAGGTGGTTTGTTGGCATGGGTGGATGGTGTTTAAGCCTGTGATTTTTCGGTGGTTGTATGGTGTTTAGGGGGTGTGATTTTCTGTAAAGCAAGGGTGGAGGAGGAGAGAAAAATCTTTTCTTTTTCTTTTGGGTATGCGTGAATGTAAGAGTCAGAGAGAGGTTTTTTTCTTGTATGAATGAGCTAGGACCTTTAGATGTGTGGTGAAGGGTTCTTTTTATAGGCAAAGGCTAGGGTTTGTCCTTGTTTGAAAGGGAAGGAATCAATTGGTGTCTCACAAGGAAAGTCTAATATTTGATTGGGGGACATGTCTTGGCTAGATTAGGAATATGATATATTTAATTTTTTTTATTTAGGCATATAATATTTGTTGATTGATTTTAATTAGGCATGATTTTATTTGATATTTATTTTAATTTGGTATGTGATTTTTAGATTTTATTTTATTCCCCATGTGTTAAATATCAGAGAATGTAGTAAAGAAGAGTGTAGAAGGACTAGACCATAATAGAATATTGAGTAGATCTAAACAAAATTTATTTCCTTCAAGCATGATTCATTCTCTCCTCAGAAATTCTTCCAAGTTGATCTAATAACGCTCGAGCACCTCGAATATATCGCAAGTTCCCCGAATAACAGAAAACAACCATAAGGCAGAAGAAGCAAGAAATCAGAATTCTTGTGAAGGCTTCTGATAGATGAAATATGCCATAAGGCCCCGACCTACCTAGATCTTTACCCCTCCGTGATGTCAGACAAGGAAGCTGTCATGATGGAATCTTGCTCATACCTACCTTACATGAACAACAAACTCCCCCAGGGCACAGAGTACCAAAATAAGAATATGAAAACTAATCAAGGCATAAGATGATTGTCCTAGTCCCTACCAGCATAGATATAAATGACTGTAAGAAGCCTGACAAGAGTTCATTTTAGGAAATGAAAGACCTTGGAAGATAAACCACCCAGAAAAAGGATCAAGTAAGTTTTCAAGGATATAAAGAAGAAAACCTAATATAGTCCACAGATCAAGGCAAGGCAGCGCGATGTTGCAAGACTAGTATAAGTCTATAAGATGGATTAAATTTAGTAAAACCCATAGAACGGTTCAAGTCAGTAAGAATCCGTGAGCATATACAAGTATAGACCTAGGATGTTGGAAGTATCTAGGAATGACAAGAGTACTAGTACAAACAGTAGAATATAATGCCCAATCGAAGTTTATAACAAGAATAGAAAGTGGAGACCTAAGAAAATAAATAGAAGAATGAACCACCGCTAGCCTTAGTAGCAAGAAGTATAGCAAGGAAATAGGGTATGCAAACGGTAAGAGGAACGCGAGGAGTAACAAGAAAATTCAATGTATTTAGGCGTAAAGATAACGTAACGAGAAAATGGTAGAGTAAAGAATTGATGATAGTTGTGGGACCCTAAAGCCTAATAAAGAAAAGAATCGGTAAATGAGAGCAATGGATAGATTAGACAAATCACGAGATGGCTCGACAAACAAGTCGATGAATCCAAGAGAAACATAGACCAGAAACATGAGATGAGAAGGTTCGACGCTACAATAAGTTGAGCTAAGTGTGGGAACCTCCATAGAAACCAGGAACCCTCAAGAAAGTAAAAATATTAGAAGTAGAAAAGATCATGGAGAACGACTCTTAGGAATATAGTGAACAACTTATAAAGAATCTCATGATATTGAGAAGAAGGATTTTAGGAAGAGAGTAGTGTATGGATCAAAGATTTAGTAGAAGATGTCCTTAGTAGTCGAAGTAGATAGAGTTTTCAAGGGAGTAAAAGAGTAAAGAGTTTAAGGAACTAAGATAAGAAATGAACCTTCGTAGCAAAATGAGTCCCTTAGGAAAGATAACAAAGATATTATTGTAGTATTTAGAGAAAGAACATAGTAACCACATAGAGTTAAGCAACAGAAAAGGTAAAGAGATAGTATAAGGAACTCATTGGGAAATATGCTTCTAGTAGGACTTCGTATGGGATGCAGAGTGATTGAATGATGAAAATGACAGGAGTAAGGTTAGGAAATGAAAGTCAGATAAGTTTTAGCAAGTAATACCCAGTGTAAGAAAGACACCAGATAGGTATACACGAGAGTCCTAGGCAAAGAGTATGTGCCACCGGATCACCGTAACAGAGGAGCCTCAAAACAAGTTCCCACCCTCCCAACCCTCGATCAACATCAGTAACAAAGATGAACCTTGAGCGTAACCTTGAGATACTCCAAAAGCAAGCATAAGTATAGTGATAAATATCGAAACATAAGATTCTTACTAATAGCAACAAAACAAAATAAAAAGAAAGGAAGAGATAGCCTAAGTAAGAGATTTAAAAATGAGCTTTTAGATAAGGCAACAAAGAGAAGAAGTACTAGTTAAGCATGCGATAAGAATGTAAGAGGACAGTGTTAAGAATAACCAAGGACATATGAGAACAAATATCCTTCGAATAAAGGAACAGAGATATAACCCATAGCAGTTTCAGTTATAGAACGAAGTAGAAGAGTAATTGAAAAGGTTAGCTGACACGAGGATTGAAAGTGAAATTGTCAAGGCGCAACAACAAACATGAGAAGAAATACTAAGTAAGTGTTGACATAAATGTAGTATGGTATAGAACCGAGAAAATAAGTTTACCATAATATGAAAGACAATAAAGAAAGGTATCTTAGCATGCAATCAAGTATAGAAGATGAGTAAACGTAAAAGAATAGTAAAGAAAGACTAAAGACATGAGACTTTCAGATGTAGTTTAAGAATGAAATAAGAGTGAGTGATAGCCCTGGGTAAAAGAATCAGAAAAGAAGTTTTCAAGATAGAGCAATGTAAAATAAGGAAGTAGGCAAGTAAGGACTGAGATTCTAAGGAGTCAATGTAGAGAAGAATGATATTCCTCAGATCAAAAGACAAGACATAGACCAAGAAAGTTCTCAGTAGATAGTAGAATAAAGCGGAGGATGAAAAGAGTACTAAGAAAAGGTTAGAGAATGAAACTATTAAGGTGCGACGAAGGTAGGAGAGAATACTTAATAAGTAAAGACAAAGTAAGTAATAACAAGGAAATTTTTAGTTAAGTAATCATATAAAGTACCCAGCCTTAGTCTAGGATGACCAAACCACTGCAGGTTTAGGATGGTTTTAGCCGCGGGTGTGGGTGGTTGTATCAAAGCAAAGTACGACTTTTGAAATTGTCCAAGAGAAGTAATCATATAACGACTTTTGAAAGCAAGTACGAAAGAATATAAGCTTTAACCAGAACAAAATCGAGAGGGACCACTAAGAAATTATCCAGGAGTAACACTTTAGGTACAAGTGGCGTCGATAGACAATATCAGTAAGTTAGAGAACCCCAAGCCCCCTTAGAAAAGCAGAAATTTTGGAACTTGAAGAGAGAAGCTCATGAACAGTCGAAGTTTGCAAGGAAAATATAGAAAGTTAATAGCTAAGTGATGAGAAAGAATATTAAGATCAAGTTGGGCAAATGGAGCAAAGAAATACTGAGTACAGTTATGAAGACAACCGAATCTATAGTAAGAGTCAAAGTACTAGTTACTAAGAATTCGATCAAGTTAAGTAATTATGGAGCATTAGTAGAGACCTAAAAGAAAGAGATTTTTGGAGATAAGGAATATTGAGCATAGCTAAAGGTTCAGAAAAATAGTAGTCAATGATACTTAGTAGAGGACTTAAAAAATGAGAACTTAGAAAAGAGAAAAAAAAAAGATCAAGTAAATAGCTAAGACTGGAGCCAAGGAGATAAATGTACTAGAATTGCAAGATATTCTCGAAACTATGAAGAACCGCAAGTTAGACCCCAGAAAGGATTCGAGGACGAATCCTATTTAAGGGGGGATAATTTGTAACGACCAGTAATTCTACTACTATTACATTATAGTACCGTGGTATTACGGGACAAAGGTATCACAACATAAATTATGTTGAACATGTACGCACTCATGAAGTGATCTTGGGGGACGATTGATAATCTTCGAAGTTCCAATACCGAATTGTACGATGCTTCACTATTGGACAATCTACGATTTTTGGCACGTAACTTTCTCATACAAACTCCGATTTCTATGAATTTTATATCGTCGGAAAGCTGAGATCGAGACCTATAATTTATGCGTTGAATATTTTTCCAAAATCGGATCAGGAATAGGTCAAAAATACAAGTAAAAATTCAGATGAATAGTGATTTCGGGGTTAAATGCAAAAGTCCCAAACTTTCCACACACTTCTACACTTTTCCACAATTCCCAAATATCTAAGGCACCCCACTATATAAAGAGAGTACTATTTACAAATTACAAATTTTTGAAACAAAAAGAAAGGAAGAGACGTGAGATGAGGAAGAAAGAAGAAGAAGAAGAAGAGAAAAGAAAAGAAAGAAGAAAGGAGAAAAGAAGCAAAGAAGGAGAAGATGTGCATCAATGGAGGGTTTAGAGAATGAAGAAAACCAAGAAAAAGAGAGGTAAGAATTCATGACCCAAATTATGAATTTTTAAGTTTTGATGAGTTAATGCTTGTATTATGTTGGGAGCTTGGTTGTGATGATGATAGTATGATTTTTGACAATTAAAACAATGGAAATATTGATGAATCCTAATTTGTGGAGTTTTGGGTATAACTTTGGGAAGTTTATAAGATAGATTAAAAGTTGAGTTGTTGATGAATTGGTGGTTTAATAGATGTGAAATTGAGTGTAAGATGATGTATTGTGTATTGGTTTTTAGTATGGAAGTGTTGGCATGTAGTGGATTTTGATGTTTTGAGCTTTGGATGAACTTAGAGAAGCAAAATAGAAGCCTGGAAACCCAGGTCGCGTCGCGACGCTGAAGAACTTTGCTTCGCGATGCAAGAGGAAAATGATGACATGCTTTTGGACGCTGCACGTCGCGACGCGCAATGGTTTGCGTCGCGACGCGAGGCACAGAATTTGCCAGAATCAGTTTTAAACCCCTTAGTTCTACCCTAGCGTGTTAGAGACCACCCTTAGGGTCTCGTATTAGTTTGTAAATATATCCTATATCAAATTATAATCATCATAAGCCTCGTGTATATAATCTATGGATGTATCTTTAAGCATTGTGGAGTATCGAGGATTATTTTACTACGTTGATGCTAATTAAGTTCCCGATCATAGATTATCCACAAGAACCACAATCTCCTTCGACAAGGGATCCAGTGCCAGCCAGATTCCAAAACAGTGAGTGGACACTCTTCTTTTAAACTAATTTTTATTTTGTTTCAGACTTATATTTTACGCTTTAGGGCGTTAGAAGATTTTCTTTACAGTTATTTTTATATAAAGATATGTTTGAGAAAGTATAAGTTTTTTAGAAAACATTGTGTACAGTTTTGAGACTCAAAGTAAGATTTTTATGTTTTTTCGGGGCATTGGGGAAAAACCCACCCCAGTATGCAACTTGATACAGTTTGGAATTGACGGACAAAGACATGTGCACATGTAGAAAACTGAGGGGATGGCGATACGTAACTACCCCAGATCCTAGAGCAGGGTTAGGGGGACGGCGATACGTACCGCCCCTAGACCCTAGTTTCAGAGCTTGGTGGTAGCATAGATCCGCACCCCCAGTTCTAGTTTCTGGCTTAGGGGACGGTGATACGTAACGCCCCAAGACCACCAGTTTCAGAGACAATAGTGACATGCTTTGAGGGACGGTAATACGTAACGCCCCAAAGTCATGGATTTGCACTGCTGGCTACAGTTAGGCGTATGAGGGGGCGGTGATACGTAACGCCCTCATACGTCAAGGTTTTCAGATACAGAGCAGTTCACAGTGATCAGATTTTCAGTACACCCTTTTTCAGAAAATCAGATTTTCAGAAACCAGAGTTTCAAAAGCAGTTTTCAGAAAGACAAGTTTTATAAAAGAGATTTCGGACGAAGTTTTCAGAAAAAGAGTTTGAGATTTTGATTTCAGAACTAAACGATTTTAGCATTTCAATTTTATAGTTCACTCACTTAGATCGTACAATGATCTAACCCCCCCACTCCCAGTTTTATGTTCTTGCAGGAATTCTAGGAGGATGAGCTCGGGAGGACGGATACTGATGCATTCACTAGGGATGAAGTCCACCAGTACGAGTCAGAGATAGAGTGAGAGTCCAGTCAGAGTCAAGTATTAGTCTTGTATTAGTTTTGTTTGTGTGTAGTCAATGTAAAAACAATTATTACTAAGTACAGTAATTAATATTGAGTTTGTTTTCAGTGTTTTTGAGTTGGGCTGCGGTCCCATACAAAATATAGTCAAATAGAGAAAAGTGTATTAGTATTTTTTATGGTTAGATAGTCAGAGGCTTATGGGTTAGTACTGTTATCCCCTGCCGGTGACATCTCCCAGATTGGGGATGTTACACAAATAGCTTAAGTTCTCAAATTACGTGTTTTCAGAAAAATTTTCGCTAAACTTCCAATAACGCTACGGAAGAATCCTGGACCCTCCAAAACTTTCTAGATTCATCCAGAAATTATCATATCATCATATTTAACCCATATTTATCATTATGTTCATCAAAGCACAAATATGCACGAGACCAATTTTTACCGGAAACTCGCTATCCTACTGGATCGATCCAGTTCATTCCGATTACACATGGATTCTATCAATAGCACAATTTCAAAATATTCTAACTTATCCAATTCAATACAAGTCAATTCATTGCTCTACGACACTACTGGAACCATCCGAATACAAATAATCTTAACTAAAATAGTGATATTTTTACCGGGAGGTCTTATCTAAATTCCGAGGGTACTAGTGGACTCCCAACGCTCCCAGGAATGCGTAGTAATCGACAGAATTGGAATCAGAGCTACTGTTCATATAGAGGTTACTATTCACTATTTCTTTCTTCCTTGTTTTACGTGCATCCGAGCACGGATTAGAAAAACCGTCACCACTATCTTGTAGTACTCTCCGAGGAATTCGATTTGGCAGGTGGCTCGACATGGTATCGAAGCGACGAGCCGAGATCGAAAAAAAGGAGGTGCGTGCGTTTTCTTGTCTCCTCGTCGTTTTTCGACGGTTTCAGGGCCACCACCGGCCACTAGTGGATGCATGATGGTCTGATGGTCCTATCCCTATCGGTGTGCCGGCTGGCGGTGGCCAAACGTCGGCCGACGACCACAGAACACTCCCACGCCTGAGACGTTGATGGGTCGAGTGAAGGCTTTTTGAGAATTATGTCTACTAATGCAATTTCCAAAATCTGTGAATATTGATAATAAATTTGGAAAATTATGAAATAGCCCAGCGAAATTTCAGTTAGGTTATTTTCTTGGGCTGAAACTGAAATCAGTAAAATTGAGGTTTTTTTGCTCAAAATTACGAAAAATATTCAATACTAAAGTTGTTCGTCTCAGAAAAATGAGTCCAATGGTTCAAAAATTATCTCAATCAGAGTTCGTTTATTATTTTTATAACCGAAACAATAAACTTTCTCCGTATATAAATATCATGTAACCACTTTCTTTTGAATTTCACAATTTCTAATGTAACAAAATCTCACTTTAAAATATTTCGATCTATTATTCAACACTTAAACTCTTATATCCCAACATCACCAAAACTATGATTAGAGAACCTTATAGAACTGTTTGAAAACTCATGATATTATAATAAGAAATTTTACTCGAAAATGTTCTCAACCCGCAATTTAATAATAATTCCCCAATAATTTTCAATGGGTATGCCAAAAATTTAAGCTCTTTTTACGATTCCCCAAGCGGAGAGGGAAGGAAAAAAACTGAGAGTTACAGAGCAGAGAGACTTGTGGTAGCCAAAGTCTGAAGTCTCTCCGAAGAATCAATTGAATGGAAGGAAGAGTAGAGGATTGCAACAAGAGGAAGCTAAACATTGTCTGGGAAGAGGTGCTTCCAGAGCGAAACGACGACGTACCAGCGGAGCTTATCGTGAATAAGGCGGACCCACCGACACCGGCGCCAATCAGCAATGACTCGGGAAGTGGAGAGGAACTTGCAAGGAGCATTCCTGATCACGAGCTGGGACCTAAGATTGCGAGGATGAAAGAAACTTACGGAAAGCTGCGTCACAATTTGCCCGACAAAGGCGAGAGGATTCTTGCAACTGTTACGCTCCTGGAGAAAGAGCGCAAGCAAAGGAGGATTGCTCGAGCTGAGACGGTTTGTTTTGTTAGATTTTTTTTTTCTTTTTTAGAATTCAAAGCTTTTTTTAAAAAAATTATTTATTTACTTATTTTTCTGTTTGGTAATGAGCAAGTAGAAGTCGTCTAGACACGAATAGAAAATACAAGGGTCTCTTATAATATGAAAAGCTTATTCATTCGTTCTTAACACCTTATTTGGATGAAGTACACCATAGTTTACTAATATATGGTATGATATTGTATTGTATGGTATTGTATTATAATTAACGTTACCATGTTTAGGAAGATGGTATTGTATGGTATGATTAAATAATATGTTTTTGTTTGGTTTGATGATATGGCATGGGTCCAAAAATGATAAAATGATTAAACTACCCTCAAACACATAAATGTTGGGGATATGTCCTAGAACCAATCGTGTCATATGGTTTAGGGGTATTATCCTTATGTAAATATAATTTTCTAATTAGTCGTAAATTAGTTTACAATTAATATAATGACAATCTTGTAATATTTTTCATCGGTTCAGTTGTTATCATATGATTATGCAAAATGCGATCTCGTGATGTATTACTTGTCGAGACTCTATCTGCAAAAGGTTATAGATATGAGTACATAGTTTCGATTTAAATACATCCGAATTTGTTTTCGATTGAGGTGACGTCATCAAGGATGATCACATCGCTCGACTGACATATTTTTGATGCTGCCATTGATCAATACTTGATACTGTTGGGAGACGAGTCTCGCGTCACAAGAGCATGAACATCGGTAATACGTTTGAGAAACCTGTTACTGAACGTGACCAAACGCGACGAATCACATGAGCGATTATTCGCAGTCAATGATTCGTCATACAACGACTAGTATACCATTAGTCTTTTGACTTGAGATGTCACGGCTGCCGTCCGCATTGAGATGCATTTTTCACTTGTGTATATCACACCGGGCTAGCCATGCCTGGTGATAAAACCTACTTGCAATGTGTTCTTAATGTATTAGGACAGGTGATGATCGAGATGGAATATGATGGCTTAGATACTTGACCTTGAGATCTTAGGCGGAAATGTCATACACGGGGATCAAGTCTTCGGCCGGAGCACACGTCATCCAAAAATATGTTTCGCGGATACGTGGATCCCGTATATGATTGATTTCCTTATCCGATGATCAAGTTAGGGGCTTGACGACTTCATGGCCTGCACTTGATTGGAAGTCGACAATAGAGAGACTTTACTACACGTAAATACAACTATATGGGTTTATCCGATATTTCATTCTTCATGTCTGGGGGTTATGACATCTTGCTAGAGGTCACTCATGATCATTGGGAACTTCGGTTGCAATGGGTTGTGCCGAAGTGATACAAATGTGTTCGTGTTAACTCATATCCAGTTCACGGAGAACCCATTGGGTCACACACATTAGCCAAATGATTGACGAATTAATTAAATTGCTTCGATATATGATCGCAAGACAATTTATATACTTTATCGGTAAAGTGAAAAATATTTTCCGGTTTTGACTCGCTAGCACCCGCTTATTAGAGAAATGTTCCGTTGATTTTAGAAATACCATAAATATGATTTGCGAACAGTCGAGAGACTAATAAAGATGTTTAAGAGACAGAGATATTCGTGATTATAATATTTTAGTATTATAATATATCTAGATATTTAATTACTTTACACATGTCAAAATTAGATTTGGACAAGTGTCAAGTTCTTGTCTTTACACGTGGCATTATGTGATTTTGCCAAGTGTCAAGATGTCATTAAATACAAGATATTTAATTTTGTATTTAAGATTAAATATTTATTTATCTGTAAATAAATAAGAATATCTAGATATTTAATTTACTTTAATAATGACAAATTTAGATTTGGACATTTGTTAAAATATTAAGGTGACACTTGACACCATGATTTGTTGACAAATGTCAAGATCTTATTAAATTCACCAAATTAGATATTTGATCAATTATGTGGATTTAATTGAAATACTTTATGTATTTAGATTATTTATTTAATTATATTAAATATAAAATAATTGTTTTTATATTTGATATTTAGCAAATATCTTAAATATTTTTAACTAGCCTATTAGCATTTGACATGTGGCAAGTAACTCGTTTAACTTATTACTTGAAGTCAATTGACTTGTAACTTGTTAAACAAAATGACTTGTAACTTGTTATAGTAGGTTGAAGTCACTTGGTGACTTAGGTTAAAGGTTATGTGTATTTAATATAGAAATGAAACAAAAATCTCAAGATACACAAGAGAGGGGAATTCGGCCAAGGCCTTAGAGTTGAGGGAAAAAAATGTTTTCTTTCATTTTCCTAAGCGTTAGAGATTGAACAAGAAGATGGAAATGAAAGGGACTTGATTCCTTTATATTTCTTCTTCAAATTTTAAGCTTAGTTGCTTCCATTTCTATAGGAAGTTGACTTAGCTAAAGTGTTGTGAAAATAGTTTACATAAGCTTTGATTAATCTCTCAAAATTATAAATCAGAAGTTTCATCAACCGATTCCGTGTGTGGATACGCTTGGAGGCAACCGGAGATGGTTTTCTTTCCGAATTGAGCTCACGGGAGGTATACACGCTTTACTCTTCCTTATATACTTATATATATATATATATATATATATATATATATGTATGTTCCTTTTATTGTGTAAAAGAAAATTTTTAAAAACCCATAAAGATCGATTGTGATCTTTCGTGTGCTTTTTCCACACGGTTCGTCTTACGACCGTAGCCACGGGAAGGGAAACTGTTTCTCACCTTCAATAAATTCATATAAAATCATATTAAATCCAATTTTTTTTGTCCAGAAATTAGATTCAATGAAAGACATAAAAAATTCTTAAACGCATACGAAATTATTACTCATTAATCTAAAGTCAATAAATTATAAGAAAAATTAATGTATAAAATGGATAACAAATATGAAAAATCACATTCTTAATAAAAAAAATATTTGAAAAAACAATCCATAATATATAAAAATTTCATCGAATTTAAATCCATACAAACCATAATATCATCCAAAATAATCTACTATTAAAATCGCACAACCTATAATTTAAATAGTTATAAACATATTAATATTCAAAAAAATTGACCATCTTAGTGTTATCCACCAAACATCATCTCAAGCAAAAACTCTTTGCGTCGTTCGGGTGGGAAACTTATAAAACCAATCAACATATAAACATGGAAAAAATATTATCTAGGCAAAATAGTAATCAAAGCTTACTCAGTGAAAGAGCCAACCAACAAGAGAGAGCTAACCCTAATCGAGAGGTGAGTTTAACTATTTTTGTTTATTAATATAATATATTTAATAGGGTAGAATTGACAATTTAAAATCTTATTAAGGATATTTTAGAAATAGAAAATTATAAAACCATGATAAATCACTGAATCCATGGTTTAAAAAACTCTTCAAAATTCATGGTTTTCAAATCTTGAGATTACAATGAGAAACCATATTATGAACATGGAAGTCAAAACAAACTATAATTTGAACTATACCATACCATATGAAACTATGACAAATCATGAAACAAACAAGGTGTAAATGTTTTGTGGTTAAAATGTTGATATTTTATTTCAGAGTGGGGTTAATATGTTGATATTTTATTTCAGAGTTTACTTCATTAAGCATAAAGATTGTTCTTTTAGTTCACTCTCTGCCTTTAAAAGTGAGACGAATTATAGGATGTATTCTTGGGAGTTAAGAGCCGGTGTATTTTAGGGTTGATTCTATGTGAATATTTAGATAAGGGTTTCATTTTTTTACTCTAGTTTTGTACTTTTATTTCACTAGCGTTTCTAATAACATCGATGATGTAATCAATGAAATGTACTATTGTTTGGTAATAGCTATATTGTATTTTGTCAATAGGTTTGGCTCCTCCCTCCGTTGCTTCTATTGAACTTTAGATATTTGTCATTTTAACCTAAAATGCGACTATGTGAGTTTGGTGCCTATTAGATAATAAATTTTAATTATTTGAGCAATCTTATCTAAAGCTATAGTTTTAAAGTAATTCAGAGGAACCAAACCTATTACAGATATATACTAAAAGAATCTGATAATCTTTCTTGCATTCTTTTATTCCAATTTTAAAGATCATATTTTAAATACTGGGACTTGTAATTGTAAATGATGACCAGGATTTACCTTGTCCTATGGGTATGCGGAGGATTGTAAATTTCTCCAAAATTAGTGCCCATTTGGTATACACTTCATCTTGGGATTGTGAGATGTTGATTGTCCAGTAACCTTTAGGATTTATAGTTAATATTATTAATTTGTACTTGTTATTGTGGAGCATTTTTGCTAATGTTAGTAAAAAGGTGTAGCAGGTGAAGTTACATTTGATGTGTTTATTCATGAAAACAATAATGTTAATCATGGTTCATTGCACTTCTGATTCGGTAGGATGTTAAGGGAAGCAGGAAGCCGACACGATCTATGTACTCAGGTATTATCATATTTCTTGACTGACAAGTTTGTGATTGTTTTGTTTATAGTATATGGTGATGGTCTATTCACCTATGTGAAGGGTTTAGAACTTGTGCGTCTGCCAACTCAAGTCTTAGGCGTGGTTAGAGGTCAATTGCCATGGTTGTTACTTAGTTATCACAAATGAGAAATGTCCATTTGATATTATTTGAGTTCCTGAAGATAAACAACTTCAAGTTTCACTATTTTTCTTACGAACCTACCGAAGCTCCCAAGTTGCTCCCCCAATGAGTTCTATTTATATATATATATAAAATGTCTATAACCATGAGACAAGCACAAGATAGTAGTATATCCATCTTAAATGTTTACTCACTCTCCCTATCCTTTTATTTCTGCTTTCTTCACACAAAGACCCCCCTTTTGTTTTTAGAAATGGTCACTCATACCTCTCTTGGTTTGTCCAAAAAGGGGGTCTTTAATTTTATTTCCCAAAAGGCATTTGTGTGATAGTTTTTTTAAAACAAGGGGGTTCAACTATGGGGTGTCGTTGCCCTTTGCCAACTATTTGTGATGTAGCTATGAAGTGCATAATTTCAATCTATGTGATTATGAAGGTCAATATAAGGTCAATGGTTTCTCAATTAATACTATTCTTGAGCCATAACCATTTAGTGTTGTAGTTTGCTATAACTTTTAACAAGACAAACTATTTGAGGATTTAAAGTTTATTCTCTAGATGCTTCAGATTGCTTTACACAAAGGACTTCATCATCTCAAATCTAATCAAAATCCTCATTTGCCTATGTTTTTAGTGAGAAGATGGAAGAAAATGTATGGTATTCTGCTTTTACCATCACCTCTTTACAGCCTCTTTTGCATCCAATGTAATTTCTTTTACCTATTCTTAATACATTCGACAGAGAGATTGTAGAGAAGCGAATGCATTTGATAAAGACTTATCTATATTAGGTAATTGTGACCGCCGGAAAATGAAATCTGATGGGGACTTATCACAACGGGGAAGACAAAAAGATCGGTCATCGTTAAGAAAATGGCCTTTCCATAGAGGAGATAAATCTTTTACTTCAAATGGTTTTAAAAAGAACAGAGCTTCTGTCACTTATCCGTCCCATCAGACTGGAGAAAACTCGTCCAGCTGTTTGCTGAAGAAGTTAGCATCTTTTTCACTTGATATGACTGATTTCTTTTTATACTTCATTGTTTCTTGTTTAATGTTTTGCATGTCCCCTGGAGTATCAAGATATTATATTAATTATGCCACTTCTGTACTTGAATGGCTTAAATGATATTTCTAATGCTGCTACTTTTCTTCTTCCCCTTCCCCTGCCCCCCTCCCGCTCCCCCTCATGTCTCTGGTTAGGAATGATGCATTTGAAGTCCTGCCATTAAATAATTCAAGGCGTAGGAAGGTATGGCATTTTATTTACTCTTATTGACCAAATGAAACTACTCTTATGTGTTTGTTTTGGAGACAAACTTTAATCCTTGGTGGAAAGTGGAAAATGTTTAAAAGCTATGGGAATGAGTGAAATTATCTGTCTCCAAGAAATTTACCAAAGCTCCTGTACTCTTAGATAATGGAGCTGAAGGAATGACAAACATGCTGTTGCAAGTTTTTCACTAACTTTGATCATTGATATGTTTTGTAAGATTCAATTATAATTAACCAGGTCCATGCTATAACTATGGTACATTAGGGACTTCTTTCATTGGAAAATAATATTTACTCAAATATTGAGTAGTTTATATAGAGAGCTATTGGGAATCAAATGTGATTGTTGTGTGCTGTTGTATAATCTACATAATTTGGTGGCGATGCTCTGTGCACATAAAATAATAGATGTATTTCGACAATTGAAAACTCGGATACTCGATTTACTGTTAATTTAACCAATTTGTCATTTATCGTAAAAGAATGGAACCCTTTCAAACAAAGCAAAGATCCAGCAAGAGAATTTGGAAAATTTTACCTTGACAGTTGACACCCTGTAATAACCGAGTGTGTTGGTGGATCAAACTGTTCCTCTTGAGTCTTGTGAGAAAGTTGGCACACAGACAACTGTGGTTGCCCGGGGGTGCACTGCTGAGCTTGTCCTGCAATGGGTGTATATTCTTCTCTTTTTGTTCAGTATTTATCTTCATTGATTGATCAGATCCTTGTTAATAATATCCATACAGGGCAAGACCCTTGTTCTCCTAGATGAGGATGAAAATCCAGTTGAAGAGGCATCAGAGGAAGCAGAGGAATCTCTGCATGTAGAGACAACAGAGCAAGCTGATGAACTTGCTAATTGGTAAGCGGGACTTTTGATACTGGTCATTAGTTCTCTTACTTTATGTCAGCCTTCTTCAATTCAGCAATAATTGTAACTCTTGTAACACTTTCAGCATGAAAGATGCAAAGATCTACTACCCATCAAGGTACTCTCCTGAATCTTAAATGGTAAAGACTGTTCACTTGGGCAACAATTTTTACTAGTGTTAATTTCTGCTAGATGCTTATCATCTTTGACCCAGGGTTGATCCAGAATCTGTTGAAATCTGTTACTCGGACATCAATCACCTTGCCCCAGCAGCTTATTTGACATCACCTATTATGAATTTTTACATCCGGTAAGCCTTGGATACAGTTCACATTTGATTTGTGGATTGGGAAGGCAGCATTGTTTCTTCCCTGTAAAAGAAATCTTACACTTTAATTCTTGACCCCTCACTATTTTTCCTTCCAAGAGGTTTTGGTTGGAGCCTTATATGTGATTTACTCTCTATTTCTGGTGTTTTCGCCAAGGGCTTGTTTGTTAGAAGTTTTAGCTTCTAGCTGCGTTGTTATAGTTACAGCCAGCTATTTGGAGGTTAATAGATAATCAACTGTATTCCTACAGTGGGTGTTTGTTGTCATGTGAATAGAGTGAGGTGTAATTTCCTTGATTTGGAAAGGATACTGAACTCATATGATGTAGAAGGAATGATATTTTTGTTTGTGGTTTATCAAGAAGCTGTTTTTAGCTAAGTTGTGCAATGTGGGTTGGATGTTTTCTGCGGTATGGTATTTTTGTCCTTTAAATTCTTGTTCAATGGGTTCTACTCACTTTGAGTCCATTAAAATCAAGAGAATTCAGTGAACATAGAAATCTTATGTTATTGTTTTAGGTTGAAGAAGAACTTTTTGTTTCCTTATTTTGCAACATTGAAGTTTGCTTGCAATTATTTTTCCCTGATGTGCAATTTACATCTTCTTATGCACTCGTTTTGGAGATCAATTTGCTCATTATTGTTGGCTGTGTGGACCTTTCAGTCACCAGTTTCTTTAGAGAGTATACATAGTTATTAGTGGGTTCACTTTTCTAGGTATTTGCAGCTGCAAGCATCTCCAACAAACAGGGCCGTTCAGAATTGCCATTTTTTCAATACGTATTTTTACAGTAAGCTGAAGGAGGCTGTATCACACAAGGTAGCTACTTCCTTGGTTATTTGAATTGTGCTTTTAAGACATAAATTGATAGTTGTATCACATAAGCTAGCTACTTTTGAATCATCATTTTTTTAGGAGACTGTATCACACAAGGTAGATACTTCGAACATAGAAATTGACGGTTGGATTTGGAAGCCATTTACACTAGTCTGAAGAAAAATTGGAACAGTGAAAATTAGCTACCTGAGTTTTTTATTATTACTGTGGATGCCTAATATATTAGATTTATTATTACTGTGTCTTTCTTAATCTTGATGTTTGAGGCAGCTTAGATTTTGTTGATTATTTGTTTTCCATGAATATTCTTGAAGAAACCAGAAATGTTGATTTTGGTTAGTGATGATTTCAAGGAGCTTATTGTTTCAAATACCGTACTCAACTGCTGTTTCTTGATAAATATGATATGTTAATGTCTAATGTGTTGCTTGAACCAGTTTGTATGATTTTTAAGTTTCCCTTTATTTGGAATATTATGCTTCATTTTCTTGAATGATGCCTATCTGTAATTTCCCCCCCTGTAATATGCAGGGGGGTGACAAATATTCTTTATTTATCAAGTTTCGAAGGTGGTGGAAGGGCATCTCTATATTTCAAAAATCATATGTACTCATTCCAATACATGAAGAGTAAGTTTTCCTGTATCTCCGAGTTCTTTTGTGGAGGATTGTACAATGTTTTGAGTTAAATTTCCAAATGTGAATACCTCTAAAACAAACAACACTGAATAATTGTCTTTTATGATGCTTAGGAGGTTTTTGATTAATTACTATTTTCTTTTATATCAAGATTCATATTGTTTGGGATCATTATCAGGTTCCAACTAGCAATCAGCAGCGAGCTTCTTTCTGGTTCTTAGTGTCACTGTGAACAAAATGATATAATTGCAGAAGTGATTTATTTACTTATTTAAGCTAAACTAGTTATTTACATTTCCTGATTTCTAATTGCCAATTGCCGAAAGGCTACTGCAAATGATAAGCAAATTATCCCTATATCCTATCTAAGTGTAGCCATGACCAAATTCGAGCCATGTGCAATTGAACTGGATTTTTGTTCAAGGATTTTGTTAAGCAATTGGTTAGTCTAAAATCTTATTGGATTAGGTATATATTTCTCCCATAGATGTCAAAGGCGGGCCTCAGAAACACCTAGGCGCGTCTTAGGCTCATGCTCAGACCACTGCGTCTCGTGAAGGGTTAAGCCATGCGACCTTCATCAGGTGCGCGCCTAGGCACAAAGGCGCACCTGAAAAAATGTGTGAGAAAACCCCTACCCGAATTGACCGACCCAACTCGAAATCAAGTTGTATAATATTTCTTTAATAAATTAAGATAGGTTATGAGATGAGCTTTAAATTTCGACAAACACATTAATTTATATTATCAGTATTTGTATCATTGTAATTTTTTTTGATATGTTTTCAATGATTTCTCTTTGTTTCAGTTGATTGGATACTTATATTTTCTTTTTGCAATTTGCGCCTCACCTTCATCAGGTGCACTCATTGCGCCTTGAGGCATGCGCCTAGGCCCTAGGTCCCTTTGATCCTTAGTGTGTCTTATGCCTTTAACAACACTGATTTCTCCACCTTGAAGAACCTTGACCTTTCTATGGTCAATGAATGGGTTTAAATTCTTTTAACGAAGAGAAATCACTCTTTTACTAGTATAACAAGTGTTAGCCCCTAGAATAGTGTCTAAATAATTAGAGTACAAGCTAAATACAGGATATGACAATCAAAAGTGAGCTCTTTATTAAGTTCTGGTATGTATCATTTCAAAATTGTGCATTGCAAAAGATATGGAAGCAATCTACATTTGGCTGAGCTACTGTGTTGAGAATAAATGGAAGATTTAGCAAAGAGAATTGTAAAAAAAAAAAAAAAATATTGTACCATTGGAGCTAGATGAGCTTTGGTTCAGATAAGAATTGTCAAAAAGAAGTGTCTATTTTTTTTTGTCAACCTATATTTCCATTTTTGAATATTGGTTTCCTTGGGGGTTTATTTGGCTTTAGCTGTTTTGGTGGTTTCTTTGCATGTAGCATATAATGAACAGGATAGAACTTTTGAGTTTTGATCGGTTGCAGCATCCTGCTCCCCTTTCCCATTCTCTCGTTTGGATTGAATTAATTCACAATTTTTTGATTTATTTGTATGGTGCTGATGTCTTCAGTGTTCACTGGAGCTTGGTGATTATTTGTATCCCAGACAAGGAAGATGAATCAGGACCAATTATCCTTCATTTGGATTCACTGAAACTTCACTCTAGCCAATCAATTTTCAGTAACATTAGAAGGTAAGACATGAAACGTACTTGTCACATTATCAAGCAATGTCTTTATTATAGTCCTCTTTTAAGTTTTGGAAGCATGGGACTAGGGGAAAGGATTACTTCTTATCAGATGCTCAGACGGTTGGAGTGTGTAGCATAACAATTGCATTATATTAAATCCTTCATGATATCGTTACATTGCAGCGAAACATCTTGAGTATCATGAGCTGGGTAATGATTAAATATTTATAACTTACATCCTTTCTCTTTAATTTAACATAGTATGTCAGGTGATAGTATTTTAATGATTTAAGAATTACTTCTTTATCAGACTCTCAGATGGTTGGAGTGTGTACAAAGTAGTGAGATTCAGCATAACATATGCATTATATTAAATCCTTCATGATATCGTTACATTGCAGCGAAACATCTTGAGTATCATGAGTTGGGTAATGATTAAATATTATAACTTACATCCTTTCTCTTTAATTTAACATAGTATGTCAGGTGATAGTATTTTAATGATTTAAGAATTACTTCTTTATCAGACTCTCAGACGGTTGGAGTGTGTACAAAGTAGTGAGATTCAGCATAACATTTGCATTATATTAAATCCTTCATGATATCGTTACATTGCAGCGAAACATCTTGAGTATCATGAGTTGGGTAATGATTAAATATTTATAACTTACATCCTTTCTCTTTAATTTAACATAGTATGTCGGGTGATAGTATTTTAATGATTTTTTTTTCCATTCTTTTTCACATAGCTCCTAAATTATTACATGCACGATAGACACAAGTTTAATGATGTCAACATCTAGTTTGCATCATGATCACTGTCTAGGTATGTGTGTCTCGTCAAACAATTGAAGCAGGAACTTTGTATTTGTGTTAGGAGAGGACATGCTACCACATACTTGAGATTTATATCTTTCTGTTCAGAGATGTTAGGAAAAGGTTTTCTTAGGTTTTCATAATACACAAATTAAGTGGTTACATCATATAGAACTACAAGCCAGGAACTATAAAATAACGTCTGGTAATGTATTATAGCATACTGGTGACAGTCAGAATTGTCTCCTTGTTCATTATCTGGTAGATATAGTTGAATACTGCCGCCTCTCGGTTTTTGCTCATTTTGAATGCCTTAACTTAATATTCTTAACATAACAATGATGCGAATTGTGCCCCGTAGCTTTCTGAAGGAAGAATGGGACTATTTAGAGCAAGAAGTTTCTCCATCAGATCTTCCAATTGCTGACAGGATATGGCAACATCTTCCTCGTAGAATTGATGATAAAATAATTCCGGTAAATTTTTTATCTCAAATATGTGAATTGGGTCATTGCATGCTTACTGTAACTTAATTTTGTGAATGGTCACCATTCATAATCAATGGCATGGAAACATGATAGTATGAAACTTAAACTTGCCTGATACAGTAATACTTTCCTGAAATTATTAAAGTTTGACATTCGATTGTCTTACTTTCATGTATTGTTATGATTTTTCATAGCAAAATTTTTCTTTGTTTTATTCTTTGATCCATGAAATTCTTTACATATCTTATTAATGAACTTGTTATGTTAAGGAAATCATATCTCCTCATTATGGAAACGATCTCCAAAATATGATTTTAGAATCCTCAAGATATGATTATAGAATCTTTAAGATTTGTGACTTTATTATTTTACATTATTAGTATTATTTGCTTCCTATTTTAGTTTTATGTATTGCCAATATAAAGGTCCCTATCATTGTAAATATAATATAAAGTGAATTCAAGATTTTTTTTTTAATTATCTAACTTGATATTAGATACTAAGTTACGAGTTTCTAGTTTCACTCTCTCTAGTTTTCATCGGCGCATGGGGATCCTGGTTACCATCGGCACGTGAGCTTCACGTGCCACCTTATCTCTGGTGGTATTCGACAACGCTGCTTGTATTCTCTGACTCAAAAGACATTGTCTTGTTCGATCCCGTGATCCACACACCTCTCATACTTCTTGTTTGTTAAGCAACGAAGCAGCTTCCTTCTCAAATCTCTCAATCACACGCTTGACTTGTAGATCAAGTGACCAATAGTGGTGGGACTTTCCAAAGTCAACAAGGCCAATGACCACACCATGGTTTTTACTGTCGATTTTCCCTTGCTGCTTGTCTGTTTTTGGTATCACCCACCGTTGTTGATGTTATTTTCATTGTTGTTACCATTTGATCCATCTCCACTGCTACTCACCATGGTTGTTGTTTATTGCTCTCTTCGTATCTCACCATGGTGGTTGTTTATTGCTCTCTTCGCCGCTCATTTGGAAATCTTCGAGTTCTAGGTGTTCAAGTCTGAATGACAAGCCAACATGTTGACGATCTTGCTATCCTCTTGTCATGGGCTCCAACGATAACACCGATCTTCAATGCTGCTCGCGGTTTTTGACCCTTACCATGGTTGCTTTTGTTGGTCTTCAGGGTTCCCTTTCGAGCTTCAGCTCTCTCTTGGGCTTTGGCTCCCTCTCGGGCATCGGCTTTCCCTTTGAGCTTCATAGGTTAAAGCTCATCAATTATCTTCAAGTTTCAAGACTCCACAAGTTTCAAGACTTGTAACACCCCGCCAGAGGCAGGATGCTACCGGTAGGGGTGGCAAAACGAATCAACGAATTGAATTTGTATCGAATCCTAAATGAATCGAATCAAAATGTGATGGATTCGTATTCGATTTGTTTATTAAACGAATCCTGATATAGGATTTGTATTCGATTCGTTTATTAAATAAATCTAATACGAATATTCGTTTAGTCATGATATTATTCAATAACATAATTTACAATAATTTATTTACATTAATTCTTAATAAATATATACATGTGAAATATGTAATTAATATATTTACTAAAAATACCTCACTAAATATCGATAATATTATTTTTCTATGGTAATTAGTCATGATTTCTCGAATATTAATTGAAAAATAACAATAACTATTAACAGAAAATAATAAAACGAATCTTAAACGAATAAACAAATCAATGAGCTTAAATTCGTATTCGATTCATTTAATAAACGAATCGAATCGAATTGACCCATTTATTAAACGAATCTATTTTTTCAAACCCATATTCGCTTTAAAGCGAATCGAATCAAACGAATAAATGAATCCTAACCCAAATTGCCACCCCTAGCTACCGGCAGGAGACAAGATTGACGCATCTCCATAAGTCTCTAAATTATCAAAAAAATCCGGCATGATGTATCCTAAAACTGGACAACCTGGATCTCAGTCCAGCATCAAAACGAACCTGAAATAAATATCATATATTATAATGGACCTCAGGTCCACACTAACACATCAAAATCATCACTTAAGGGCTCCGTGTCCATATCATCTATCAACACTCAAGGGCCCTGTGCCTACAACATCATAAGCAATCAAAACATTTACTTAATATAAACGGTGTGCTCAACACGACAAACAAAACAATAAATCAAATATCCTATACTTCTAAAACTTCTCCCAGGACACTTGCGAGGGTGACTGCCGCTTGGGTGATCCGCGTCTCGAACATGATTTCCAAAGCTGTCGTGGTTGACCAATCTGGAAGCCAACCTGTAAAACTACAAACCGGTTTGGTTTGAATTATAAAACTCAGTAAGTAACCATGCTCATGCAACAAACAAACATAAAGTCAAGCATACTAGAAACTTTTCAACATTACCAAGTTACAAATTTAACTTTATCAACCTTTAACTAACCCTTTATCTATTACATATGCAAATCCTCATATCTATTTACATATATATGTGCCAATCTAAAAGCCAAAACATTCAAAGCACGCAAGGCAAGAATTCAAATATCACAAAGCGCATCGTTTAACATCAAATCCATTTTAATCACGTGAAACATACAGTCATATATTTATACTTTTACCACAAATAAACATCCTTGAAACATCAAACAAACTTTCTTCTATTCGATTACAAACTATCGTTTAATCCCGATAGCTTTACAACAACTTAACATTTATGACTTATACGCATTCACCCATAACAATGCGAAAATCATAAATTACTTCTCTTAAATTCTTGCAAATCCCATTTTCAGAGTTCTTACACATATACGTACATATCAATACAACTTAGTAAACACGCTTTACAACATCTGAGATTCACATCAGCTTTCAAATTATTCATTCCAATAAATATAGACTATCCATACATATTACGAGTTCCATCATACATATACAAACACACAGATATACATACAATCATCGTACAACCGATAACAAAACACATAAAACAATCAGTCTATCACAGAACACATCGTCAAACAATACAAACATATGACTGGCTTACACATACAATGCTCGTACAAGACTCATTACCTATTTTAGAATAGGTATGAGATGAATTCCGTCCGAACGGATCCCTAACTAGCTCGACTACTATACTACGAGAATATCGACTAATTAAACATACACACACATCACAGAATACAAACTCATTGCACAACTTCTCATACACAAGCACATCCATGACAACACTCTAAGCTATCATTCAAACACTCACATACATACATATGTTCAAACATACGGATATACATATTATTACGATTGCAAATGCCATAACTTTAACAATCCCTATATCTTTCATTTGTAAATCATACTTAGTTTCCTATTTTCTATCAGGAAACCTTTGATACAAAACTTATTAATTACACATATTCATTTAAAAAGTGTTTAGCCTTATACTCATTCTTTATCATGCTTAACCACTTCAATCTCTATAGTCTATACAAATAAATCACATATATAAACAATAACAACTTATTCATATACCGTATTCATACATAAGCTATATCAAATAAGAGATCATGGTTTGCCTCATTTTCCGATTCCATATAACAAACCTATACATATCTTAACATCAAACACATATACAAATATATGTTCATATACTTGTACATTTACTTGTTCATTTACTTACACGTAATCATATCGTTACAGGTTCATACCCTTACGTACATCTATACATACATATAGACATTATGCTCATCAAACATTTCACTTCATATCAAAGCATTAACAGAAATTCATACCTGTGGCGGTCGATAAACTTAACTATACGTAATCTCGTATCCCGTATTCAAAATCGCCTTTTAATTGTTCTCTTTTATCCTAACATGTTAACCATCTATATCTATGTATATATGTATGTGTATATATATATATATTTAAAACATGAATTCACCAATTCAAGTTCTCGTCGCATGGGTTACTTACCTGGCTTCGCGAGCACTCCAGGTCCTAATGAAGTCTGCCAAAACAAATGGCGAAACAACGTTAGAATCGCAACTTATGAAATTCCCGACTTAGCTTTGACAAAGTTCCGGATCTTTCCGGGACAATCGAATCAAGTCTGATTTCAAGGTTTTCAATTTCAATAATCTTAAAACACCATTACAAACTATTCCAAGCCACTAGTTTACCTAATTTCTCAGTTTACGTGTTTTTGGAAAATCTTCCGAAAAAGTTTTCGTAAATGCTACGGAATGGTCCCAAACCCTCCGAACCTACTCGGATTTATCCAAACATGTTCGTAATATCATATATAACTCATAACTATCGATAAAATCAAAACAAATCATCATACGCAAAAACCCACTTTTACTGGAAACTTGCATATTCTATCGGATCGATCAAACTCGTTCCGTTTTCACTCGGATTCTACCAAATACACATATTCAATATACTAATACTCAAACAATTCAATTTTTTTCCCTTACGCTACTCTACAAAGCTACTGGATACATCCGAATATTAAAGTACCATTCCTCAAAATCGACACCGTAACCTTGTAGTACTCTCCGAGAGCTTTGATTTGGTTGGTGGCTCGGGCCGTGAAACAAAGAGACGGGCTGGGATCGGGAAACCCATGTGCGTGCCTATTCCTCTCTCTTTCTCGTCTGCAGTGGCGATTTGGGGCTGCCGCCGGCCACCTTCAGATGGGGGGTGACTGGGCGCACCCCCCTGGGCCGTCGGCCGGATGGCCGGCCGCCGAACCTCACACAGTAAGGAGTCGTTTTGGGAAGGGGGGTCGGGTGAGAAGTGAGAGAGTTTTGATTTTTTTTTTAATTATGGAAACTTGAGGGTATTTATAGAAAAGTTTCTGAAATTTACATTCAGACCCCCGAAAATTGCAATTAGGTCCATGTCATGGGGCTTTCTCGGAAGTTCACATTTTTGAACCCCTTCTGATGCAAATTTCGAAAAGTGTTCAACACGAAAGTTGTTCGTCTCGGAAAAACGAGTCTGATGGTTCAAGAATCAGCTCAATCGGAGTTCGTTTGCAATTTTTATAGCCGAGACGAGAAACTTTTACGCATATAACGATATAATCTGGAATCGCGTAACCGGTTATCGAAACCATGCGTTTTCCAACGCGACGAAGCTTCACATAAAAATATTCCGATCCATTTTCCAACATATAAACTTTGACTTTTGAATACCATCCCGTTCCAAATCTGTAACTTTAATTTGGAAATCTTTTAGAAATTCTCCGAAAAATTCGGGATATTACAAGACTCCACCCTTTGATTTCAAGAAGCAACGTCAAACTTGTTCCTTTGTTATCAATTTGAGTTTGAGAGGGGTGTTAAGGAAATCATATTTCCTTATTATGGAAACGATATCCAAGATATAATTCTAGAATCCTCAAGATATGATTATAGAATACCTAAGATTTGTGACTTTATTATTTTGCATTATTAGTATTATTTGCTTCCTATTTTAATTTCATGTATTGTCTATATATGACCATCTCAACCCAGCGCCATTACGCCAAAATGGCGCTGGGTTGGTGCTCCAACCAGGCGCCTAATACAACACCAAATTTGGCGTTACTTTTTACTTTTGTTTGCCCCCGCTCCCTCAATTTGTTATAATTATATAATGATCCTATATCATTTAAGTTATATACAATTACATCTTTATTTATTCACAATTATACCCTATTTAATCTAATATGTTTCAATTGTATCCTATTTATTAGTTAATGAATTTATTAAATATATTTGATAAGGTTAATTATTATTTATATTAACAATTTATATTGATAATGATAAATAAATTATTATTATTTGGAAAACATAAAAGTAAAGCTAAAATTATTATTATAGTTTGGTAGTTGGGAGATTATGCAATCTTAGCTATTAAATTGGTAGGTAGAAAAGAATCAATTTCAACCATTAGTTTGATAGTTGGAAGATTATGCAATCTTAACCGTTAAATTGATAGGGAATATTCTTTTTAGTGTAATATTTGGTAATATGGGTTGGAGATTGCAATAGTATTTGGTGTAAAAATTGCACCATTTTGGTGCAATGGGTTGGAGATGCTCTAATGGCCTCTACACTAGTAAATACAATATAGAGTGAATTCAAAATTTTCTTTCATTATCTAATATATTACATAATCAATTTTTGTTCACTAACGTCCTTACAGTGGTCAATCATTCCTATAAAGTGTATCATTATTCTTGCGCTTTAATATAGTGTGGCAAACGATTGCTTCCTAGCAATTTTATCAGTCCAGCCATCTTAATTTGCATATAGAGGCTTATATACATCAGAACAATGCCTAGCATTTTATTTGGCCAATGGTTTTATGTGGTTTCACACTGTTGTGTTACTGTCTCTGTGATATAGCTAGGTGATTGTTGTGAGATTTTCGTACTGCAAGTATACAGTGTCAAGTTTTAATAAAGATGAGTTAGAGTGTCGAATCCAAAGAAATTGAAATCAATTTTACACTAAGTACTATAATTGCTAAACTTAACTTTATTTAGAAAACGGCTTGAATTAAACTAAATTAAAAGTAAAAATTAAGTACGTAAGAAGTCAAAACGATTTGATTGAGAAAGATCGGGATGATATAAATTCTAGAGTCTGATTTCACCTAACTATTGCCTATGTATTTGTTATACTAATTAATTATTACTCAATTTATTAGTTTATAAGCTAAAAATCCTAAATTATTCTAACTCCTCTCCCGAGTGCTGAGTGAAAATATTATTAATTACTGACTTCGATATCCCTATAAAAATCAAATAATCAACAACTCATTACGCTATATGATTCTTGTTAATGACTTCAAGGGAATTATACGTCCTCCCGAACTCTATAAATTTCCTAAGTTATATTTTCTAGATCCTATTCAAAATCCCATCTTCCGAGTGATAAATTTCAAACATGCAATCATCTAATTTGTGGCCAACAAAACAGAAGCATTAAACACAAAAAATATAAATAAACTTAATTGAAACTTCATAACAGTTAATTGGCAATCAACAAATAGGTTCAAGCATAAACTATATCATCACCTAAAAAAAGGGAATTATTTCATGACTAAATTAAAGAACAACAAAATCTGAGTCAAGAACATAATAAACATTATAACAGTGTAAAGAAGAAAATTAGAAGATAAAATTCTAATTGAATTCCTTCGCCTCCTCTTCTTGCTCTTCAATCTCCTCATTGGATCTCTCTAAATTCTATGTTTTGAGCTCTCTAGTTTTGTCTAATTCTATTTTTAGGGTTTTGGACGCACTTGTTTATTTATAGGGAAGTCCTGGAGTCCTTCTGCTTGTAGAAAACGGATTTCTAAGTCTGAAAGTGGTCCGGGGCGTCACGATGCCAGAAGTGGCATCGTGACGTGTTGTGATATTTTATATCGTACCGCAAGTGTACGGTGTCAAGTTTTAGTATAAATATGATTTAAAAGTGTCGAACCCACATGGATTGCGTTAACTCGCACTAAATACTACAATTGATAATCCTAACTTTATTTAGACGATAATTAACAAAGATTTAATTAAATAAATAAAATATAAATAATATTTAGATATGAGGAACTAATACGATAGAGATTCTGGATCCTGATTTCACTTAGCTGTCGCTTATGTATTTATCATGCCAATTAATCTTTGTTCAGTTATATTGTTTATAAGTCAAGACTCCGAAAATATCCACTCCTTCTCTCGAGTGCCGAGTGAAAATATCATCAACTACAGACTTCGATATCTCTATAAAAATCTAGCAGTTAACAACTCGTTACGCTTTGTGATTCTATTTTAACGACTTCAAAGGAACTACAGATTCTCTCGAACTCTATAAAATCATAGGTCATATTCTCCAGATCTATTCAAAATCCCCTCTCTCGAGTGATAGATTCTAAACATTCATCATCTTCAATTGTGGCCAACAATCAAGAAGCATTAAACTTAAAAGAATATAAATAAATTAATAAAACTTCATAACAAAATCGACAATCAATACAAAGGTTCAAGCATCAGTTACATTATTCTCCAGAATTAAGGAGTTTAGTTCATGACAAAAGATAAAAACAATGATAAATAATAAGTCATGAATCTAATGGAAATCATTAGAGTTCTAAGAAAGAAATAAGAAGATAAAACCCGAATTGAATCTCTTCCTCTTCAGACGTCACCGCCTTTGTCTCCTCTTGTTGCTCTTCAATCCTCCTCATTGGATCTCTAAAAATATGTGTTTCCGTGTTTTGTGCTGTGTATTAGCCTCCTCTCCTAAGTTGTGGACGAACTAATGTATTTATATTAAAGCCCTGGAGTCATTGGGTATCTTAAAAAATCCTAAATATCACGTTTCTGGAACGCGCCTGTTTGTTTATTCCCGCAGCGCCGTGGCGCCTGGGCTTGGCGCCGCGGCGCCAAAGCCTCTGGAATGTGTATGTGAATGTTCTGCTTGCAGCCGCCGCGGCGCCAATCTCTCGGCCTTTCAGTATGGAGCGCGTAAGTTTGCAGGCGCCGCGGCGCCAGTGATAATTTCTCACTGGTTCCTGCGTTCTGTTTCCTGTTGCTCCCGCGCGCGTCCGATGCTTCCGAAAGTTCCCAAAACACTCGTATTTACTCCATTATTGATGTTTTAATGCTTCCTACAAATAAGACATAAAAGAAACTAAAAATACATTAAATGACACGAAACATAACAAAATAATAGGCTAAGGATGCCGGAATAAATGGGTATAAACCGCACTTATCAAACACCCCCAAACTTAATATTTTGCTAGTCCCGAGCAAAAAACAAAATAAAAACAAAATATCAATAAACAAATAAAAATAACTAAATTAACTAAGCCACTTTCGTAGGGATCACGATTGCATTTAGCGTATGCAACAAGCCTTTAAATCCCTAAGCGGCCCTAGTGGACGAGTTATAGTCTCGTGAGGGCTTACAGTGACGACTCCCACAAAAGTCATTCACACACAATCATGCAAAAATATAAAACAAATAAAAATCAACTAAAATAATTTCGATAGTTATGCATAAAATTGTCCTCAAAGAGTGCTTATCAATGAAATCAGAGAACCTTCAAAGTACGTAATTCAGCTCAGATCCAAGTTCCTGAATAATTCATCTAGGCTAGACTCACTGTGTGTGTGTAAAGGTTCATTCACAGCTTGATTCCTAAGTAAGTCAACTTAATGATTTCGTTTAAAAATTGGGATCGATGGGTCAAACCAACTTAGATATCTCAAGTATGCTCTGTAATTGCTTTATTTTGTGCTCAGTATGGTATGATTTTTCTTTTCTTTTTCTTGTCTCTTTTTGCACTTTTTTTTTTCTTTTTTTTTTCAAACTCACCTACCCTTTAAGGTAGCATTTCTCCTCATGGTGGTCCTAATACTCGCCCATGGGTAGCTTCACGCTTATCGGTTATAGGTGGTTTATTTTATTTCTTTAGAGACTTTTTTTTCTTTTATTTCTATCCATACCATACATCATAACACTAGCAAATCAAGATAGATATCTAAGCAAACGGTCATTCATCGACATGCAATTTCTTCAACTAGTCACCTTGTCAACTACTTAAGTTTTCACTGCTAAAAACCTATTATTAAGTGCTTACGAGTCAAACATAGATCAACTACTCAAGGCATCAGATAAAAGTAAATTGGGCACTTATCGTTTCTAAAATTTCACCCATAAACAAACAGTATCATCATAGGATTTATGCTTTACTATCAAAGACTAAAAACAAGAATTTTTTTTATTTTTTTATTTTTTATATATAAATAAATAACAAGTAAACAACATGCACACCCCCAAACTTAAAACTTGCATTGTCCTCAATGTAAGATAAAAAATAAAGAACAAGAGTGAGGAACAACACTACCATGCATGGAGTTGATCAGGCTCTTGCTGATTAGAATTTGGCTGCGCGGGCGTTGTGTGTTTCGTGCTACCTGCATAAATAACATGCAAATTAATAAATAGCACACAATAAACTAAAATAAATAAACAAAAATAAACAAGATGCAAATGCAAGGCTTGCCTCCCCGCTAGCGCTAAGTTTAACGTCTTCAGCCAGACGTAACCACCCAAATGGTCATGGTGGTTTAAATGTAGTGAACCGGGTAATCTCATCTGCTTTCTTCTTTGGTATCCACTGGTTCTTATGACATGAAAAGACCGCTTGGCAGGCTGTGGTAGTTTATCCATAGATAGTCCCCCAGGATATATAGATTGTCCCCCAGTTGGAAATTCTGGACTGCACATTCGGCAAAATTGACTCGACCTCCTTTTTAACCTTCCAGGGATCATCTCCAAGTGAGCACTGACCCTTCTTTTCCTCTTTTTGCGGCGCTTTGGGAGTGGTTTCAGGTTTAGCTGTGGAGAATTTTTTTTTATGCATGGTTGCACTATGCTCGTAGGTTGCTGAAATACTGATTTACTCTGCGTGTTTGCAACTCCCTTCTCTACTGTATCTACCCTGTGACATTCTGCATCACCTTGAGGACTCGGCATGGTAAAAATGAGTAAAAATGAGTTAGAGTTTCGAACTCACAGGGATTGAAATCAATTTTACACTAAGTTCTATAATTGCTAAACTTAACTTTATTTAGAAAACAACTTGAATTAAACTAAATTAAAAGTAAAAATTAAGTACGTAAGAAGTCAACACAATTTGATTGAGAAAGATAAGGATGAGATAAATTCTAGAGTCTGATTTCACCTAGCTATCCCCTATGTATTTGTTATGCCAATTAATTATTACTTAATATCTTAGTTTATAAGCCAAAAATCTTAAATTATTCTAACTTTCTCTCCCTATAAAAATCAAATAATCAACAACCTATTACGCTCTATGATTCTTGTTAACGACTTCAAGGGAATTATAGGTCCTCCCGAACTCTATAAATTGCCTAAGTTATATTTTCTATATCTTATTCAAAATCCCCTCCGAGTGATAAATTCTAACATGCAATCATCTAATTTATGGCCAATAAAACAGAAGCATTAAATACAAAAAAAATATAAATAAACTTAATTGAAACTTCATAACAATTAATTGGCAATCAACACATAGGTTCAAGCATAAGATACATCATCCCGTAGAATAAGAGAATTAATTCATGACTAAATTAAAGAACTACAAAATTTGAGAACATAATAAACATTATAAGAGTGTAAAGAAGAAAACTAGAAGATAAAACCCGAATCAAATCCCTTCGTATTCGGATGTCACCACATTTGTCTCCTCTTTGTGCTCTTCAATCCACTCCTTGGATCTCTCTAAATTCTGTGTTTTGAGCTCTCTAGTTTTGTCTAATTCTCTTTTTAGGGTTTTGGACGCACTTGTTTGTTTATAGGGAAGTCGTGGAGTCCTGCTTGTAGAAAACGGATTTCTAAGTCTGAAAATGGTATGAGAGATGTTTTCTTCATTGCTGGGGGCATCGCGACGCCACCTCCTCTGCTAGGATGAGTGGTTTTTGCGTTTCTCCTTCCCTGCGTGCTTCCTTTGCATCCTTAAGCTCCCGAAACACATTCGTTAGCCTCAAGATCCACGCTCTAATGCTTCCTATCAATAAAACATAAAACAAACTACAAAACACGTAAAATGACACGAAACCTAACAAAATAATAATTTAAGAATGTATGAATAAGTGGGTATAAATCACACTTATCAGTGACAATCCACATTATTATGAAAAATCGTCAAGCAGAATTTATGTTTCAATACATGCAATTGTTTTGAAAATCTATCTAACATTTCAATGGCTAAGTTTGGAGCTCTACTAATTATGTCTGCACTTTGATTTCTTCTGCTTGCGTATATGGTTTTGAACGTTTCCTTGAAGAGTTCTCTGTTAAAATTATCAACCAGGTTCCCCAACAAAACAATGATTACGATTGTGGTCTCTTTGTGCTTTTCTTCATGGAGCGCTTCATTGAAGAGGCCCCGGAAAGGCTGAAAAAGAAAGATCTAGTGATGGTACTTCCTTCCCATAATAGAACTCGATATGTTTTCTTATGTCATTGGTCTCTAAGATGGTTAACTTACATTCCTTTCCAGTTTGGCAAGCGGTGGTTCAGACCTGAAGAAGCCTCTGGGTTGAGAGTAAAAATCCGGAATTTACTTGAGGAACAATTTCAACTTGCAAGTGCAGAATGTTGTATTTCTAAGTCATCCTCGTCACCAGGTGGTGCTAAACCCTGAAACTGATGCAGATATTACACAGGTTCTCCAGCTAATTTGGTCTGCTGTCCTTGTATAGCTAGCTCATAATAGATGGTAGAAATATTTTGCTCTCCGCCTTCATTTTATTGATAAATTAATGGCCATATCAGAGTCTGAAAAACTTAGGAAATGGATTCCATATATGCTGCAACGTTGGTCCAAATGCCATTGACATTTAGAAGAAAGACGAATGCCAATGCCCCTTGCTAGGGCTAGGGCACAGTCATCTCATACTGACTGGATGTAAGCTGAGGCCTCTTTAAATTCTTCACAGCCGTAGTAGAGTGGGGAAAAGGAAAGTGTTGATATTGCCATGGTGGTTTATAGGACAACGGCCACCAATTATATTGTATTCATGTTTTTCTTTTGTTTTTTATTTTAGATAATTGGGGCCATGAAATATGGGTATTCACTGGTCGGGTTTTTTTTGAATTTTATGAGACTCAATCGGGTCGGATCACGCGGGTCGGGAAATCCGAATCCGAAATTTGAGATGTGAAAGCCGATCGGGTAGGGTCGAGGCGTCGGGTCCGTCAAATTTTTTTTTTTTAAATATGAATTAATTATTTTGAAATATAAATATTAGTTATTTTATGTCCCGAAAATTATCATATATATAAAGTTTCAAAACAACAAAAGTAATAAATAAATGAAATAA
>SKCR01029334.1:0-114717 GCA_019454045.1 Zanthoxylum bungeanum | reverse complement strand
GATGAAGAATGAAGATGATGAAGAAAATAATTTTCTCTTTTTAATATATGTTGACCGAAATTTGCAATTAATAAGGGCATTTTTGTCCTTTTCCATTTTAATCAAATTAAATGCTAATAAACTTTATGTAAACCAATGAAATTGGCACACATAAAGTATAATTAAGTCTTTCCATATGGTCCAATAATAATTGGACAAATTCCATAACATTTATGGAAAACGTTTACTAATTAATAATTCAAATATTTAACAATTAAATATCAAAATAATTAATTAATGTAATTATTATTTATGTATTTTTATTTATAATAAATAACAAATACATATATTTATGACATGTGTCAAAATCACATTTGAGAAATAATTAATGTGTATCTAATCGTATTATGTATCAAATACAAATATACAATAATTATTATTGGACAAAATCCCCTAATACATGTGTTATCGTTTAACTGATTAAACGATCTAAATTAACTCATTTAATCAGGTGAAGTATTATGAATAATCCGTATTATTCATATCGAGTTGTCTAAATGCTCAACGAGTACACTTCATTTTGTGGGACTCCCTAAGTTTATGTTTATCTGTCACGAAATCTAATTCCGTGTCCATAATTCACCCACTCGTGAATTATGACGACCACATATAATCTCGCTAAACTATGCAAGTCGAGGTCATTGCATATGTATAATCCCTCTGTCACAGGCTATCCGTATTGTACATGGGATATAGATAACAACGTCAAATCCGTTTGGTATAATACATTCAACTTTCAATTTATGATCTCTAAATGACACTCAGAACTAGTTTCCGACATTATATCACGGCCATGGATTTACTAGATCGTAAACACATGCGGATGCCTATGCCCGGTACACAAGACTGACGGATCCTATCTTGATACGCACTGGATATCATGAGCATCAGTCAACACCCAACGAACAGGCGGACGTCTGATTTAAATAGATCAGTGACGTGATTGCCATCAAAGTCTGGTGGATAACTCATATATCCCACTGTGGTATCTCAAGTCGAAGGACCACTGTGATCACTCAACTCGAGAAGGATCCTATTGATGTTGGTGTACCATCTATTAGGAAACCTTCAGTAAGTCGTTCAGTGTCTTATCAAATAAATACCTACATGTATATATGAGTGTCCCAAGACTCATGGTTCATTGGGATAAACCATCGGACCAAGTCACGATATACGACATGTACTGGTCCCAACGGATTTTACTAACCGACCTGTGTTAGTAAATCTTGACCAGGAACTTTATTTAAGGATATACATTTTATAGTGCGCTTCCCAATGTCAATTACAAACTACGTTACAACTGCGCACTATATTGTAAATCCTAGGGTCTTTGTATAATATACACGTATTACTAAACCAGATTTAGTTTCGATCTAATCGCAATCAGATATCTAATCGTAATTAGATCGAATAAATGTATAAAAGAAAATGGTGCTACCATTAAATTAGTAATATTATGGAAAATGGAATTGCTCGTACTTATGAATCGGACATAAATACGATCCGGATTGGCACTCCGAGCACCAACCCTAACAATTTCTCCCACTTTCTCTAGTGCCAATTCATGGTATCCTATACACATCTTTATGTGTATCGCATACTCATGGTCCTTAAGAGCTGACCAGCACTCAAGAGGAAGGCAACAACAAGTAAGCCTACTTTAACAAATCGAGTATGTCCAACAAACCCAACCGTTTTCCTAAGACAACATCATTCATATTTTTTAGAATCCAAATTCCACGTCAATATGACTCATATGTTATATTAGTAATGTGTTATAGCTACTAAGTTATCTATGTATTTAGAGATCAAATCCAAATATTATATGACAACCGCAAGCACTACACTAATATGAACACTTCTAATCATTGAAGTCACTTTGTAACTTCATAAGTCAATACTTCATAATTTGCAACTGATTCCACTAATTCAGTAGAATCAACAATGACACTCCCACTGCATCTTTTCTGACTTTATATGACATAGACCATCTATTATCATAATTAGGATCAAAACTAATCTGACATTATGGTTGCAGACTAAGTTCTCTAAGAATTAGAAACTCGTTTTCAATATCTCAATGATCACAAAGAACATGTTTCAAGATCCATCTTATGGTCTGCAACATATCAAAATAACTCGTAACAATTACGATTAAATTGATATATTTAATCGCACATAATATAGTATTCATTACGCTATCATCCTATGATGTAAAAGATTGACTAGACATTCTAATCAGTCTCTCTTTTGAAAAAGGAATCATCCTTTACGAAATATGAATACTATATATATAAAAGACACGTTCACTGTCAAATAGTTATACTAACTGTCATACAGATAGTCTTGTTGTGTCATTTATTAGATCATATCTAATATGCGACTAATGGTATTTTCTCACAAGTCTCTTGTTTTATATCATATACAAAACTTTATATCAAATATATCAGAGACTACTCTCACTACTTTGACGGAGAAAAGAAGACTTAGGATATGTAACACTAGAAAGAAATTTGTACGCTCCCACTGACCTAACTGACAAATATGTATTCTCTATACTTCGATAAAACCAGAAAATCTGACTGAAATCAAAATCAGAGAACACAAATTTCTGGAAAGCTTATCTAAGTCTACAATAGGCACCATAAGCTAGTATATCAAACAGTAATTGTAGCAGAATACAAACTCTAGGGTCATTCCAGATGAACTCTCCAAACAAAGAAAACACAACAAATTTATCATTTGAAGAAATCACTTAAGAATGCCACATTGCATTCTTTATCCAAAATACAGTTTAATATCAACATTAACCAATAGATTCCTAATCGTTTAATTAGTGCGACTAGAGACAAGTTTTCTCAGAATCTACAATAGATCACCGAGTATAACTTTTCTCAGTGTCATACTATAAAGGTCAAACCATTATCAAACTTACTTTTCTTTTGTTGCGCAAACAATTTGCACATTTTATGAACAATTCATAATGAAAACCTAATCAAGTGTTAGACAATTATGACCCATAGCATCACTATTTGTAAAAGACATGGTGTTCTTTGTACAAATTAATTATTTGACAAAGGAAATTGCTCTTTTGTCATTTTGTAATTGGATTACTTGAATATATAAATTATAAAAGTCCATATGATTAGTATCGGATTAATAAGATATGAGACATTATTAATCAAAGAAAGGTTTAATCATTAAATATCTTTAGTCGTAGTATTATCGAGACTGGACATCAATAATGCGGAATAGACTATTATTACACTTGTGCGCGTTATGGAAGCTTAACGACATAATTCTCATATATTTAAGTATTGGATACTTATGCAAGTGTGATAGGAGGTTCTGTTAGCCGTTGGACTGGGAAAAACTTCGCTCTGGATAGACCTATCAGAGTCTCATTGGTAGTATGACTATGTGTCTATGGGAATCCGAATCAGGGTAGGTGTATGTGGTCTTAACCTGAGACTTGCATCGATAATACTTGCGACAATCAGTATACTTTGGTTTTGGTTGTCTGAAGCTTTAACAGGTTTTGTATACGCCTCATCTGGGTATACTGAGAATCGTAGTGTATTGGGTGTGATGTCAAGATGGAAGTATCACTTCAGTCATATGGATATGATGATCACGCAGGGAGAAAGAACTAGTATTCTTAAATTATGCAGCTATCGGGATAATATGACTAGGTCATGATTATCCGATTATAGAGACTAGTTGCTAGTGATCTGATATATGCTTTGTACGGGGCATACATAATTCCAGCCCCAGGCCTAACATGTGACATCTGATATTGGATCGTATTACGCAATACATTGTATACTACGCATGATAAAGATTATATATTCCTTGTTGAATATTTGTGGAGAATTGGGTAGGCACGGTGCTTTGCTAGAAGCCAACCATGTCTTGTTAATCGGTAAGAACGTGGTACCGAGTACGCACGTGTTAGGATAGTCTGAGGATCGTATTTACTGCCAACATATCCAGGGATCTCTTGGGTCTCTTCCCAAAGATTCATCGATGATATTTGACTCGAACATAATTAATCTGAGATTAATTATGAGAGAGAGAAAATTAATATGGGATTAATTGCGGCAAGAATTTATCTGGGATAAAATTCGAATAAAAGAGAGAATACGATTAATTTGGAATTAATTGATTAAATACTATATTTGATATATTAATTGAAATTGGATTTCAAAGCGAAATTAAAATTGGAAATTAATTCGGGCGAACGAATTAATTTGGAATTAATTCGTAAGAGACTTTTGTAATAATTTTGATAGGCATTATTATTTAATTAAATTGGATTTAATTACGTCGCAACAAAAAATTTGTTTAATCGGATTAAACGAACCCGAGACCGAACTGTATAGTCACACCCAACTTGAATTTTTAATTTAAGTATGGGACCCACTAACTTACATCACTAGTCAATCTAGTTGATGGAAGTGGTTGAGAGCATTTAATCGAAACTTGTTCAACACACTTTGACTTTTGCTTTTGGAAAAGCATATACACTTTTTGGAAAATGAAATTGGTAATTGTTTTTAGAAAACAAAATATCAAACTTCATCTTCTCTCTTCCTCCTCCAAAAGCTGAGAACTCTCCCTCTCCCATTGGAAATTTTGTTGCAAAATTTCAAGCTTTCTAGCACATTTGGAGTTGATTAAGGTGATAGGGAAACTTACCATTGGGTTGGAAACACTTAAAGAAATCTTGGAGCTTCCAACAAACATACAAAATTTTTGAAATCAACATCCGATCAATGTAAGTTTTTCCGCAACTCTATTGATCATTCACACACAAGATCATGTATTAGAGACCTTGGGCATGTCTAGGACACTAACATCAAGTTCAAAACTTGATCGTAGTAAGCCTGAACAATCTTAGATCTATAGTTCAATGCTATCTTCCGAAATCGATATCAAATATCGCTCTCACAATAAGTTATAGGATAATTTTCTTCAATAAGAAAACAACAGAACCAACAAGTATCAAATACTTTGTAAATGATTCTGACATCCTATTAGACTTATATGGAAGATATCTAAGGGTCATTTCATCTTCTTAATTATGCAGTTCCATTACAGTTTATCACTCTTATATTTGACTTCAATAAGTCAAGTATTTTCTACAATCATCAACATCCGATGTTACACACCAAATAACAAAACTATTTTATTGCTCGAGTCGTAGAAAAGATATTGTATCAAATAGAATACAATATTCTATTAAATAGAAAATGATAAAACTTTACTTGTACCTCTGAGGCGCAAGTACATTCAATTATTTAACAATTATACAAAAGAAAGTTTCAAATCTAAAACTTTTCAAGATTCGAATTTTCTAATATATATATCATATATGTAACTGTAGGAACGAATGGAACCTAAATTAAAGAGATGAATTAGTGTTCCTGGAGAATAACCCCAAGAGTATTGAAAACCAATTTGGTAAAACTCAATATCAATGAATCAAAACATATAAGATTCGATTACTCCCACTGACTAGTTCCACCATAATGGAATCGTGGAAGTTTAATATTGAGTAAGAACCACATTCATTAAATAACTTTAGAACTAATTGCCATAAATTCATGTGTTTGATCATATCAAACATCTTCGAATAATTCAAAGACTCACAATGAATTTTATAGTTTTCAACACTTCAAATAGAATATCTTTACACCATTCAAAATATTCTATCCGCATTTCATCATAAACATATTGAAAGTTCCCGAACCATTCAAGAAGTTCAACATGTTCTCTATTAGAAATACGTAACTAAGTCATGACAATTCATTAACAAAGTTATGGAGCAAAGAAAATGATTTGTGGCAATTTCCAATTCATTAAACTACATACCTCCAAAGTATTAGTTTAATAAATCTGTGGTCCAATGATGATAATTGGTTAAATAAGATTTGATCTCATCCTGAATACAATACTCCTTAAATGCATAAGGATACATGGTGTAATCTTGTATCAGACTATCATTTACCATACGAAATAAGCATCTAATGCTTTTATGTTAAAATCTCATGAAGCACAATTCTAAGTTATTTAGTTTACCGAATATTTTTCTTAATGTTTATCTTTCATTAATAACACTACTAGTCGTCTCAAAATATGTAACAACTGTTTATACAGAACAAGTAACTATCCAATAGTCACAAGTTTCGATGTCAATTATCAAAAATAGTTATTAAACATTATTTTAAATAACTAGATGGGAGATCTGGAATCCAATACTTATAGTCATCGTATTGTGAGAATCAATATTCTATATACACAACTATACACATCTTATTTCTTTAGCTTTACAATTTGCGTTCAATTGTTCATAACAATTGCAAAAAATTGATTACCAAACTGTGTCAGACACGTGACTTCTAAAAGTCACTAAGGCCATGAAACTTCATTATAAGATAAACAAATACCTAAGGGGTTTTCTTAATGCCAGTCAAGAATCTTTAGACATGAACTATTCAAGTCAATTCTTACTGCACAAGAACCTATTCCTTCAAGACTATTATATCCTAAAAGATATATATTTAGATTACCTAATCATGACTTATTAACTAAGGCACAAACCATATTGATTTACAAGGAAATCAGAACAACAGTTCCCGATGGTTTGAACTAATCTAACAACATTTAAGTCTACTGTCTTTCTATAACCTATTCTAGAATTACGCAATCATAAGTAAAGTCAGAAAACCTATTCAAGTAATAAGCTATGCAGTGGATTAGAAGAAAAATATTTAAACAATATATAATAAAAATAAAATGAAAGCAGTATTTTCCATAAAATTACAAACTACTTAAGTTATGGATTTTTAACCCAGCAGTGTCTCCCACTACATTACGTAATACCATAATCCCCAACAGACAATCGGAATTCAATAATTAAATCAAATTCTATAGTAAGAGTAGGATCCCATGAATATATTTCGACCCACGGCTTTGGCTCGTTCTCGCCTACTATATTCATTAGGTAAACAACTCTTTGTCAATCACTCACCAGTGACTCCTAGTTTTGGTCCTGATTGTTTCTCGCTGTGACAGCTTTGGCACATTCACATTTAGGCGTATCAAGGCTACACTTGTCAATCACAAATTCAAGCTACCGTTGTAGTCCTGACAACTTTGGCACGTTCAGGATTTCCACTTTCACTTCAATTTGTCCAGTATCAATATACAACCAATATGGATAATAATTCTATAACCTACACCCTCACAGCTTTGGCACGATCTCGGATGCAGTTATAGAAAGATACCTATAAACCGTACTGACAAGACGGACCAAGAAATATGTATCCAATACACGTTACTTTACAGCCATATTTCTAAACGGGGATTTTCCTCTGGAAGCTATAATCTACATCAAATGCAGAATTTTAATCTAAATCATTTTCTAAACATTTCAATTCTACCTTAGAAAATATAACAAAATTTAACGATTACATTTCCATTATATATTATGTTAACGTAGAACCGAAAAGTAAAGAAACATATCTATATTACATACATGTGCGAACATTAAAATTGGATTGTATATCAAATATCAAGCATGAGTAATGCAAAGGATGAAGCATCAGACCCGTTATGATACCATTTTTGTTGGGGTTTTGGGAGATGGGCGCAGCGGAAGCGCGGTTCGGGTGAAATCGTATCTTAAAACTTTTTCAAAATACCGAATAAATTATTCAATATCTAATATGAATAATT
The DNA here is from genome assembly GCA_019454045.1 of Zanthoxylum bungeanum. Taxonomy (NCBI): domain Eukaryota; kingdom Viridiplantae; phylum Streptophyta; class Magnoliopsida; order Sapindales; family Rutaceae; genus Zanthoxylum; species Zanthoxylum bungeanum. Next base: position 106,938 of record SKCR01029334.1, on the reverse strand, counting down.
TATTCATATTTCACCTAAACATGTTTATTTGTTATCAAATAACGACATAAATAATGTTGAAACTTCACGAAATTTTTACGAAAACCGTTTTTCCGTAAAATGACGCAAAATACATTTTTGACCAAACCGACCACCCAGCATTTATGGGGACTGCCCAAGTCAGCCCCAATAGTGTTAGAGTAATTCATGGGCTACCCGAACAGTGACATATTCACTGTTTGGGCAGCCATCACTCGGTTGGCTGAAAATCCACCCGGTAACACCGTTTTTGGCCGTTTTTGCTTATTTCAAATCGGAAACACTTTCTGACAATTGTTCCAACTCCCAAAACACATCCATTACATTCATATGACATTAAAATCATCACAAAATTTCTAGTTTTAACAGATCTGATTAGAAAACCGAAATTACCCATTTTCATGTTTTAAATCCAAAAATTAAAGATTAATCCAATTAATCTATAACACCAACCAAAGTCACCAAATATGAACAAAAAAGTTCGGTTTGGGTTCTAGTTTGTTATCATCCAAACATATGCCTAGCATTCCAAAATCTTCAGGAATGAGAAAACCCAATTTTTTTCCTGTTCATATCTAATATGAAATCTTTCTAACAGATTTTCATGGAACGTTATTCAAAATAAGTATTGCACTATTTAATACGTATCCCTAGAAGGAAAATGGTAGCTCAGAGCGACTCATAATTAACCTTACCATGTCCAACAAAGTTCGGTTTCTCTGTTCGGACACACCATCAAATTGAGGTGTTCCGAGAGGAGTCCTTTATGAAAGAATACTATACTCTTTCAAATATTCGAGAAACTTATTGCTTAAGTATTTTCATCACGGTCCAATCGTGATGTTTTAATACTCTTGCCTGTCTTTTTTTATACTTCGTGTCGAAACTCTTTGAATTTATCAAAAGTTTATGATTTGTGTTTCAAAAGAAACACATAACCATAATGCGATGCCACATCCGTAAAGGTTACGAAGTGTTCATATCCATCTCTAGCCTAGCTAGACATGGGCCCACTTACGTCACTATGAACGAGGGCTAACAGATCGGTGGCACTTGTACTTTTACCAAGTAAAAGGTGTTGTAGGCATTTTGCCTAATAAACTAGATTCGTAGACATCATTTGATTAGAATCAAATCCGTCCTAGTACCCACTCTTCGAAAGTGTGGATATACGAGTCTTGTTAATGTGTCCCAAACAACAATGCCACAAATAAGTCTAATCTGATTAATTCAGTTTGAGCTAATTGTTTGTCATATCATATGTTTGAGATTCATTTATATTCTAAATATAAATACTGTTATTCACATCTATTGTGTTTATCTCAATATCATCTTTATAAAATAAAACACTTAGTGTTCTAGAATATAAAGGTATACCCGCAACGAGTTATACTAGATATAGAGATAAAGTTTCTAGTCAAACTAGGTACATTTTAACAGTTTCCTAATTTAAGTTCATGCCCCAATGGCAGTTCCAAAACTTAGGTTTCTACAGTTAAAACAGCGACTCTTGTCCCGTTTCTGACTCGTAGGTCGATCTCAACTGAAGCCAGTCTCCTGCTTATCAGCAGATCCCGCACATCAGTACATATATTTATGTACCACATCTAGTATCAAAATCAAATTTTGAAACAAGTAGTGAACATGTTTATGACAAACATGCTTGAAGCCGGAGCCTTGCCCTGCCTTCACTTCCTTCATGTTTTCCTTGTCCATACGGCAGTCACGCTTCTAGTGACCCCGTTTGCAACAGTTTAGGCAGACAACTTAGGATATGTCATTTGTCTTCCTATAAGACTTTGATGATTTTGCCTTTGCCCATTTTAGAAGCTTTGGCTCTGCCTCCTTGAGCATAGCCGTCAACTCTCCAACAGTTTATTCTTGGTTCATAATGAACTTCTCCCAGCTTTCGAGTAGAGACTATAAGATCAAATCTTTGATAGTCTCAGACACGTAGGTAATGCCCAACTAACCTAGCTGATCGATGTCAGCAATCATCTGCGACACCTAGTGTTCGACAGATGTACCCTCTGACATACGCGAGTAAAAGAGCTTCTTTTGCAATTACTACTTCTAAGATCTAAGAATAGATCTATGAAGATCTAAGAATAGATCTATGAAGATCTTTAATTTCAACATCATTGTATAAGGATCTAATTCTTAGTTTTGACGACAAAATTAAAGTGTCATTGCATCAAGCATAAAGGATTGAGCACTAATGTTATCATAGCCATGAGTCTTCCAAAACTCATGCTCTACTATTTGCCCAACTCCGGGCTCAGGCCCGAGATGTCACTCTATAAAATAGAATAACTTCTCAGTTCCCAGGACTATCTTGAGGTTCTATTCCCATTCTGAAAAGTAAATCCATTTAAAGACATTTTCACCCATGATTATATTTTAAACGCTAATATTTCAGTTATCTTGATTCCAATAGTCCAACTATCCAATCAACGATTTCGGGTATAATTGAATATAATGATTACTATAGTCTAACTATATAATCAACTATAATTTGATTGGTTAAATTCAAATATATATATTGATTACTATAATCCAATTATATAATCAACTATAAATGAAGTAGTTTGAATACAATCTAACTGTTTAATTAAAACAATAATTAAATATTAGTCCAACTAATATATATATATATATAACTTTTAATGACGAAAAATTGAAATGAGCGCGTATTGGCCAGTATCTAAACAAAATTGCAAATTTAATACTTGCCTCCCACTATTTTTCGGTGAGCCTCTAACCATCTGTGGAGTACTCGGGAAACCTAGTTTCCTAGTGGGATAGGATCCCGTTAAATAGCACACAACCTTGACTTTGGCCAACAAGTTGTATGATACTTAACTAGGTAGATCTCTAAGATCAATTGGATCTCATCCAATTCCTAGATCCAGTAGGTGGACATCCAAGTTCGAAACATATATCTAATATATGCCAATATATCTGATATATTCCCTAACCTTTTTCCTCTGAATCAACTAAGCCTTGGCTTTGGCACAATAAGCTTAATGATTCCAGTTAAGCAGGACCCATTGACATTGGAAAGCTTCGTAATAGATGTCGATGGACAAGAAGTAATCTTGACTTTGGCCAACAAATCAAAACTTGGACAAGACATGCGATATGGAACAAAGCATTCATGATTCAAACACATCCGCGATGGACAAAGGTATTGACTTTGGTAAACAAACCAGTGCCAATCTTGGATCTTGAGAATGAATCATTTAATGGAAGGAAAACGCTTAATATTTGTTGAGGGTTTTCCGCGTAATTGGCAACCAATTAATTATCTTTGATTAGGTCTCATCATACACCCTTAAACATGCATTCTAAAAGAATAATAAGGCGCGGTAAATAAATTAATAATGATATGCAGATGGATATTTAAAACATTTTGTTCCTAGAACAAATCTCTCCCTTTCCTCTCCCCGGCTAGCACTATTCTTAATTCTACCCAATTACATAACACTTCTAAAGAAACCTCATTTACATTGGGGGAATAGGTGAGAAGAGAAATACAAAGAATCTAGAGGTAATAGGCTTGACACGCATGTCCAATTTAATAAATTCTAAATTTACAACAATTTTCAAAATTGCCCTTTCCATTCTAATATCCATCCGATATACATTATTCATTCAACACATCCATGTATTCACACAAAGCTTGTTATTCAATCAATCTAATCCGAATAAAGTGATCATCCAATGTTCAAACAACGATTTGATTTGCTCGAGTCCAACTCATTTAGGAATAAGTACTTGAAGTACGAATTCTTGAATTATATCGAACTACAATTTAAATCTAATTTAATTTGTATTCAATACTAATTCTATATTTAATTCCAAATTAAATAATTACACTTTTAAATGCGCCTTTACGACTTAGATTCCAAATCTAATCTAAATGGGTCTCAAAGCCCAATTAACATCCAATATCATTTAATTAAAGTCCAATGGGCTTTCAATTAATTTCTTAAGGCATGGACTTTGGTCAATATGGGTCAAACCCAAATACCAAAGCCCAATTAAGAAATCACCCTATTTGCCAAGAAACCAATTTCGGCCCATTAGGCCCATTTGTTTTATTTGGACTTAATGGAATGGTTTAGGCCCAATTTTGATCCAATCCAATTGTCCTAAACCAACTTGGCCCAACCAAGCCCATTAGGCCCAAATACAACATTATACGCTCAACTCTAAATTAAGCCCAACTAATTAAATTTTAATATTCCAAATATCATGATTTAATTAATTAAAGTGCTTAGCCATGATTAACTATTTAAATTAACATTTCCAAAATACTAATCTAATCAATTAATCATTTTTATTCATAATCAATACATGTCCAACATTAAAGTTACAAAATCAAGTCATTTTCATGTTTTAAGGCTCACGGCATTTGTAGGGATTTTATATCCGATTCTGATTTCAATCCAAATAAACCATAAATCAATATATCCCATGTCTTCCAAAACTCATGCTCTACTATTTGCTCAACTTCGGGCTCAGGCCCGAGATGTCACTATATAAAATAGAATAACTTCTCAGTTCCCAGGATTATCCTGAGGTTCTATTCCTATTATGAAAATTAAATCCATTTAAAGACATTTTCACCCAGGATTATATTTTAAACGCTAATATTTCAGTTATCTTGATTCCAATAGTCCAACTATCCAATCAACGATTTCGGGTACAATTGAATATATTGATTACTATAGTCTAACTATATAATCAACTATAAATTGATTGGTTAAATTCAAATATATATATTGATTACTATAATCCAATTATATAATCAACTATAAATGAAGTAGTTTGAATACAATCTAACTGTTTAATTAAAACAACAATTAAATATTACTCCAACTAATATATATATATATAACTTTTAATGACGAAAAATTGAAATGAGCGCGTATTGGCAAGTATCTAAACAAAATTGTAAATTTAATACTTGCCTCCCACTATTTTTCGGCGAGCCTCTAACCCTCTGTGGAGTACTCGGGAAACCTAGTTTCCTAGTGGGCTAGGATCCCATTAAATAGCACACAACCTTGACTTTGGCCAACAAGTTGTATGATACTTAACTAGGTAGATCTCTAAGATCAATTGGATCTCATCCAATTCATAGATCCAGTAGGTGGACATCCAAGTCCGAAACATATATCTAATATATGCCAATATATCTGATATATTCCCTAACCTTTTTCCTCCGAATCAACTAAGCCTTGGCTTTGGCACAACAAGCTTAATGATTCCAGTTAAGCATGACCCATTGACCTTGGAAAGTTTCGTAATCGATGTCAATGGACAAGAAGTGATCTTTACTTTGGCCAACAAATCACAACTTGGACAAGACATGTGATATGGAACAAAGCCTTTATGATTTAAACACATACACGATGGACAAAGGTATTGACTTTGGTAAACAAACCAGTGCCAATCTTGGATTTTGAGAATGAATCATTCAATGGAAGAAAAACGCTTAATATTTGTTGAGGGTTTTCCGCGTAATTGGAAACCAATTAATTATATTTGATTAGGTCTCATCATACACCCTTAAACATGCATTCTAAAAGAATAATAAGGCGCGGTAAATAAATTAATAATGATATGCAGATGGATATTTAAAACATTTTGTTCCTAGAACAAATCTCTCTCTTTCTTCTCCCCGACTAGCATTATTCTTACTTCTACTCAATTACATATCACTTCTAAAGAAACCTCATTTACATTGGGGGGAATAGGTGAGAAGAGAAATACAAAGAATCTAGAGGTAATAGGCTTGACACGCATGTCCAATTTAATAAATTCTAAAGTTACAACAATTTTCAAAATTGCCCTTTCCATTCTAATATCCATCTGATATACATTATTCATTCAACACATCCATGTATTCACACAAAGCATGTTATTCAATCAATCTAATCCAATTAATTAATCTTTGAATAAAGTGATCATCCAATGTTCAAACAACGATTTGATTTGCTCGAGTCCAACTTATTTAGGAATAAGTACTTGAAGTACGAATTCTTGAATTATATCGAACTACAATTTAAATCTAATTTAATTTGTATTCAATAGTAATTCTATATTTAATTCCAAAATAAATAATTACACTTTTAAATGCGCTTTTACAACTTATATTCCAAATCTAATCTAAATGGGTCTCAAAGCCCAATTAACATCCAATATCATTTAATTAAAGTCCAATGGGCTTTCAATTAATTTCTGATGGCATGGACTTTGGTCAATATGAGTCAAACCCAAATACCAAAGCCCAATTAAGGAATCACCATATTTTCCAAGAAACCAATTTCGGCTCAATAGGCCAATTTGTTATATTTGGACTTAATGGAATGGTTTAGGCCCAATTTAAATCCAATCCAATTGTCCTAAACCAATTTGGCCCAATCAAGCCCATTAGGCCCAAAAACAACATTATACGCCCAACTCTAAATTAAGCCCAACTAATTAAATTTTAATATTCCAAATATCATGATTTAATTAATTAAAGTGCTTAGCCATGATTAACTATTTAAATTAACATTTCCAAAATACTAATCTAATCAATTAATCATGCTTATTCATAATCAATACATGTCCAACATTATTGTTACAAAATCAAGTCATTTTCATGTTTTAAGGCTCACGACATTTGTAGGGATTTTATATCCGATTCTGATTTCAATCCAAATAAACCATAAATCAATATATCTCATGTCTTTCAAACACATCCAATGATTCAAAAAAATAAAATCACCATGACCTAGGGTACTATACTACATTCGGCCAAGCCAAGTTTATTGGGCAAAATTAATCCAATTAATTTTTCATAAAATTGATCATGCGTAACTCTAAGTTATCAACATACAAGCATACTCAAACAAACAATTTGATTAAAACATGCTCAAATCAAAAATACCCAAATTTTAGTATATAAACCCTAATCAAATTTCATGCTCAAATAGGCTCCATGATACCATTGTTGGGTTTCTAAGGTGTCCCAAGATAGTTTAAGTAATGAAATCATGTGAATACTCAAAGGAGAAAAGCGGAAATAATACTCACTTTGAACGGATTTTGGAGATGTTGAACACAAAACTTTTGCCCTCTTGAAAGTCTCCAAGAACTCCTCTTTGATGTTGATTCCAAGCTCAAGGATAGGTTTCCCTATCACCTTAGATGATTTTTTAATGTGCTAGCATAAGGAAATATTTGCAACAAAAATTTCCCTAATTGCCTTGTAGGTTTCGGCCAAGAGAGATGGAGAGGGAGATAGAGCTTTTTCAATTTCTTTTGTTTTGTTTTTCAAAAACCTATGCCAAAAGTCTCACACCAATTTTGGTATATGTTTTTCCAAAAAAGCATAAAGCAAATTGGAGGGAAAATTAGTATTCAATGCCTCCATCTACTCCCATCATGAATAGTGATTGGATGTCAATCACAAAAGGTGACATGACTTCCATCACTAAAGTGACAGGCGATGTGACTTATGGGCCCCACTTAAATTCAAAATCCGAGTGGGTCCGCAAAAACATTCCGCGCTCGGGTTCGTTAATTCCGAATTAATGAATTTTTCGTTGCGACGTTATTAAATCAAATTTGAATTAAATATTATTCCTAGCAAAATTACTATTCATGTCGCTCGCGAATTAATTCCAAATTAATTCGTTAGCCCGAATTAAAATCCAATTTTAATTCCGCGTCGAAATCTAATTTCGTTTAATATATCAAATATATTATTTTATCGATTAATTCCAAATTAATCGTTCTCTCTCTTAAAATAGTTTTTTATCGTAGATAAAATCTCACTGCAATTAATCCTAGATTAATTATGTTCGAATCATACGTCATCGGTGAATCTTCGGAAAGCGACCCATGAGATCCCTGGATATGTTGGCAGTAAATTCGCTCGTCGAACTATCCGAACACGTGCGTACCTTGTACCACATTTTTACCGATTTACAAGACATGGTTGGCTTATAGCAAAACACCATGCCTACCAAATTCTCCAGAAATATTCTTAAAGGAATATATAATCTATATCAGGCATAGTATACGTAGTATTGCGTATTGCGATCCAGTATCGGATGTCACATGTTAGGCCTGGGGCTGGAATTGTGCCTGCCCCGTACGAAGCATAAATCGGATCGTTGGTAACTAGTCTCTATAATCGGATAAGCATGACCTAGTCATATTATCCCGATGACTGCAGTACATAAGAGTACTAGTTCTGTATCCTACGTGATCATCATCTCCATATGACTGGAGTGATACTTCCATCTTGACATCACACCCAATAAACTATAATTCTCAATATACCTAAAAGAGGCGTACACAGAATCTGTTAAAGCCCTAGATGACCAAAACCAAAGTTTACTGATTGTTTCAATTATTAGCGATGCAAGTCTCAGGTTAAGACCAAATACACCTACCCTGAATCGGATTTCCATAGACACACAATCATACTACCAATAGAATTTCGAGGGGTCTATCCAGAGCGAAGCTGTTTCCGTACCATCGGTAAACACAACCTCCTATCACACTTGCATAAGTATCCAATACTTAAATATATGAGAACTATGTCGTTATGCTCCCACAATACGCACAAGTGCAATACTAGTCTATTCCGCAATATCGATGTCCAATCTTGATAATACTACGACTATGGATATTTTAATTATTAAACCTTAGTTGATTAATAATGTCTCCTATCTTGTTAATCTGGAACTAATCATATGGACTTTTATCATTTATATATCCCGGTAATCAAATTACAAATGATAAAAGAGCAATTTCCTTTGTCACATAGTTAATTTGTACAACAACACCATGTTCTGTACAAATAGTGATGGTATGGGTCATAATTGTCCTACATTCTCGGAGGACGAGATCGGGAGGGTGGATATTGATGACAGTAACTAGGGAGTTGGTCCACCAGATCAAGTTAGAAACAAAGTCCAGTCCAGTTAGAGTCAGAAAATGACAAGTAACATATATCTTGTATATTAAAGATTTCTTATATATTGCATTTTAGTGATCATTGTCAGAGTTGCAATGTGTATTAAAACAGAGTACTTAAGATTAAAAGTATTTTGCATTCATGGTTGATGAGTTGGGCAATGATCCCATGCATGAGTTTATATATGAGACAAGAATAACAGATGTCAGATGTCAGAGGCCCAAGGGGATAGTACGGTCTATTCCCTGCCGGTAGCATCTTCCTGATTGGGGATGTTACAGCAAGTCCATGGGCGTCGCGACACTGATATTCTATAACCTGATTAAGGGAACAATTTTCCAGTACCATTCTATTTTCAGGACTCAACTTCAACTTCATCTTAACTCTCAACTTCTACATCATTTCTCAAGCCCTAACCATAACAATTATCATCAATATACTCTTTTGATATCATCACAGCCTTCCATTTTATAGTCTCTAATTTGACTCAAAGATTAGGGTTTCTTAAATTGAGTTTTCTCCAAATCCTTAGTTTCTTAACAAAATAACCATATAATCATCAACAAACTCAAGTTAACAACAAACCACAATCATCAAATCATCAAAATATTAATACTTCAAATTTGAGTAAAGTCTTTTCTTACAATATCTCATTTGATTTCCTTCAATAATCAAGTCTTCCAAGCTTGAGATCCTTGTTCCTAACTTGTGATATTTTGATTTGCCTTGATTACTCTTTGATTTGGCCAAAGAATGCCCACATTCTTCCTCTTATTCTTTTCATTTCCTCCTCTCTTCTCTCTCACATTTTCTTTCTTTCTCTAAAATATTGGGGATGTTAGAATAGTGTCCCCTTATATACTAGAGGATAATTGTAAATTATTTAAATGAAGAAACTTTGGGAATTCTTTAGATTACTCATCTAGTACTATTCATCTGAATTTTCGATCTATATTTTTTACCTGTTTCTAATTTGATTTTGAAAAAATGTCCGACGTGGAAGTTTTAGGTCTCGATCTTAGATTTCCAACGATATATTTTTCATAAAAATCGAAGATCGTATGAAAATATTACAACCCAAATACTAAGGGCTGTCCATATTGAATCTTAAAATAATTTATGTATCGAAACTATGTGAAATTTATCGAATGTCCGAAAAGTAATTTCGTGAGTCCATATGTTGACAGCGGATTTTGGTCTCAGGGGCAATATGGGTTTTTTACTCCCGAGACAATCCTCCTGCAATTGTGAATTTGTTTTGTTTATGGGAAACCAAAAGCAAATTTGGCAAAAGATAGATAAATACACCAATCAACAAAGAGATTTAACGTAGTTCGGCGGATCAGATCCAACCTACATCCACGGGCATAGAACAGACGATGTTTTATTACCAAAAATACGCTTTTCATATCTATTTTTATGTTTACAAGTCTAATCATGATTCCCCTTTCATGTATGTTTCCCCCCTTATTTATACTAGTAAAGAATCAATTTCCTTTTCCCATAAGGATTCCTAGTCGAAACTAACTTCACTTCCTTTTTCCTATTAGGATACTGACTTATCAGTTTATCCCATGAAATTATGATAATTTATCTTTTTATCCGTAAAAATAGGATGTCTTATCTTCTGGAGCATATCTTGCTATATTCTCGGTCTTCATGAGGTCGGTCACAATGGTCTTTTGAACTAAGAATGATACTATCGATCTGATAATGCCCGACCATCCGGTCTGGAGTGGTCGGTTACTGATCATAAAGTGCTCGGCCCCTTACTGTTGGCTTTTAGTGGTCGGGTCGGCATTAATGATCTTGGCCAAGAAAGGAATTACCTTTTTACCCCTGCCATATTGCTTAAATATCATAGGGCCTAAAAATACCGCCCACATCTATCCCCTAGTTCTCGGTTCCAACGAGTATACAAGTTGGTGCCGGGAACTATATAAGAAGAATAGTACTCCGGATGAAGTGACGACTGACCCTTGTGAGGAGAAGTTTTATTGGCCTGTCACCACCACGTCCTCAGTGCAACCAAGATGCTCGGTCTGACTTCTTTTCTTGCCAAAACAAAATCTTTTCACCGCCCTTCTGGAGACTCTCTCGAGACGTGCAACCGTCATATCCATTTAAATGTCCATCAAATCATCTCTAGGGTTTACTCCGAGCTTGACACTTGTCAAACATCAGCCGGCTTCCCTTCAAACAATCACTCGCGGCCCGTCCGACCCGAGCAGAGAATATGATCTTGCGGTGAGACGAAACCCGCCTCCGATCTGGGAGAAACACTAGGCTTTGAGGGAGTGTTACGTTCCCAGTCCAACAAGACAGAGTTTGTGGGATATAACCCGACCCCGAGCTGAGAGAAACACTTGGCTTTGGGGGAAATATTATGCCCCAGTCCAAACGACAGACTCGGTGGGACGTAACCCGACCCCGAGCTGAGAGAAACACTTGGCTCTGGGGGAAATGTTACGTACCCAGTCCAAAAGACAGACTCAGTGGGACGTAACCCGACCCCGAGCCGAGAGAAACACTTGGCTCTGGGGGAAATGTTACGTCCCCAGTCCAAAAGACAGACTCGGTGGGACGTAACCCGAATCGGAGCTGAGAGAAACACTTGGCTCTGGGGGAAATTTTACGTCCCCAGTCCAAAATACAGACTCGGTGGGACGTAACCCGACCCTGAGCTGAGAGAAACACTTGGCTCTGGGGGAAATGTTACGTCCCCAGTCTAAAAGACAGACTCGGTGGGACGTAACCCGGCCCCGAGCTGAGAGAAACAAAAATGGCTACGGCGAAACGAATCCAGCCCCGAGCCGAATAACCGAGTGGCCTCGGTGGAACGAATCCAGCCCCGAGCTGATTACACAAGTAGCGCCCTCGGCGGAACTAATCCAGCCCCGAGCCGATTAATCCTTGCGACTTACTCAAAAGGGAAGTGAATCAACCTTTGAAGCCCTATCGAATTTGGCATGGGCGTCCCCTTGCGAGACCAGCGAAAGACAAAAACAAAACTTTGGAAAATAAAATCAAAAAATGAGGAGTGACTCGAACCGAAACATTTTGCAAGTGTAAACAACAGCACGGATAGTTCAAAACAGCGTTCGGTCCGAGGTCTCCAAAACATGACTTTGAATCTTTCAATTCAGAGTCCCGACGAATCAGGATTCGAATCAAAGAGTGTTTAGAATGGTAAGGGCACATTCCTCTATACGTCAGGTCACTATGGAGCATGTGTTTCATTCGAGGGCTCCTCCTTACAACGTTGGAGAAAGCATACGCCACGAGGGTGTAATCCTTCCTCGTGCTATGCTTCTAACAGACCCGAATGGCTTAATGGGTAGGGATCAAAAAGTGTCTGAAACATTAAGGGCACGTTCCTCCTTATGTTTGGTAACATTGGAGCAAGCAAACGCCACGAGGGCATAATCCCTCCCCGTGCTATGCTTCTCACGGATCCAAATGACCAAATAGGTAGGGATAAAAAAATGTCAGAAATATTAAGGGCATGTTCCTCCTTATGTTTGGCAACACTGGAGCAAGCAAATGCCACTAGGGCATAATCCCTCCCCGTGCTATGCTTCTCACGGATCCAAATGACCAAATAGGTAGGGATCAAAGAGTGTCCGAAACATTAAGGGCACGTTCCTCTTTATGTTTTCTCATATTTTCCTCCATCTTCTCCATCCATTCCGCTGTTGAACTCCCTGACGACCGGTGATTTCCACCTTCTGCCATCGTCTTACCACGCGAGCTGCTTTTCGTTGACTCCCCACTGAGGGCGCCAACTGTTGACGACAGATTTTGGTCTCAGGGGCAATATGGGTTTTTTACTCCCGAGACAATCCTCCTGCAACTGTGAATTTGTTTTGTTTATGGGAAACCAAAAGCAAATTTCGCAAAAGATAGATAAATACACCAATCAACAAAGAGATTTAATGTAGTTCGGCGGATCAGATCCAACCTACATCCACGGGCACAGAACGAACGATGTTTTATTACCAAAAATACGCTTTTCAGATCTGTTTTTGTGTTTATAAGTCTAATAATGATTCCCCTTTCACGTATGCTTTTCCCCCCTTATTTATACTAGTAAAGAATCAGTTTCCTTTTCCCATAAGGATTCCTCGTCGAAACTACCTTCACTTCCTTTTTCCTATTAGGATATTGACTTATCAGTTTATCCTATGAAAGTAGGATAACTTGTCTTCTTATCCGTAAAAATAGGATTTCTTATCTTTTGGAGCATATCTCGCCATATTCTCGGACTTCATTAGGTCGGTCACAATGGTCTTTTTAACTGAGAATGATGCTATCGATCTGATAATGTCCGACCATCCGGTCTGGAGTTGTCGGTTACCGATCATAAAGTGCTCGGCCCCTTACTGTTGGCTTTTAGTGGTCGGGTCGGCATTAATGATCTTGACCAAGAAGGGAATTACCTTTTTACCCATGCCGTATTGCTTAAATATCATAGGGCCTGAAAATACCGCCAACACCATACATGCTTGAACATGATTTATATCATGTATCATGCCTCCGTAATAATCGTCGAGATTATCGGGTGTTACCAAATAGATTCCGTTTTTCAAGACGCAATATCGGTATTAACAAATTTCAAGAATTCTATCTATATCCGTAAAGTATTTGTCAGCATTCAAAATATCCGTAAAATATTTGTCTCTTCTTCCCAACAAAACTGTCCACGAAGAACTACCTGACTGTAAAGGAAAGCACTCAATACTCAAAATAAGCAAACAAGCTTAAGAGATATATAATAGTTAATTTAATCTAAATCAGAAACAGACAATTTTTTTATTTTTATTATTATTATTATTATTATTATTTTTGTAATTAATTTTGGCATACGTGAGATTACTTGTGGAGTGAAAATTTCAATTCAACTTTTGTCTTTCTAAGAACATATAATTTTTTAAAACTTTTAAAAGGCTTACTCTTTTAGACAACAAGGACTTTCTTAAAGCTTTACGTGAGACTTAGAAAATTGAAGATTACTGATGGAAAATTCGTTGAGTAATCTAAGAAATTCTATCGGTTGAAAATCGACCGTATGTCTTCGGTGGATATTTAACTCATCAATGATAAATTACTGATCAAAATAGTTCAGTTGGTATTATATTTCGATCGGTAAAATTATCGACCGAAAGAATAAATAAATAAATAATTAGATTTTACCGACTGAATTATGATTCGATCGGTAAACTGACTGCATTATAATAAATTTTGTGAGGCCAATAATGAGCCCCACAATACCGGCCATGGGTGGGCGCCACACCTTAGCCTTAGTACCACCCAAGAGCGGACCCATACTAAACCCACACAATCCACATTTATTTTTACAAATTGATGTAATTTGTTTTCCTTAAACACTTGACCTCAAGATTGAATGGATAGCATAGTTGCCACTAGATTATGACATGTTTCTTTTTATAATATGTATGGATATATATATATATATATATATATAATTTGTATATATATAAGGTAAAATAATAATAATGTTAAATATTACATATATATATATATATATATATATATATATATATATATATATATTAATTTTACTGAAAAATGACTAATTTTTAAATTATTATTTTTTAATTAAATTCTTTTAGCGACCGAATGAATATTCGGTCTCTATTTATTATCAATTACCGTTCGAAATTTCAGTCGATAATTGTTGGTGGTATAAACTGGAGCTAAATTATTCTTCAACGTCGTATTACGGACCGATTGGTCGGTAATTGGTTAGAAATCATTTTTATCTTTTTTGAGCAGTATTCGGTCAGTAAATACTATATTTCGACCTCAAATAGTCGGTCGGTAATTTCATATTTTCTTATAATGTTTTGACCAATATCTCGAAATTTTTAGTTTGGATTACAGATTCTTGTATGCTCGAATGAACACTGAAAAAATCATCTAAATATTGCCGCAAGTCTGCAGCTTTCTTCCTCTCCCTTCAAAACCTTCGGAAAGTTATGTCAATATATGGATCAAAAGGGATGTGTTCTAAACTTCGAGCTCTCATGAAATCAATAACAATAACAAATTAAAAATAAAAAAGATTAATTTATGAATAAAAATAACTACTCCAATATTTGCAAAACTAGAATAATTCCTCTTGGCAACATCATCAAAAGGCCCCAAGGGGTGTGGTTTTCGGCAAAAAATTTAAAATTTAATTGTTAGGTTCTCGATTCGAGTCTGTTGACGGGTGATTTTCATTACAGGGGCAGTTTTGGGATAACGCTCCCAGGACAATCCTCCTCCAACCGTGAATTTGTTCAGTTATGGGGGACCAAAAACAAATTTGGCAAAAGACAAAACAACCACAAAATTGACAAGAAGGTTTTACGTGGTTCGGCGGAGCGAATCCAACCTACGTCCACGGGCACAAAATAGGGTTTGATTTTTATTACCAAACCGAGCTCGGCCGACCTGTTTTCGAGGAGGGTCTAAGAAAACCGAGCTATTTGTTCATTGTGCTTTTACAAGTAGTGTCCCTTTTTTTACAATTTTCGCTATCCCCCTAATCAGCAAGACTAACTTTCCTTTATATACTAAGAGAAATACAACACTATTCCCATATCTCCATGACGTCATCCACATGAATCTCCGGCTGATTGACAGGCTCTTTGCCTCAAAACTGCCTCGCCGAAAGCAAACTTGCCATCTGCCCGCATGTCACATCATTTTGTTTTATACATTGCCAAACTCAATAATAAAGATGCCAGCTTGTAAAGATCTCAAGCGGTGATACATGTCAGAGGGAAAAGTCCAAACTATCTATGGTCACACGTCAAGCCTCATGTGCACAGCCAAATCGCGAGCTGAACTACCTAAACTACTTCCGACCTGACCCAAAATATCCGAGTTCATCATCACGATCTAGGAGAATAAAGGGTGCCGAACCGAGCTACCAGGCTAAAGTGGTTGGTCTCGGCTCTTATGTTGTCAGTATTTGAGACTTGAATCATACTGTGTCCTCTGGCCGACCATACTCGATAAACTAGGTCCGAACATCATGTCTGGTCGAGAAGTAACAAATACCTTCTGAACATCCATCTTTTCGAAAGGGAAAAATCCATCTATACCCTTTTCATACTATTCAAATACTTTGTCACAAAAATCACCATCAACATATTTCCCCTAATTCTCGGTTTCAACGAGTGTACAAGTTGGTACTGGGAACTGAAAAATCGGAAGTGTGCTGATCAACTAATTGGTTGTCGGCTCCAAAAACACACAGAGAAAACTTCATCAGCTACTAATCAGGTCGTCCCGAGCATCTTAATGTTCTCGGTCATCGAGGATTCTGATGTCCCTCCAAAGGATTCCCTGGCTTGAAGCAAATACCCCATTTAACCTTCTGGTAGCCGTCCCTCAGAAACCACAAACCATCATAACCTCTTAAATGTTGAACAATTATGACCCATAGCATCACTATTTGTAAATAACATGGTGTTTTTGTACAAATTAACTATGTGACCAAAAGGAAATTGTTATTTTATCATTATTGTAATTGGATTACTTGGATATTGACCGGCGTAAACACACACGTATAACGCAAGCGCACGTATCGTTCAAGTAGTATAAAAATATCGATCCCACGAGGACTTAATATCTAAACTATTAATTTTATGAGGTCAAATGATTACTAATATCTAACAAGTTGATTGATTGATTTGAAATGGTGACGATTCTAAATTTTAAAGCAAGTAAACAAATTTGTCGAAAATAGGTTTTAAGAAAATTCAATATTAAAAACTATCTAGGGTTGTGATTTCTTCCAATATCATTTTAAAGATGAAGTGGTTATCTTAAAGTTGGGTAATATATTGATTTATTAACTTGGAACACTAAATTATGTGTAAGCCTCTGTCGATGGTCAGACACAAATACCCAGTTTAACCCAATTGAACCATATGTCTATGTCAACCAAATTATCTGGATTCATTAAGTTTAAGTCCCAATTATGGCTACCCCCGCCCGACAGGTATATTCCTATCCTGTAAGGAAATCTATTAAAGGGTTATCTATCCTCAAGGAAGATCGTGGGCTATTGAGTCTAAGGTCTTAAACTTAAAATCCCTATGTCTAGTTCATTTTAAGTTTCACAGTTCAATTTTATTAATGGCCAGTTAATGAAAAAGCATTAAGATTAAGACTCAATAAATAAATCTTTATATTACCCAAGCTATAATCTAACCCCTTATAAACCGGTGATATTGGATTTCATCACAACCCCAGATAACTGGTTTAGTTACGACACATATTTACGGGTAGTAAAAAAAACTTAAATAAAATAAAAGACATAAAGTAAAATACTGAAAATTAAATACTGAAAAGTAAATGCTGAAAGTAAATGCTGAAATTAAATACTGAAAATTAAATGCTGAAAGTAAATTACTGAAAGTAAATTGCTGAAAGTAAATTGCTGAAAAGTAAATTGCAGTGGACGAGTGGACGAGTTGGGTAATATAAAGAAAAGAAAATTAAATGCTGAAAGTAAATTGTTTAAACCCCTAGGTGTCCCTAGTGGACGAGTTGTAGTCTCGTGAGGGTTTACAGCAGTGATACCCACAAACATTTTACAAAAGTAAACAGGTAATAAAACTAATGCACACAAAAGCAAAAAGACAAGCGAAAAGAGAATAAAGATGTTAGTGACTAATCAGGTGAAACTTTTACTCCAAGTTACTAGTTGTTTTGTTTCATTCTAAATTACCGAATAAGTAAATTCTCCGATTATTTTTACCATTCTCCATATACACAACCAACATAATATTAATCAACTCATTTTTGCCCACAACAGTCATAAGTGCAGTTGATAAGAGAGTAATATTTTTGTCCTAAAGTTTTATCAGAATTCACACCTTTTTGCAGCAATTGAATAATTTTTCTGATTTTTCTAATTTTTTCTTTGATTTTTCTCTATTTTTTATTTATATACAATATCTTCCATCTATGTAACGAGTGTTGGGTCGGTGGCTCCCAAACCAGTTGGCTTTAGGGCACCAGGTGTTAAGACACCCTTACGGACTTAATTACCCAGACTTCAGATATATATATATTTTTTGCAGCATCTTTGATCCATGTAACGAGCTTTGGGCCAGTGACTCCCAAACCAGTTGGCTTTAGGGCACTAGGTGTTAAAACACCCTTACAGACTTAATAACTCGGATCTCAAACGGTTATTTATTTATTTTTTTTATTTTTTTTTTACTCCATTGCTTTTTGAGATGCTTCCTCCAATTAAACTAGAGCACTGAATATTACAAACTTTTCAATTTTAGCTCATGTCCGTATGTTACCATGTATGTTGATAATATTTGTCAACTGAGCATATGAAGATTCATTTTAGTCAATTTTATGGAGAATTTACAAATTAAATAATTCAAAATGAAATAAACAAAAATTAACTTGTTTCGAAATAGGTTTGAGATACGTCTCAGAAGTGGAAACTCCTTACTCAGCTACCTCTTACCAATTTCACATTTTTAGTCAGAATAAAAAACAAAAAAAACACAAAATATTTTTGTAATTTTGGAAAATTTTCCAATTTTTTTGTATTTTTCGAAAAATTTAGGACTAAAAATAAAAATAACACACAAACTAAAATCAAGGTACTGATCAACTAATTCCCTCCCCCAAACCTAAATGAGACATTGTCCCCAATGTCTTAAACAGTAAAAGGAGAGTTAAGAAGGTCGTACCTGGTTAGCTGAAATCTACAGGAAATTAAAGGTTAAGATCCAGATTAATCCTACGCCTCTTACCACGATCTTCCTCAGACCAATTTATCTTTGAAAGGATAGGGTCAACTTGTGGTTCATAGGCTATGAGTTGGTCTATTAGATCCGGAGCAGTTCTGGCAGTGAAGAGGAGTTCTTTCATAGGTTTTGACACGAACCCATTTCTTCGGGCATCATCAAGAAACGCACAAAGAAAATCATAAAATCCATCAACATTGAGCAATCCAAGCGGTTTCTGGTGTATGTTAAGGTTCGCCCAAGATAGAACTATAAAAATTTCCTCCAATGTACCCAAACCACCTGGCAAAGCGATAAAAGCATCAGCACGGTTAATCATTTCTACCAGTTGTTCAGACATACCTGACACGATCAGTTCCTCGCCGTTTGATGATCCAATAAGATTTGCCTCTGCCAAGGGTTTTGGAATGATTCCCAAAACATGACTGCCTCCTTCCTGTACAGCCTTTGAAATGATCCCCACAAGTCCGAGATTGCCTCCGCCATATATTAAGTGCATATTTCTTGCAGCTAAGACTCGACCCAATTCTTGTGCTGCTTCTACGTATTGTGGCTTAGTACCAACACTAGTACCGCAAAACACACAGATATTTTCAACTCGTCTTCTTGAAGTGGCTTCCATTTTTTTATATGTATTTCTTTCTCAACTCTGGATGTATTCAAAAGTGCAATGACGGGCTGAATTTATAGTTCCTGAAAAGGGTGAGTAAAAATAGCACAAGTATCTTCCAAAGGACGATTGTTAGCGAAATAATATCATGATAGTCAAAAAGGTCGGAGAAAATTAAAAGAAAACATCAAAACAAATCACAATTATTAAGAAAAGACAAAAAGATATAATATTTACAAGAAAAGTAACGGCTTGATTGACGTCTATGTGTCAGGGACAAGCTTCCCATCCAATTTTCTTATAAATTGGCAAACAGGGTCTTTTTGAGTCAGATTCCCGAGACTTAACAGTTGTCTTTCTTTTTGAAATTGTGTATGTAATTTGCGAAAGGCTATGTGAACATATCCACTGGGATGCGTCTCAAGAGTCGAAGATATATCATCTAAAGACTCCTTACTCAAGCCATCCCTAATGAATTTAATTTTGTCTTCGCGATTATCAGACACCATTCCTAAAGAAGGACAACGAGTGTTGCAATTAAATCGTGCACATTTGAAACAAACACCCATTTGCTTAGCTCTACGTTTCTTTGCATAGGTGCTTCTTCCAAAACCAGGCAGATGTGAAATAAAAGAGTCAGAAGACTCACCTGCCAATCGGACTCGTGCTTCAATAACCCAACGAATATCATTAGGCACACCATGGATCGTCAGTAGTCTCATTCGTTCCAAGAGAGCTTTGTAAACTTTCATCAGAGATTTTTGAGGGAGAGAAGGAAATTGCTTGCGAAGATTTGCGAGAGCTTCTTCCATCTTGAAATGACTAAACCTGCAAAAATTAAACACACAAAAATAAAACACACCAAATCACAATATATACACAAATTGCATGGGTTGCCTCCATGCTAGCGCTAAGTTTAAAGTCGTCAGCTAGACGTGTCTTCTTGAACGTTAGGCTAGATCTGAAAGTGTGACACTTTCTTTTTGTCGCTCAAATGATTCTCCCCAGTAGTGCTTGACACGCTTGTTTTTAACCTTGAAAGTTTTGTTAGCGTCAGGATCATGTATCTCAATGGCTCTATTTGGTAAAACTTTGGTGATCACAAATGGACCTGACCACCGTGATTTTGGCTTCCATGGGAAGAATTTCACCCTTGATTTGTTTAACAGTACCTTCTGCCATGGTTCCAGTTGTATGCGCACTAACTTCTCATCATGTCTTTTCTTGCCCTTTTCTTTGTAAAATTTGGCATCTTCAAAAGGCTGATTGTGAAATTCCTCCAATTCGTTGAGCTGGTGGAACTTTTTCTCTTCTGTTGCTTGTAGAGCAAGAATTGGCTCTTTCAGTGCAAAAGATGCTTTATCTTTAGGCTCCACAGGCAATTGACATATTTTAAGTTTGTCAGTAGAACTTTGTCTTTCATCAGAGTTCTGAATGGTACTGTGTATCACATCGAGTTTGAAACATTCCTCCTTCTTTTCATCATCTGGGAAATTTGTGGCCTTGAAAACATTGAATGTTACTTTTTGGTCCTGCACCCTCATGGTTAGTTCTCCTTTTTGTACATCAATAATGGTTCGACCTGTAGCCAAGAATGGTCTCCCAATGATGATTGGCACGTCTGCGTCTTCCTCCATATCAAGGACAATAAAATCTGCTGGGAAAATGAATTTGTCAACCTTGACCAGCACATTCTCAACTACGCCTCTTGGAAATACGAGCGTTCTATCAGCAAGTTGCAGTGAGACTGAAGTTGGCATTGTTTCTCCAATCTGTAATTTCCTGAAAATAGAAAAAGGCATCAAGTTAACACTAGCACCTAAATCACATAAAGCCTTACCAAAGTTATGTTCTCCTAAGACGCAAGGAACAGTGAAACTGCCAGGATCTTTCAACTTCGGGGGAAGTTTCCTCTGAATGATAGCACTACATTCTTCTGTTAATGCTACTGTCTCGTAATCTCCCAATCTCCGCTTTCGTGAAAGAATATCTTTCATGAATTTGGCATAGGTGGGCATTTGTTCCAACGCTTCTGCAAATGGAATGTTGATATGTAGCTTTTTGAAGATCTCCAGGAACCGGGAAAATTGCTTGTCCAATTTATTCTTCTGAAGACGTTGAGGAAAAGGTGGAGGTGGAGTGATCTGTTCTTTTTCCTCCATTTGTTGCTTTGTTTCTTTTGGAACTTCCTCAGCAGTTAAATTGACTCCAACATCTTTGTTGATTTCAGTACCGCTCTTTAACATGATGGTATGACATTGTTCCTTCCCCATGTTTCTTGGATTTGGCTCTGTGTTGCTAGGAAGGGTACCTGGCGGTCTGTAACTCTGAGCATTTGCCAGTTGTCCCATTTGATTCTCCAGTGCTTTAATAGAAGCAGATTGACTTTGAATTAATGTTGCTTGGGATTGAAATATAGCATCGTTTTTTGCTTCTTGCTTTTTGAACATCTCTGCAAACCATTCTTTCATTTCTGGTTCTTTTTCATGCTCCTGGCCTTTGTTCTGCTGGTGGAATCCAGGTGGTGGATAGTTTTGCTGTTGGCCTGAATTGTTGCTCCATGCTAAATTAGGATGATTCCTCCACCCTGGGTTGTAGGTGTTGGAATATGTATTGTTCCCCTGTCTGTTGAAATTGTTGACATAATTCACCGTCTCTTCATGTTGGTTTGACTCTGGTGCTCCTCCATATGGTGAACTTGTGGTTCCCGCGATGTTCACAACTTGCGTGCTAAGTGTTTCTAGACATTTGCATATCTGATCCAGCCTGGTATTCACTGCTGTGTTTGCTCCAACTTCATAAATTCCTGCAATTCTTTGGATCATGCTCCTTTCTGTTGGCCACAATGAATTGTTGTTGGCCATTTCTTTGATTAGGTCCTAGGCTTGATCTTCTCCTTTTGCCATCAAGGCTCCTCCAGCAGCAGCATCGATTGTGGTTCTCATTATTCCAGAAAGGCCATTATAGAATGTTTGGACTTGAAGCCATTTTGGAATCTCATGGTGAGGAAATTTCCGGAGTAAATCTTTGTACCTTTCCCAAGCTTCGCAGAGGGATTCTGAATCTTGTTGTACAAAGGATGTGATGTCATTCCTCAGCTTTCCGGTTCTGGCTGGTGGAAATTATTTTGCAAGAAATTTGGTGGCTAAAGTGTTCCAAGTTGTGATAGAACCTGCTGGTAGTGAATGTAGCCAAGCTTTAGCTCTGTCCTTCAAGGAGTATGGAAAAACACGCAGTCTCATTGCTTCTTCAGCTTCTCGGTTGTAATTAAAAGTGCCGCAAACTTCCAGGAAGTTACTGATGTGGGCATTAGGATCTTCAGTTGCATTCCCTCCAAATTGAACTGACTGCTGAAACATCTGAATGCATGTTTTGATGTCACATGCATTTGCTGGTAAGGGAGGAAGTACAATACAAGAAATGAGTCTGTCAACCATCGGAATGGTTCTGTCTCGAATGGGAATTGGTGGTGCAACGTTCAAAGGTTCAGGTTCCATGTTGACTAAAGCTTCTTGGACTTCTCGCCTTTCCCTTCTCAAATGTCTGATAGTTCTTTCAATTTCTGGGTCAAGCGATCGGAGTTCAAAGCTTCTGGTTCGTCTCATGTAGTTTCTGAGAACCTGAAACACAAGAAAACAACGACAATAAGTAAAAAGAAATTAGATACAAGTAACGTATCTAACCCCTAAATTAATAGTGAAAGATAAATAAGTCCCCGGCAACGGCGCCAAAAACTTGACCGGCGTAAACACACACGTATAACGCAAGCGCGTGTATCGTTCAAGTAGTATAAAAATATCGATCCCACGAGGACTTAATATCTAAACTATTAATTTTATGAGGTCAAATGATTACTAATATCTAACAAGTTGATTGATTGATTTGAAATGGTGACGATTCTAAATTTTAAAGCAAGTAAACAAATTTGTCGAAAATAGGTTTTAAGAAAATTCAATATTAAAAACTATCTAGGGTTGTGATTTCTTCCAATATCATTTTAAAGATGAAGTGGTTATCTTAAAGTTGGGTAATATATTGATTTATTAACCTGGAACACTAAATTATGTGTAAGCCTCTGTCGATGGTCAGACACAAATACCCAGTGTAACCCAATTGAACCATATGTCTATGTCAACCAAATTATCTGGATTCATTAAGTTTAAGTCCCAATTATGGCTACCCCCGCCCGACAGGTATATTCCTATCCTGTAAGGAAATCTATTAAAGGGTTATCTATCCTCAAGGAAGATCGTGGGCTATTGAGTCTAAGGTCTTAAACTTAAAATCCCTATGTCTAGTTCATTTTAAGTTTCCCAGTTCAATTTTATTAATGGCCAGTTAATGAAAAAGCATTAAGATTAAGACTCAATAAATAAATCTTTATATTACCCAAGCTATAATCTAACCCCTTATAAACCGGTGATATTGGATTTCATCACAACCTCAGATAACTGGCTTAGTTACGACACATATTTACGGGTAGTAAAAAAAACTTAAATAAAATAAAAGACATAAAGTAAAATACTGAAAATTAAATACTGAAAAGTAAATGCTGAAAGTAAATGCTGAAATTAAATACTGAAAATTAAATGCTGAAAGTAAATTACTGAAAGTAAATTGCTGAAAGTAAATTGCTGAAAAGTAAATTGCTGAAAGTAAATTACTGAAAATTAAAGAAAGAAAAGTACTGTGCGTAAAAGTAAATTGCGGAAAGTAAAAACTGAAAAGTAAAGAAAAGCAAGTGCGAAAACGAAAATTAATTACTGAAAGCTGTAAATAAACAAACAATATACAATCTTCTTAGTATTCTTAAGGAATTCCTTAGAAGAAAGTATGAATTTTACAAATGAAATGGCTTGGTATTTATAGGCAAAATTTTGCCTCCATCAAATCATCCACCAAATCAATTATTAATTGCTCCACTAATTGCTCCACCAAATCCATTATTAATTGCTGCACTAATCTCTTATCATGTTTGGTGATGATTTGATAATTTTTATTATTTATTTATTAATTTAGTTTTTGCTTTGAAAATGATTGAAAGTGACTTTAATAATTACACAATACACACTTCTGGATTGTTCATCAATTTCGGGCATGAAATCTTTAGAATTCGAAATTATTTTGTCTCTCAAAGTTGTAGATCTTTGAGTCTTCTTTAATCTGGAACTTGAATCAGCTCAATCCAATATCTGAGTAAAAGCTTATGCCCAAAATACGACAGATGCGCAAAACTGGAATTTCCAAAACTACACTTCGTCAAAACGCCCTTTCAAGTTTCCAATCTCCAAAATTAAAATATCAAGTCCAATAATTGCCATTATTTGACCCATATTTCATCCTAAATGATTTCATTGAGACCCGATATTATTTTATCTGCAAAATAAACTAAAACACATCAAAACATTCATTAAACCCGAGAAACTAAATAAAATATTAAGTTAAAGGGGCGGTAAATATTGATATATTTTCCGCTCATCACACCCCCAAACCTAACATTTTGCTAGTCCTCGAGGAAAACAACAAAATAAAAATAAAATTAAACTAAGCCACTTTCGTAGGGATCACGGTTGCATTTAGCATATGCAACAAGCCTTTAAACCCCTAGGTCTCCCTAGTGGACGAGTTGTAGTCTCGTGAGGGTTTACAGCAATGATACCCAAAAACATTTTACAAAAGTAAACATGTAATAAAACTAATGCACACAAAAGCAAAAAGACAAGCGAAAAGAGAATAAAGATGTTAGTGACTAATCAGGTGAAACTTTTACTCCAAGTTACTAGTTGTTTTGTTTCATTCTAAATTACCAAATAAGTAAATTCTCCGATTATTTTTACCATTCTCCATATACACAGCCAACAAAATATTAATCAACTCATTTTTGCCCACAACAGTCATAAGTGCAGTTGATAAGAGAGTAATATTTTTCTCCTAAAGTTTTATCAGAATTCACACCTTTTTGCAGCAATGGAATAATTTTTCTGATTTTTCTAATTTTTTCTTTGATTTTTCTCTATTTTTTATTTATATACAATATCTTCCATCTATGTAACGAGTGTTGGGTCGGTGGCTCCCAAACCAGTTGGCTTTAGGGCACCAGGTGTTAAGACACCCCTACGGACTTAATTACCCAGACTTCAGATATATATATATTTTTTGCAGCATCTTTGATCCATGTAACGAGCTTTGGGCCAGTGACTCCCAAACCAGTTGGCTTTAGGGCACTAGGTGTTAAAACACCCTTACAGACTTAATAACTCGGATCTCAAACGGTTATTTATTTATTTTTTTTATTTTTTTTTTACTCCATTGCTTTTTGAGATGCTTCCTCCAATTAAACTAGAGCACTGAATATTACAAACTTTTCAATTTTAGCTCATGTCCGTATGTTACCATGTATGTTGATAATATCTGTCAACTGAGCATATGAAGATTCATTTTAGTCAATTTTATAGAGAATTTACAAATTAAATAATTCAAAATGAAATAAACAAAAATTAACTTGTTTCGAAATAGGTTTGAGATACGTCTCAGAAGTGGAAACTCCTTACTCAGCTACCTCTTACCAATTTCACATTTTTAGTCAGAATAAAAAACAAAAAAAAAACACAAAATATTTTTGTAATTTTGGAAAATTTTCCAATTTTTTTGTATTTTTCGAAAAATTTAGGACTAAAAATAAAAATAACACACAAACTAAAATCAAGGTACTGATCAACTAATTCCCTCCCCCAAACCTAAATGAGACACTGTCCCCAATGTCTTAAACAGTAAAAGGAGAGTTAAGAAGGTCGTACCTGGTTAGCTGAAATCTACAGGAAATTAAAGGTTAAGATCCAGATTAATCCTACGCCTCTTACCACGATCGTCCTCGGACCAATTTATCTTTGAAAGGATAGGGTCAACTTGTGGTTCATAGGCTATGAGTTGGTCTATTAGATACGGAGCAGTTCTGGCAGTGAACAGGAGTTCTTTCATAGGTTTTGACACGAACCCATTTCTTCGGGCATCATCAAGAAACACACAAAGAAAATCATAAAATCCACGAACGGTTTAATCATTAAATATCCCAAGTCATAGTATTATCGAGTCAGGACATCGATAATGCCTCGATAATGCAGAATAGACTAGTATTACACTTGTACGTGTTATGGAAGCTTAACGGCATAGTTCTCATATATTTAGGTATTGGATACATATGTAAGTGTAATAAGAGGTTCTGTTAGCCGTTGGACCGGGAACAGCTTCGCTCTGGATAGACCACCTCAGAGTCCCATTGGTATTATGACTATATGTCTATGGGAATCCAAATCAGGGTGGGTGTATGTGATCTTTAACCTGAGACTTGCATCGCTATTACTTGCGACAATAAGTTTACTTTGGTATTGGTTATCTGGAGTTTTAACAGATTTTGTGTACGCCTCTATTGGGTTTACTGAGAATCGTAGTGTATTGGATGTGATTTCAAGATGGGAGTATCACTTTAGTCATATGGAGATGATGGTCACAAATGATACAGAACTAGTACTCTTAAATTCTGCAGCTATCGAGATAGTATGACTATGTCATGACTATCCGATTACAAAGACTAGCCACCAATGATCCGATATATGCTTCGTACGGGGCAGACATAGGGCCAACCCTAGGCTTAGCATGTGACATCCGATACTGGATCGTATTACCCATTACTTTATATTACTATGCCTGATACAAATGATATTCCTCGGAGGATATTTCTGGAGAATTGGGTAGGCACGGTGCTTTGTTAGAAGCCAACCATGTCTTGTAAATCGGTGAGAACGTGGTACGAGATAAGCACGTGTTCGGATAGTCTAACAACCGTATTTACTACCAACATATCTAGGAATCTCTTGGGTCACTTCCCAAATATTCACCAATGACATTTGACTTGAATAGAATTAATTTGGGATTAATTAGGAGAGATAAAATTAATTTGGGATTAATTACGGTAAGAATTAATCTGGGATTAATTCGTATAGAAGAAGGAACACGATTAATTTAGAATTAATCGATAAAATAAATTTAATAGTTAAATTGGATTTTTCTACTTAATTTATTTATTTGGGCTAAAATAAAATATCGGATATATTAATTGAAATCAGATTTCAATACGGAATTAAAATTGGATTTTAATTCAAGCGATCGTCCTCGGACCAATTTATCTTTGAAAGGATAAGGTCAACTTGTGGTTCATAGGCTATGAGTTGGTCTATTAGATCCGGAGCAGTTCTGGCAGTGAAGAGGAGTTCTTTCATAGGTTTTGACACGAACCCATTTCTTCGGGCATCATCAAGAAACACACAAAGAAAATCATAAAATCCACGAACAGTTTAATCATTAAATATCCCAAGTCATAGTATTATCGAGTCAAGACATCGATAATGCCTCGATAATGCATAATAGACTAGTATTACACTTGTACGTGTTATGGAAGCTTAACGGCATAGTTCTCATATATTTAGGTATTGGATGCATATGCAAGTGTAATAAGAGGTTCTGTTAGCCGTTGGACCGGGAACAGCTTCGCTCTGGATAGACCACCTCAGAGTCCCATTGGTATTATGACTATGTGTCTATGAGAATCCAAATCAGGGTGGGTGTATGTGATATTTAACCTGAGACTTGCATCGCTATTACTTGCGACAATAAGTTTACTTTGGTATTGGTTATCTGGAGTTTTAATAGATTTTGTGTACGCCTCTATTGGGTTTACTGAGAATCGTAGTGTATTGGATGTGATTTCAAGATGGGAGTATCACTTTAGTCATATGGAGATGATGGTCACAAATGATACGGAACTAGTACTCTTAAATTCTGCAGCTATCGAGATAGTATGACTATGTCATGACTATCCGATTACAAAGACTAGCCACCAATGATCCGATATATGCTTCGTACGGGGCAGACATAGGGCCAACCCTAGGCCTAGCATGTGACATCCGATACTGGATCGTATTACCCATTACTTTATATTACTACGCCTGATACAAATGATATTCCTCGGAGGATATTTCTGGAGAATTGGGTAGGCACGGTGCTTTGTTAGAAGCCAACCATGTCTTGTAAATCGGTGAGAACGTGGTACGAGGTAAGCACGTGTTCGGATAGTCTAACAACCGTATTTACTACCAACATATCTAGGAATCTCTTGGGTCACTTCCCAAATATTCACCAATGACATTTGACTTGAATAGAATTAATTTGGGATTAATTAGGAGAGATAAAATTAATTTGGGATTAATTACGGTAAGAATTAATCTGGGATTAATTCGTATAGAAGAAGGAACACGATTAATTTAGAATTAATCGATAAAATAAATTTAATAGTTAAATTGGATTTTTCTATTTAATTTATTTATTTGGGCTAAAATAAAATATCGGATATATTAATTGAAATCAGATTTCAATACGGAATTAAAATTGGATTTTAATTCAAGCGAATGAATTAATTTAGAAATAATTCGTATGCAACTATCGTAATAATTTTGCGAGTCATAATTATTTAGTTAAATTGGATTTAATTATTTAGCGACGGGAAATTCATTTATTCGGAATTAAATGAACCTGAGCCCAAAGCTTAGTTGTGTGTTGGAGAAGCCAACTTAAATTTGGAATTTAAAAGTGGTGGGACCCTTGACTTACATCAACTTTAGAAATTTGATGGAAGTAGTTGACAAATATTTAAGGCATCATTTAATCAACAAAAATACCAAGTTTTAGAAACTTACTATTCACTCTCTTCTCTCTTAAGCCATTGTTGAATTCTCTCTATACTTGGAGAAAAATTTTTGCTTCAAAAATTTGATCAAGCTAGCACTTGGAGAGTCTTTTAAGGTGATATGGAAACTCACCCAAGAGTTCAAACAACTCATCAAAAGCTTGGAGCTTCATCCGAACAAATAAATTTTTGAAATTTTTCAACACATCAATGTAAGTTTTTCCATAACTTTACTTGATTATTCACACGTAAATCATGTTTAGGATCTTGGGCATGTCTTAGAGACACTAACAATGGTATCTAGAGCCTTCTAAATGTGACTTGTAATTCTAGGGTTTATGAACTTTATTTGGGTAATTTTGCTTGGAGCATGATAATTCAAAATTGATTGTTTGGTTGATGTTAGATGATGATAACTTAGAGTTGTGCATCATTGGATTGTGAAAAAATTGATTAGATTAAATTTCCCCAAATCCTATGCATGGCCGAATATGAACCCTAGGTTTACTCATGGTAATTTTTGAAATTTGACACTTGGATGTGTTAAAGGCATGAAATAAATGTTAATTATTGATTTAATTGGATTGAAATCAAAATTGAATGTTAATTTCTTGTAATTACCGTGAATGAGCATGTTGTTGGGAGACTTGATTTTGCTTCAATTTGTGTTGGGCATAAATTGAAATGATAAGCATGATTAATTAGATTAATTAATATTTTGGAAATATTAGATTAATTAATTAGTTGTGTTAATTACACTTAAATTGAATTAATATGATATTTGGAATATTGCATTAATGTAATTTGGTTGTATTTGGGCTAATGGGCTTGGTTGGGCCAAGTATGGTTGTGGACAATTGGGTTGGATCCAATTGGGCCTAAACCATTTCCATAAAGTCCAAAGTATGACTTTTGTGCCTTTAATTACTTAATTGGGCCTAATGGGTCAAAATTGATTTTTGGCATAAGGTGATTCCTAAATGGGCTAAGGCATTATGGGTTTGATCCATAATGACCAAAAGTCCATTCCTAAAGAATTAATTAAAAGCCCATTGGACTTAATTGAATTGGCATTGGATGCTAATTGGGCATTTGAGACCCATTTGGATTGGATTTGGAATCCAAGTCTAAAAAGACACTATAATAGATGTAATTGTTTAATTTGGAATTAAACATGAATTAGTATTGGATACAATTTAAATTGGATTTAAAATTGTAGTTCGATATAATTCAAGAATACTTACTTTGAGTATTTATTCTTAAACAAGTTAGACTCGCGCAAATCAAATCATTGTATGAACATTGGATGGTCATTAATTGAAGAATTAATTAATTAGATTAGATTGATTGACAACATGATATGTGTGAATACTTGGATGTATTTGTTGAATAATATATATTGGATGGATATTAGATGGGTGGGGCAATTTTGGAAATTGTTGTAAATATGGTATTTATTTGAAATTGGACCTGCGCGTCCAGCCTATCACCTCTCATTCTCATTGTATTTCTCTTCTCACCAATTCCCCTCAAAGTAAATGAGGTTTCTTATATTATTATGTAATTGGGTTTTAGAAGAATGTAAAGTGCTAGCGGGAGATAGGAAATAGAGAGATTTTTTCTATGAACAAATTATGAATACTCATCCGCATATCATTATTCAATTTATCGCGCCTTATTATGCTTTTAGAATGCATGTTTAACGGTGTATGACGAGACCTAATCAAAGATAATAAATTAGTTGCCAATTTACTAAAAACACCCTCATATTTAATATTAAGTGTTTCCTTCAATTGAGTGGTTCTCTCTCAAGATCCAAGATTGGCTTTGATTTGTTGGCCAAAGTCAAGATCATTGTCCATCGCAGATGTGTTTCAACCATGAAAGCTTTGTTATACATCGCATGTCTTGGGCAGTTGTGACTTGTTGGCCAAAGTCAAAGTCACTTATGTACATCGACGTGGATTACGAAGCTTTCCCACTGTCAATGGGTCACGCTTAACTAGAATCATTAAGCTTGTTGAGCCAAAGCCAGGGCTTAGTTGATTCAGAGGAAACAGGTTAGGACATATATTGGATATATGTTTTGGACTTGGAGGTCCACCTACCAGATCTAGGAATTGGATGGGATCCAATTGATCTTAGAGATCTACCTAGTTAAATTTTATACAGCTTGTTGGCCAAAGTCAAGGTTGTGTATTTTTTAACGGGATCCTAGCCCACTTGGAAACTAGGTTTCCCGACTACTCAACGGAGGGTTAGAGGCTCGCCGAAAAATACTAGGAGGCTAGTATTAAATTTGTAATTTTGTTTAATACTTTCTAATGTAGGCTCATTTATTATTTAACGTCATTATATTAGTTGGACTAATATTAGTTTGTTATTTTCTTTGAACAGTTAGACTGTACTCAAACCTACTCCTTTTGTAGTTGGTTTTATAGTTGGACTATAGTAACCATTGCATTTGAGTGTACCTGAAACACTTGATTGAATAGTTAGACTATATGAATCAAAAAGGC
Source organism: Zanthoxylum bungeanum (assembly GCA_019454045.1). Classification (NCBI taxonomy): domain Eukaryota; kingdom Viridiplantae; phylum Streptophyta; class Magnoliopsida; order Sapindales; family Rutaceae; genus Zanthoxylum; species Zanthoxylum bungeanum. Next base: position 75,275 of record SKCR01029334.1, on the reverse strand, counting down.
TAGAAAGATTAGCGTTAGGAACATCATCATGGGTGACAATGTCTTTAACGGCGCAAATTTTCTAGATTGCGAAATGAATCTCAAGATAGACCTGGGAGCTGAGAAGTTACTCTATATTATAGAGAGACCTCTCGGGCCTGAGCCCGGACTTGAGCAGCCAGTAGAGAATGAGCTTTGGAAGACTCATCGTGATGATAACTCTACTACTCAATCTGTTATGCTTGCTTCAATGACCCCTTAGTTTCATCGTCAAAACAAGAGATTGGATCCTTATGCGATGTTGTTGAAATTGAAGGACCTTCACATATATAATATTATATCTCATAAGTATGATTTACAAAAGAAGCATTTTCGCTCGAGTATGTCAGAGGGTACATCTATCGAACACTACGTGTCGTAGATGATTGCTGACATCGAACAGATAGGTCAGCTGGGCATTACCTATCGAGGATGAGACTTCTATAGATTTGATCTTACAGTCTCTGCCCAACTACTGGGGCGGGTTTGTCATGAACTATAATATGATGAACCAAGAGATAACTCTTGGAGAGTTAATGGCTATGCTGAAAGAGGCAGAGCCAAAGATTCTGAAGGGCAAGAAGCGCGAGGAAAATCTTACTTCGACATCCGAGAAGGCCAAGGCTTGGCCGAAGGTTTCTGGGGGTGTGAAGAAGAAAAAGAAAAAGAGCAAGGCTAAATCGTCACAATCTTTTGGGAAGACAAATGACAAATCCCAAGACGTCTGTGTACATTTTGGCAAACAGGGTCACTGGAAATGTGACTGCCGTAAGTACAAGGTGGACTTGAAGGACACGAGGGCGGGTAAGGCTCCGGCTTCAGATATGTTTGTTATTGAAATAAAGATGTCCACTACTGGTTTTAGAAATTGGATTTTTGATACTGGATGTGGTACTCACATATGTACTGATGTGCATGATATACAGATTAGCATGAGACTGGCTTCAGGTGAGATCGACCTACGAGTCGGAAACAGGACGATAGTCGCTGTTTTGGCAGTTGGCACCTATGTTTTGAATCTGCCATCGAGGCATGAATATCAAGATAGACTAGGACGTTTCCCAGACCATAACTCATATGGTGTTTGACTAACAGTCTTGGAAGGAACTTGGTTTAGCAGTAATGTTGCAGTTTCTAAAGCAAGACCCCAAAATGAAAGAGGTAGATTTGTGTCTGGCATCATTGATCGGACCATATTTAATAATGTCTGATTTCTCATTTCGGAGACCCTATTATGCTGTAGAGTTCCTGGAGGAGTCCACTGGGAAACAATGCCATTTTCTCTCAAGTAATCTTGAAATTCGTTGCTTAAATATTCACCACCTCGGTCAGACCTTAGTGACTTAATACTTTTATTAAGCTGGTTTTCTACTTATGCCTTGAAGTCTTTGAATTTCTCAAAGGCTTCAGATTTGTACCGCATAAGGTACACATACCCATATCGTGAATGATCATCGATAAAGGTAATGAAGTAGGAGAATCCACATCTAGCGGTGACTGACATTGGTCCGCATGCATCAGAGTGTATGAGTTATAATGTCTCCGCTACATGCTGTCCTTTACCTTTGAAGGGTAATTTGGTCATTTTACCAAGTAAACAAGACTCACAAGTTCCATAAGGTTTATAATTGAAGGGTCTGACAATACTCATCCTTATGTATCTTAGTTAATCTTGTTTCATTGATATGACCTAAGCGACTGTGCCATACAAGTGATTCATTGAGATTATTCGCGTTAACGTTGTATATATTAGAGGTTGAACATTCTTTGTTAGTTTGTAAGACATAGATACCATTATTCAAAATACCATCTCCATATTTTATTTCATTGAAATAAATAGAACATTCATTACAACTTATTAGGCATGGAAAGCCTTTATTACATAAAGAAGAAATTGAAATGATGTTCTTTACTAGAGAAGGTACATAAACACAATATTCTAAGTCTAAAACTAAACCATTCGGTAAAACTAATGAATAAGTCCCAACGCACAATGCACCCAGTTTTGCTCCATTACCAATGCATAAGTCAACCTCCCCATGATGGAGTCTCCAACTGTTTCTCAGGCCCTGCACATTGTTACATAAGTGAGTCCCACAACCGATGTCAAACACCCAAGTATAAGGTTCAGAGGTTTGAGAATATAGTTCAATCATATACAATATACCTGAAGCATTGGGCTTATTGGCCTCTTGGGCTTCCATATATTCCTTGGCTTTCAAGGATATGCAGTCTTTCTTCCAATGACCCTTCTTTCCACAAAAGAAACATTTCCCCTTTCCCTTTTTCTTCTCCACCTCACCATTGAGCTTTAGGTGATCTGGAGCCTTGGCCTTGCATTTATTTTTCTTTGTGCCTCGTGGCTTCAGGTCCATACCCGTAAGTATGACGGAGGTTTTAAGCTCCGGTTTCAAGTCCTTCTATGCTTGCTTTATCAGATTGTGCATTTCTGCTAAAGTAGCTTCTTTATCAGACAGATGAAACTGCATAATAAAGTTAGAGAATTCTTTTGGTAAGGATTGAAGAATTAGATCGTGACCTATCTCATGATCCATGATGAACCCGAGGTTGGCCAATTTTTCAATGTGGCCAATCATCTTAAGCACATGTCCACTAACAAATCCTTCCTTATACCTTGTTTGGAATAAGGCACATGACACTTGGAATCTCACGGTATGAACACAAGTTGCATACAACTCCTTCAAATGAAAGATGATGGTTTGAGCATCCATATCTTCGTGAGCTTTCTAAAGTTCATCCGACATATAGCTAAGCATTATAGAAACTGATTGCTCATCATCATCGACGTGTTTCTTCCAAGCAACAAATGTATTTTGGTCATCATTTTCTACGGGTTTAGGAGGAAACGGTCTTTCAAGAACATAGAAAATATTTTTTTATCGTAAGACAATTTTAAGATTTCTAAACCAGTCATTGTAGTTGTCTCCTTTGAGCTTATGCTCATCAAGGATGGAATTAAGTGATTCTCTGTTTGCCATTTGAATGTTTGTGAAATATTTTAACCCACCTGTTAAGAGAGAATGTTAAAATTAGGAATATGTTTTTCATTAATGTCTCATAATAACACGTGCTTTTAATATTATGAATTTGCTCCCACTCAATTGTTTTAAAATTTTAAGCAAATCGCATCAACCCCAATATGATGGATTTCTTGTGGGCAAGGATCCCATTATCATCATTTCATAACTCCGACTAGGGCCAGTCATTATAAAATACGATAATTAGGTAGGTTCCCAACAAATTTATGATATAAATCACAATTCCTTTAAATATTCTTTAAGTTAATCTTTGAGTAAATGATTATCTAGATGTCTTCACAACTTTTCCTTTTGGCTATAAAAAGGTAGTGAGTGAAGGAAGACACCAAATCATTATCTAACTCTAGTAATACCTTTGGTTAAATTAACTTTAGTTTGGAAAGTTTTATTAACACCTTGGTCCCACCCCACTTGTATCTTTTATAATGTCTTTTATTATAAACAAGTGATTTATATTTATTATCCTTAAAGGTAATAAATCTCTAAGTTCATCACAGGATAATTACTTAGTTAAGGGATAAGCAATACACTATCTATTTCTTAGAAAGTCTCTAGATGCTTGTACCCTAAAATAATCTTGCCAATTCTAATCATACATATAATCATCAAGCATATGAGTTTTAATATGTTGGAATTATATTAGGCATTAAATAACTTTGATTAATATTTAATTATGATATTGCATTTTATTTTATTCAAATAAATTTACTATTCACGTTTTTCTCCAGACGCGTGAACTTTAAATGTAATTTCACAATTCAAATCTTAACCAAATCATGCAAAACTTATGGCTACAATTAAGTTCAGGGTGTTAGCTTTCCAAAGAGCTTTTAAACACCCAATTTCGAGTTCAAATGAGTGAGAACTAATCAAAATAAAAACGGTGTGCTGATACCACTGTTGGAAAATGGCTGCGAGTGTGCAGCAAAAAATTGAAATTATTATGCCACTTTCCCTTTGCCCACGACCCATTTATTTTGATTATTATACAAGCCTATGAATGTTACTATATATTCTAAGCATAAAAACTCATAAAACATGCAAGGAACATAAACCTAAACATGCTAACTATCAAAAACTCTAATTAAAATAAAGAATGAAGAAGACTTACTTGAACCGTAGACTCCTCCAGTCCTCCCTCCAATCTACAAGCTTTTCTCAAACTCAGCAAGCTCTTCCACGTTCCAAAGAGCCACCCAAATGTGTGGCCTCCAAAGATACACACACCAAAGCCAAAACTCAACGGGAAGACTACGCCTTGAGTGCACGGGTATTTTCCCCTTGGTGCTAGCCTAGGCAAATACCTCAAAACTTTTAACTCGAGGTTCCTCTAGTTATTTAGACTTAAGGATCCTCAAAATCAGTGGCTTACTCTAAAACTTTAGAGTTGCTCACTTATATAAACCCAAGATATGAAATGTTTGGTGTAAAAATTTATGAAGAATTCTTTGGGTTTATATAGTGCTCCAAAGACAAAAAAAATTAATTAAGAATCCGATGTGGGATAAAATCCAATTTAATCTTAGCCATTGGATCTTAATTTAGTGGTTTAATGAGATTATAAATCCCTAATAATAGTTTGGGCCGAATTAGAATTAAAAAAAAATAACAAAAAAATTAAAATAACTATTCACACATTACTATTCACGTGAATATTATTTTTTTCATCTATTTATTCCAATTCCCAAAGTGCCCCTATCTTCATTCACCAATCCCTAAGCCACTATGGAACCTCATAAATGATCTGTTCAATAATTAAACACATTGAACTATTTATGAACAATTCCTACAGCAATCATATACGCTGTTAAATATGTATTGTGCACTGTTGAACATTAATTTCGACTTTGTTGTGTGTGACCTTTTGGGTTCCCCTCAAGTTGGAAATGAAATGAATTTTGATAATTTAATCGAACATAAATTATCCTCCGATCAGATGGTCGTTCGATTTCAATTACCAAGGTTGACATCTAGCAACATGGCAAGGCCCCCAAATGAGAAGGAAATATATATATACCCATTTTGTATGCGATTTACATATGATATGGTCCCTCGCCTCACTGTATCCCCACCTATTGACCTAGGGTACGGAAAGTGTCTACCCATATGGTCAAAGGTATGATGTTGATAGTGTCATGAATCGTGCTAACCCAAGAATCTCACATGATTCTTCCGTTGTGGCCACAGTCTCAAGCACTGATCACACATATCAACCCGTGAACTGGAATACTACTCTTATAAGAAAATATTATCCGAGAGAGTGGCGATTCTCTGTTGTATCTTTTCAAACTTCATGTGTTTCAACAAATGACCCAATCATACCCTTATGATCAGATATTTTGAACTGGGGAAGGAGAATATCAAAGTTATTTAATCCACACATAAGATTTTAAACACCTCAAGTCTAAGGACTAGTCATATAATCGATACATGAAAGTTCTCACACACACATGTGATAAACACTCCATATGAAAACTTTCAGTGGTCAGTTCGATGGACATGAGAAACTCATGCATCCATGTGATACACCAAGCGGACGGATCTCCGCTAGTAGCCTATGAGATCGGCTACCCACCTTAAGGGCATATCAAATCATCATGCTAGTCTCTCCGCTTTGTGAACGCCCAGATTATTCACAAAACTATGACTAGGAACATTTAAGAGTAATGATTCTCATAAGGCATGGAAGCCATCGTCTTATTACTCCAAGGGCTTTATTACACTGTTGATGATTCATATAAGTTATGTAAGACACGTATAATAAAGATTGCCATTTTATTAATTAATGAAAATATTACAAATACATGTACATATAGCCCATCCAAAAGTTGGGTATATGGCATATCCCTAACATGGATACCAGACTCATGTATTTGGCATATTCAGATCATGTTTGGACCTTCTAAGCCTATCAAGGTTTTCGTACAAGTTGGCCCGTTATCATTTAAAGCGCTCAATCAGATTATGACGAGGTGCAAACTTGTCCCAGTTGAAAAGACCCAACATGTTTACACTTTTGCAATAAGGTGACTAAACAACTTCAAATGATAGGGGGCCCAAACACAAAGTGGCCCATTGGCATTTTGAAAACATTTGGCCCAATCGTCATAAGACATAAACTCGTCCCAGTTTAAATGGCCCAACAAATTCGTATCTCATGATAAGAGGTCGAAATGGATCCAAATGACGATGGTCCCAAACACAAGTATAAGGGATAACTTTTATAGGATATATGACTATGGTTCAAATGTGGGCTCATAAGGGTATGGATAAAGGCTCCCGCCGGTGAAGGATTGCCCACAACTAGGTCTCCCCACTCAAGGGTTCAAACGACCAAGTGAGTGCACCTTTTTATACCCTAAGGAACGTGCCAACGAATGATGATGCCATATAACGATCCGCCACCTCAAACGAAAGTGACTTTACGATACATGACGCCATCAGGGTAAAAAGGGTATGCAAAATATATGAGACTTGGAAAACCAAAGCAAAAACCAAAGACATTACAAGGCATTATTTCGAGGCTGATTCTTTATCCCCAGTGGAGTCGCCAGATTGTGGACACAGGCACAGGGATGGGTGATGCTGTTCAGGCTTGTGGCCCGTTGGGAGTACGGAGTAGCCCGCGGGGGACTAAACTGGAGAATAAAGGAGTTGCCACCCAGTGTGAACTGGGAAATGATTTAAGGCCGCACTCACCCCTCACAAGGGAAGACATGAAACCGTTTGGTTCAGAATGGTCCCTTACTTATGCCAATTGTAATGAATGGGTTTACACAATGATATAACCAAGTTTTATGCAGCACACGCAAGATAATTCAAATAAACACACGAATTTGCATACCCATAAAAATTAATAGAAATAATGGAAGCATAATTCATTAAAGAGTATAAGATGCGGAAATGAAAATAATACATAATCAAATACGGAAAAGCGTCAATGAATAAATTGAAAATAAAAGGAGGTTAATCAGGCTTATGGGAGTATTTCCCCAGTGGTACTTGGAGTTGTATCCCAAGTACAGACCGCACTACCGTCCATTCGGATTCAGCTACAGAATTTATGTCTGGGTTTCTATCCGATATACAACAAGGGATAACACACACAATCATTGACATAATGTAAACGGACATGAAAGTAAACAAAACATAAACAAAAATAAAGGTAGAGCATTAAAATAACAATAAAAGTGAATAAATAAATTAAAAGATAAAAAACGCTGAATATAAATGCGAAATAAAATAACGATGAAATAAATAATGACATAAAATTCAAATAATAAAATAACGATGAATTAAAAATGATAAGCAATGAAATAAATACAAAATAAAGAAAAGTGTGACCAAAGAATTTGGCCGTTTTTTATGTAAGACCTTCCATACGCGGTTGGACGTATTTCACGTCCAACCGGGCATGCCGCGTCCGGAACGATAAAATAAAATATAATAAAGGGTGCCCTCAGGTCTTACCTCTTAAATCGCTTCTCGGAAGTGCGTTATGCCATCACCGGAAGGATAGAGGCTTGTTCGCTGTTTCCACTCGCTGTTTCACTATTTTATGCTGCTATTTTTCGGTGATTGGGCCACCGTTTTAGTCTCTATTTTTTGGTGATTATATGGGCTCTTTTGGGCGATGTTTTCTTCACTTTTTTGGTTGTTTTTTGGACTATTTAATCGGTCAATGGGCTATTTCGGTGAAGGGTTGAAGGTTGTTTGGTTCGGTCAGACTGTTTGTTTATTTTGTTGTTGTGTCGATCATTGGTGTTTCTTTGGTCGAGGTTCAGTGTGTGTGTGTGTTCGGTTGTGTGTGCTGGCATGTCAGTTAGTTTGTTGGTGATGAGAGAGTTGGCTGCGTTGAAGTGTAAGTGAGTGTTTTGTGTGAGTGATGTGTGTTTTGTAGTTAGTGGGCTGTGTGTGTGTTTTCAAGTTGGGAGAAGAGCCGAGTGTCTTTGGTAGTGCAGTTCGTGAGTGGTGTTTGGGTTTTGTTTATTTGTGTTCGGTCGGTTTGTGTTAACCGTGTGTGTGGGGGCAGTTTGTGAATGTTTTGGATGTGTGTATGTTGAACGTGGGAATTTGTTCGTGTCTCTCTTATTGGCTTCGGTAAATGGGGTAGTTTGTGGCTTAGGGTTTGTCGTTTGTGATTTGTGAAAGGCAGGCTTTGTGTGTTGGTTGTGCGAGAGGGAGACGTGTGTGAAAGCTTTGTATTTCCGAGTGTAAGTTACTTGATGTGTCTGTCTGTTGATGGCGTGATGTACGATTGCAAGAGAGAGATTAGGGTTATTTTTTATGAGAGATGGGAGATTGACCGAGATAGGGTTGAGAGAGAGAAGGGGCGTGTGTGTATTAGGGTTTGTGTTTTTGTTTTCTGATTATGCCGAGAGTGTCCAGGGAAGAATGTTGTGAGTCGTGTGAGAACTTTTATGGTTTGTTTGTGATTATTGGCGTGGATGGTCTTTGCCTAGTGGAGGCTGCTTTATGGTTTGTGAATGGCCGAGAGAGATGGAAGAGAGAGGAGGGGAACTTGAAGAAGGCTATGGTTTTATTATTTTGGAGAGCGCTTAGGCGTGTGGGCCTTGTGAGTTGCATGGGATTTGGATGAATTATATGGATAAATGGGCTTTCATGGGTTGCGGGGGTTTTGGGCCAAGGCTAATATTTAAAATAAAAATCGACTAACCAAACCCGAGGCTAAACTAGTGAGTTTAATTTTAACAAGGTGTTAATTTTCAAATTTTTCCTTCCGACATTTATTTCCCGCGACTTTCGCGACTTATCAGGTAGTGCCTCCATACGAGGCTCATCATTGGGCTTATGCAAAAATGCAGTGTCTATAGCGGGCCCATGTCTGTCTAGCCAGGCTAGTGGTAGATATGAATACAGCATAACCTTTACGGATGATGCATCGCATTATAGTTATGTGTATCTTATGGAAAACAAGTATGAAATTTTTGATAAATTCAAAGAATTTCGACACGAAGTAGAAAAATAGTTTGGCAAAAGTATTAGAACATTGCGGTCGGACCGTGGTGGAGAATACTTAAGCAATGATTTTCAAAAAGAATATGGTATTCTTTCACAGTGGACTCCTCCCGAAACACCTTAATTGAACGGTGTGTCCGAACGGAGAAACCAAACTTTGTTGGACATGGTAAGGTCAATGATGAGTCGCGATGAGCTACCGATTTCCTTCTGGGGATACGTATTAAATAGTGCAATACTTATTTTGAATAAGGTTCCGTCAAAGTCTGTTGGAAAGACTCCATATGAGATATGGATAGGAAAGAAACCGGGTTTCTTATTCCAGAAGATTTGGGGATGCTGGGCATATGTTAAACGTTTGGATGATACCAAACTAGAACCCAAATCGGATAAGTGCCTATTTGTAGGTTATCATAGGGAAACCAAAGGATATTACTTCTACAACCCACAAAAGAACAAAATATTTGTTGCTCTTCATACAGTTTTCTTAAAAAAGGAATTCATAGATGCAGTGATAAGTGGGAGGAAAGTAGAACTTGATGAAAATCATAGTGATATTGTTCATGGCACCGACCCCCACACAGAACAACAACTGTCAATGAGGGATCAGACTGTTTCATAATCTTGAAATACAAAAGAACCGCATAAGTCGGAGAGAGTCAGAATACAACCTGAGAGGTATGGGTTTCTGATCTCACCTCATGTAGACATTAATATTATTGAGGAACATGAACCAGCTACGTATAAGGAATCGATACAACGTTCCGACTCTGCTTTATTTCAAGAACTTTTTAATTTTATCTGGTCCTGTCCAATATAATCTTATTATATAAAACACATTCATTTCTATCTCTCTACATAATATAGTCTGGATAGAATTATACCATTCATAAATGGAATGAACTGTATTTATGACTTTGGATTTGAAGATTCCCAACTTCAAATCATAGTCATGGACAAATTTTGATTATTACTCTTTAAATTTAATCCATGCATATATGCATGTAACATTTTACATACACATATATGTTTAATTTAAAGCTACATAAATAATCACAGAATTTTCATGAATTTTATAAAGCAAATCAAAATGTTTACATGGAATAAAATAGAATCACAAATTTATTAATCAATCATGTTTCGAACATATTTGCTTGACGGGCATAAGAATCCCAACAAACTCCCACTTGCCCTAAAGCAAATGAGACATGTCTCTAATCCCCAATCCTTCTAGATGCCCCACAAAACTCTTTGCAGGCAACATATTGGTAAAAGGATCGGCTAGATTCTCTGCAGATGGAATCTTCAGAACAGCCACGTCTCCGCGTTGCACAATGTCCCAATCACATGATATTTCCTCTCAATATATTTTGATATCTTGTGGCTTCTTGGTTCTTTGGAATTAGCCACTGCACCACTATTATCACAATAAAGTGACAATGGCTTGTCCATATCTGGAACCACTTCCAGATCAGTGAAGAACTTTCGGAGCCAAACCGCTTCTTTGGCAGCTTCACAATCAGCCACATATTCGGCTTCCATTGTTGAATCAACAACACATGATTGTTTGATGCTTTTCCAAACTATAGCTCCCCCACCAAGAGTAAATACTGATCCAGATATCGACTTTCGATCATCTATATCCGATTGAAAATCAGAATCAGTATATCAAATCGGAATCAATCCCTTCCAGAATAAACAAGCATATAGTTCCTCGTTCTCCGTAGATACTTGAGAATATGCTTAACTGCTACCCAATGATCTAATCCTGGATTTGACTGAAAATGACTAACTATTCCCACTGCATAGCATATATCAGGTCTTGTGCATAGCATAGCATACATCAAGCTCCATACTGCCGATGCATATGGAATTCGTCTCATATCTTCTTCCTCTTGGGGTGTCGAAGGACACTTCCGTTTAGAAAGAACAACTCCATGACGGGAAGGTAAGTTACCTTTCTTGGAGTTTTGCATTGAATATCTAACAAACATCTTGTCAATATATAATGCCTGAGACAGAGCTAGCAGCTTTTTCTTGCGATCTCTAATAAGACGGATCCCAAGAATATAACTTGCTTCTCCCAAATCTTTCATTTGGAATTGTTCAGCTAGCCAAGCCTTTACGTCTGATAATAGTTCTACATTATTCCCAATAAGTAGAATATCATCAACTTAAAGTATTAGAAAGACCACTCGTTTGTCCTTGATGAATTTATAAACACAAGATTCATCAGGATTTTGGATAAAGCCTTAAGATTTGATCGCCTCATCAAATCTCATGTTCCAAGATCTGGACGCTTGCTTAAGTCCATAGATAGACCTTTGCAACTTGCAAAATCTTTTGCTTTTCGTCCTTGCTTATAAAACCTTCTGGTTGCTCCATATAGATGGTCTCTTCAAGATAGCCATTCAAAAAGGCTGTCTTGACATCCATCTGCCAAATTTCATAATCATAATGAGGAGCAATGGAAAGCAAGATTCGAATGGACTTCAGCATGGCTACTGGTGAAAAGGTTTCCTCATAGTCAACCCCTTCTTTTTGGGTATAACCGTTTGCCACTAGCCTTGCATTAAATGTCACTATATTACCGTCCACTCCCCTCTTTCTTTTGTAGATCCATTTGCACCCTATAGGATTTACTTCTTTAGGTAGATCTACAAGCTCCCAGACTGAGTTGGAATACATGGATTCCATCTCAAGTTTCATAGCCTCAAGCCATTTCTCTTTGTCATGATCTTCCATTGCACATCTATATGTTAATGGGTCATCTCTTCCATCATCAGTGATAGAAACTTGTGCTTTACCATATTGTCTATATCGAGAAGGTAGTCGTATTATCCTCCCACTACGACGAGGTGGTAAGATGTTCTGACTCGAAGATGTGGTCTCCTTGCTTTGTGGAACAACAATCCTAGTAGGTTGTTGACTGATCTCATCAGATTTTAATTCCTCCAAGACTATCTTATTTTGAGGTTTGAAGTCTGCCATATAATTATTCTCAAGAAATGTGACATTTGTCGACACAAAGACCTTATTATCTCGAGGATTATAAAACACACCTCCCCTTGTGCCTTTTGCATATCCTACAAAGAAAAAGACTTCATAACACATTTCCAACTTTGTTGTCTTACCCATTAGCACGTATGCTGGGCACCCCCATATACGAAAGTGACTCAAACTGGGTTTGTGGCCACTCCATAACTCTAAAGGTGTTCTACGTACTGACTTAGATGGAACTACATTCAAAATGTAGGTTACTATTTATATAACATACCCCCAAAACGATTTTGGAAGCGAAGAATAACTCAACATGGAACGAATCATGTCGAGTAAAATTTGATTCCTCCTCTCAGCTATACCATTTTGCTGAGGTGTACCAGGTGCAGTTAGTTGGGATAAAATCACATACTCTAATAGGTGATCTTTGAATTCATTATCAAGGTATTCACCTTCTCGATCTGATCGAAGGCACTTGATTGATTTACCTAATTGTTTTTCCACTTCGATTTGGAATTCTTTAAACTTTCCAAAAGTTTCAGACTTATGTCTCATTAGGTAAACATAACCATATCTAGAGCAATCATCAAAAAAAGTAACAAAGTACTCATAGCCACCTGTTGCTTGTGTAGACATAGGTCCACAAACATCTGAATGTATAAGCTTCAGTGGTTCTTGGGCTCTATTGCCTTTTGCAGAGAAAGGCCTCTTTGACATCTTACCTACAAGACATGATTCACAGACTGGTAGAGTGCCAACATTTAGTGCTCTTAAAGGACCATCCTTTACAAGCCTATTTATCCTGTCAAGATTTATATGACCAAGTCTTAGGTGCCATAGATATGTGTTATCAGTGTGAGAAATCTTTTGCTTCTTTGTTTTTGGCAATGCAACTTTGAACATTTCAGCATTCAATAATGAATTAAAATTGGGCCTTATTACATAGAGCCCATTTTCAATAATACCAGAACAAATATTCAAATCATTTCTTGAAATAAGAAATGATTTATTATATAAAGAAACTGAATAAGATTGTTCATAAAGTCGAGAAAGTGAAATGAGGTTTCTAGTAAACCTCGGTACGAAATAAACATTATTCAAAAATAAAAATTTATTTTTCTCAACATAAAGTTTTATTTGTCCAACTGCTGATGCTGAAACTAAAGCCCATTCCCAACTCTCAAAGTAAAGTCCCCATCAGCAAGTCTTGTGAAAGAATCAAGCTTCTGTAAGAAACAAAAAATATGATTAGTCGCTCCTGAATCAATTATCCAGGGTGATAAATCATTTTCAACTAAACAAGATTTAGTAACAAGTAAATCTAATTTACTATTCTTTTTCTGTTTCAGCTCTTCGAGATACTTCTTGCAGTTTCTCTTCCAATGCCCATCAATTCCACAATGGAAACATTTTCCTTTTGGTTTTTTCTGGGTGGAGCCATTCTTATTTCCTTGACTGTTGTTTGGCTTGTTCTTTTTGCTGTTGTTCCCTGCTATTTTCTCAATTCCTGAACTCTTACCATTATTCTTATTTCTCTTTCTCTTCTTTAGAGAATAGTTAGAGTTAGAAGGTTCAACAACATTTGCTTCTCCTTTCTTCTCCACAGAAATAGACTCAAAAGTAGTGAGTTCGTTAAGCAATTTAGTCAAATTATAACTCAGTTTATTCATGAAGTAATTGCTTTTGAACTGAAGAAATTGTGGGCTAAGGCTTTCTAAAATCATGCCCACTTGTGTGCCGTCATCTATGGTAGCCCAATTGATTTCTGCCTCATGAATAGTACTAATCATCATTAGCACATGCTCACGAACAAGAGTTCTAGTTTTCATTTTGCAGTTCATGACTTTCTTGACTGCTTCATGTTTAGCTTGATCAGAGGGTTTGCCAAACATGCCTTGTAAAGACTTCATTATCTCATAAGCAGTCTCTGTTTTTTCGTGCTTTGTGATAAGCACGTCAGACATGGCAGCAACCAAATATCAATGAGCTTAGTCATTTGCTCGAATCCAATTTTCATAGGCATCTTTGATGTTCTGGAGGACATTCCTCCATCAGGACAAACTTCAGGTTATCCAGCACAAGAATTATATTCATATTTTTCTTCCACTTAGCAAAATTATCACCAGTTAATTTTTCACTAGCAAGTAGTGATAGGATTGGATTTGACATATTTCTGAAATCATTAAAAAAATATTCGAAATTATTCCATGCATAAAATTCAAAATAAATTTGGCATAGTAATCATGATGCATGATGCATATGCAAAACACTAAAATATATATGCACTACTATAGCCTCGGAAAATTTAATAAGCATATTATGTTGCCTTAGGGTCGATCATAACACCTTATTAAAATAGAGACAATCTCAATTAACAAATTTTTTCAAAATATAACATATTTTCAAAATTTATTAATAACCGATTTTTGGTCTAAATATAATTAACACTTTTAACTATATTTATATGAGTGTAACCCACCGTTTTGGATCCTTAAAAATTAACTCATAATAACCACCTTAGGGTAAGTTAATTATGAAATACATTTTATAAATCCTATCGTAAGAAGTACAACATTGATATTAACCTAAGCAAACACTCTCCTTAGGGAGGATGAACCTAAAGTCATCACGAAGCCTCACTTAGATTTCACGATGTTGCACTAACGGTGGAGACCAAAGGATGTTTTGACAAACTACCCGCTCTCACTCATTATTTTAAGTTTTGTAAACTTAAGTCTTTACAAGGCATGATCGACCCTAATGTTTTGTAAACTTAGCGGAAAAAGACCAAGAAATCAATATTAAAGGTCTTTAATTACCAAATTAATTGTTTCATAATAAAATTACTAGATTTACTAATAAAACTTAAATTCATTATGAAACATCTAAGTCATTCATGATAAACAATTTATTATAAATACTTAGAACTAAATTTTGTGATATTACAAATTTTAACGATTTAAAATTCATTCACAAATTTTATTTAATCGACTAATCGATAAAAATTCTAAAATAGTTTTTAATCAAATTATAAACTATTCACTATCATAAATAAATTTTTGAAAATGCACATGTATGTATGGCATGTTATAATGCAAGAGTAGGCATTGTGCTAATTCTATATGTCATTTAAGATATGCATGAGAATAAACATTTTATAATTCATACAAAATAAATAAATTGGATATTAACCAGGTTGAGAATTTGGATATTTCTAAAATTACAACCATAACAAATATAAAATTACATTAATCTCAAATCTGGAAAAAATATAATTATATTTCCAAGTGACTTTCACCAAAAAAAAACTTTTTTTTTTAATTATTGCATTGCCGCACAGTGGGCAATCTAAAATTGCCACTGTGCGGCAAGCTGCTGCACAGCAGCAGCGAGACTGCTGCAGTGCAGTAAACAAAAAAATTTGGAAAAATAATTATATTTTATAAAAAAAGTATTCGTCCGTCTATCGTCTCTTTGGCTTGATCTTGATCTCGAAAAATTACAGAAATTACAATTACAAGAAAAAATACCCATTTAATTTTGGGTTTACATATCCAATATATAAAACAAAAATTGAAAATCATAACCCAAGGTCAACCATACAATTAACGGTTAATATCCATACATTCACCATCACATGATTAATTCATAAAAAAATGCATAGCCTACTCTTTTACATACATATTAAAATGATTTACAATAAATCATTCTTATTAATATACTAGAATAAATACGACCGCTCATGATACCATTTGTTGGTTTTCAGAGTTCATGCGCAGCGGAAATCGTGTTGGGTAACAGGAAAAAAAATTTAATTTTTACATGAACAATCAAAACCGGATCCGTGTTTTCTAATATATTAATAATAAAATATTTAGAACTCAAGTAAGAAATATACCTGCAGATCTGAATATCTTTGTAAATCGATTCTTTGAACCACGATCTTCCTCGTCTTATCTCCTAACCTCAAACGGCACGTGTGGGCGTGAAAATAAATGCGAAGAACACTCTAATTTTAGTGAAGGATTCGTGTACTCAACACATGAGACGAATCCTGTAGGGTTATTTTCTTTTTAGTTTTCTTAAAACCAAACCAAGAAAAATCAAAAGGAAAACTATTTCCTTTTTCTTTTTTCTCACCCTTGCTCTCGTTTATTGTTGTTGTTTTTGTGTTGCTCTAAAAAAATTGATTTTTTATCAAAATCTCAATTGATCACCTCCAGCAACCTATGCTCACGTTTTTAAAAGGGATTTTGTTTTCTCTTTTTGATTAACTTTTATCAAAAATAATGTCAAGCATATCTTTTAAGGATATTGATTTTAATTTTCAAAAAATCAAATTAAATTTTTTTAATATTTATCTCACAATTTATGAAAGATAATATATTAAAATAATTTTCAAAATTTCAACTTTTGAAATATTATCTCATTGAATTAAAATTTAATTAATCAAATTAATTAAATATTATTTTTCATAAATTAATAAATAGATACATCATCTATTAATAAATGTATTATGACAACATTTGTCATAATTTCCAAACAAGAGCTTTATGAAATAATTAGAGTGTAAAATAATTCATAATTATTTTAAATAATTCTCAACTATTTTTCTTCGTAATTATAATCGTTCGAACAGTGATAGAAGACGACGAGGGTACCGATGGACCTATAATTCTAAGCTCCAATAATTCCGTTGATTAATTATAAACTCTTTTATTAATCAAACGAAATTTTTAATTCTGGAGTAACTCCACTAAATACCCAGAATTGCACTCTCATAATTATAGAATTAATTACTCAAAGTATTCGTCCATTGATATAGTCATTACCTATGCAATGATCCTCCATAACAGATTCGTAAAGGAGCTAGGTATAAAATATCAGTTAACCTCTCCAATTACATATTTATCCTTGACTTCCATTAGTTCTCAAGTGAATAATTAATTCATAACTTTTATGAATTTGCGCGCTAATCGTTCAGGTCCTGAACTAACAAACAAGAGAATCTTACGAACGGATTTCATTATATCAGGTTAGCATTCCCAGCTATTCATTCAACTCATTCCCAAAATACAAGGTTTACGAAATGTAATAAATACAAAACCATACCGAGTAAATTAAAGAACAAATTAATATGATATTGGAGTCTGCTAAATATAATGAATTAAGATCATCACATATATGACCATAATTATGATAAAATTGATGTTCTTTATTTAACGAAAATTATTAGAACTTTTTAATTTTATCTGGTCATGTCCAATATAATCTTATTATATAAAACACATTCATTTCTATGTCTCTACATAATATAGTCTGGATAGAACTATACCATTCATAAATGGAATGAACTGTATTTATGACTTTGGATTTGAAGATTCCTAACTTCAAATCATAGTCATGGACAAATTTTGATTATTACTCTTTAAATTTAATCCATGCATATATGCATGTAACATTTTACATACACATATATGTTTAATTTAAAGCTGCATAAATAATCACGGAATTTTCATGAATTTTATAAAGAAAATCAAAATGAATACATGGAATAACATAGAATCACAAATTTTTTAATCAATCATGTTTCGAACATATTTGCTTGTCGGGCATAAAAATCCCAACATGTTTGGCTCATTTTCCAATTGAAAAATGACACCCAGTCAAACAGATGTAGAGTTGTATGCTGGATGGAGTGACTTTTCAAGTTACGAAACAAGGAGGGTTGTTGGCACTGATTCAAGTTAAATCCACCCTCGTTGATGAAATCAGTGTTGCACATGAAGCGGATCCTGAGGTGCATCAGATTAGATGTCGATTACAGCAAGGTACGGAGGATGAGCATTATTTAGACGGTGAAAATTTAATCTGAAAGTAGAATAGAAATTGTGTTCCTCCAGTTCCAGAGTTGAAACGCTCGATATTAGAGTAGGCTCATACTTCATCTTACACCATGCATCCTAGGATCACCAAGATGTATCACTTCTTTAAGGATCTTTATTGTTGGGATGGCATGAAAAAGGATGTGGCTGAATTTGTCACAAGGTGCCTCACTTGTAACTATTGACTTGGATTAGAAGTTTCATCAGTTTAGTCACTAACTTCTTTATTCTATTTTCTCTTGTCTTTTTACTTTTGTGTGCATTAGTTTTATTATCTTTTTACTTTTGTGGGTATTGTTGATGTAAGCCCTCACGAGACTTCAACTCGTCCACTAGGGACACATGGGGGTTTAAAGGCTTGTTGCATATGCTAAATGCAACCGTGATCCCTACGAAAGTGGCTTAGTTTAATTTTAATTGTTTCTTATATTTTATTTTGTTATTTTACTTGAGAACTAGCAAAATGTTAGGTTTGGGGGTGTGATGAGAGGAAAATATATCAATATCTACCGCCCATTTTACTTAATATTTTGTTTAATTTCTCGGGTTTCATGAACGTTTTGATGTGTTTTAGTTTATTTTGCATATAAAATAATATTGGAACTCAATGAAATCATGTAGGATGAAATATGGGTCAAATAAGGGAAAAAATTGGACTTGACATATTAATTTTGGAGATTGGAAACATGAAAGGGTGTTATAATGAAGTACAGTTTCAGAAATACCAGTTTTGCGCAACTGTCATATTTTAGAGATAACTTTTTACTCCAATATCAGATTGAGCTGATTTAAGTTTCAGATTAAAGAAGACTCAAAGATATACAACTTTGAAGAATAAAATAATTTCGAATTCTGAAGATGTCATGACCGGAATTGATGAAACTTCCGGAAGTGTGTTATGTGTAATTATTAAAGTCATTTTCAAAGCAAAAAATAAAAAAAAAAAAAAAAAAATAGTCAAGCTCCTACCAAACATGATAGCAATTAATAATGGATTTGGTGGAGCAATTAGTGGAGCAATCAATAAGGGATTTAGTGGAGGCAAAATTTTACCTATAAATACCAATCCATTTCATTTGTAAATGTATACTTTCTTCTTTGAAATTCCTTAAGAATAACTAAGAAGATTGTATCTTGTTTGTTTATTTACAGCTTTCAGTAATTAATTTTCGCTTTCACTATTTCTTTTCATTACTTTTCAGTTTTTACTCTCCGCAATTTACTTTTACGCACAATACTTCCTTTCTTTACTTTTTCAGTCTTTACTTTTCAAGCAATGATGAGGTAACTCCCCCTTGCTGGGGTAGAAGGTAAAGATTTTATTATTTCTATTTAGATTAATCTCCCATAATTATAATATAATAACTATTTAAAATCTGACTTAACAAGGATACCACCATATTGGTTGGTTGGTAATTAATTATAAATTGGTTTTAACTTGACTAAGAATGGATACCGCCTTGTTGGTCAGTTGGTAATTAATTATTAATTTAGCTTAATCATGATACCGCCTATATGGCTGGTTGGTAATTATCACGCAAAGTTAATATATTATATTAATTGAGATATCTAAAATAGTAGTAATAAAAGTGGATCATTTTACCTCGGCATTTTCGTTATTGTACTTTTACTTTATTTACTTTCAGTATTTGCTTTCCAGTAATTTACTTTCCAGTAATTTAATTTCCATCATTTACTTTCCAGTAATTTAATTTCTAACATTTACTTTATGTCTTTTATTTTATTTAAGTTTTTACTTCCCGTAAATATGTGTCGTAACTAAACCAGTTATCTGAGGTTTTGATGAAATCCAATATCACCGGTTTATAAGGGGTTAAATTACAGTTTGGGTAATAAAAATGTTTATTTATTGAGCCTTAATCCTAATGTTTTTTATTAACTGGCCATTAAGAAAATTGAACTGGTAAACTTAAAATGAACTTGGAAAAAGAGATTTTAGGTTAAAGACCTTAGACTCAATAGCCCACGATATTCCTTAAGGATAGATAACCCTTTAATAGATTTCCTTACATGATAGAAATATACCTATCGGACAGGGGTAGCCATAATTGGAACTTAATCTTAATGAATTCAGATAACTTGGTTAACATAGGAATATGATTAATTGAGTTATACTGGATATTTTTATTTGACAATCCGAAGAGGCTTTTACATAATTTCGTGTTCCAGGTTAATAAATCAATATATTACACAAACGTAAAATAACCACTTCATCTTTTAAAAAGATATTAGAAGGATTCACAACTATGGATAGTTTTATAAATTTGAATTTTCTTCAATCTACTTTCAAGCAATTTATTTAATTGTTTTAATTTTAAAGTCACCACTCAATCAAACAATCAATCCATTAGATACTTGTAAACATTGAACTTCATAAATTGATAACAAAAGGTTTTAAGTCCTTATGGGATCGATACTTTTTATACTACTTGAACGATACGTGCACTTGTGTTATACTCTTGTGATTACGCCGGTCAACATTCTCATGAACAGACTCCACTCTATGTCCCCTATCAGGTTCAGGGGGAGGTGCTACTGATCTCTGATCTGGATCTAAGCCCTGAGGCACCCTACCACGCCTAGGTCTACCCCTGACTCCGGTTCTTCCCTTAGGTGGCATGGAATCTAAGAAATTAAGAGAGAAAATGATCAATTACATGTAAAAGAATTATAAGTAATTAGAATGTGACATACCTCGAGACAAGGTTACTAGGGTAAACAGCCACTTATATATAGTAGTACCCCGGGTATACCACATATACAAGCTACTGTTACTCCCTTAATGCAGTCACAGACTCCCTAGACCATGCTCTGATACCATCTTTGTAACATCCCCAATACGGGAGTGCTACCGGCATGCAAGAGATTCCACTATCGCCTAAGCCTCTGACTTATGCAATAGAATACTTACACTCACCATACTACTGAGCAAACCCATATTTGCCACACATGCAAACTTAAAGACTTTCAATAGATTGACATGCGAAGTCATGATGCAAAATATATATATACACATGTCTGAGAGTGTATAAAGTATATGTAAAACGTCAAACATATTTCAATGATACAACAAAATGACAACCCAGAGAACTACATTCTACATGAATATAGATCAGGGAAGATGGACCCGACGACTAGTGACTGCAGCATCACACGTGTCCTCGAACTGGGTCTCCAAAGGTTGCATGTGGCTCACCAAAAGAAGAATCATGCAAAAGAACTGGGAAGTGGTGGGGGTGAGTCATGAGGATGTCAGTGAGTGAAGCTAAAGAAATAAGAAATTAAATCAGTACATCTGAGTAAAATCATTTATTCTTAAAATGCTTTTGAAAACATTGTTTGAAAATTGATTATTTTCTTTTAAGCTGGAGAAAACCTTTTCTGAAAACTTCATGTGAAAATCTCTGGTATTGTGGAAAACTTGACCCATGGGGGCGTTATGTATTGCCGTCCCCACATACGCCTAACTGGTGGTCTTGGGGCGTTATGTATCAACGTCCCTCAAGCCTTTGTACTAAAGCCAGTAGTACTGATCCATGCAACTATATGACCCTGAAACTAAGGTCTGGGGACGTTACGTATCGCCGTCCCCCTCGCTCTGAACTACGTGTTCACACGTTCTCTGTCCGTCAATTCCATAAGTCATAGCTGAGGTGGGTTTTTCCCCCATGCCTCAAAAACATAAAAACTTATGTTTTTAAATCTTAAAACTTTCAAATCAATCTTACATAAAAAGTAACTAAAAATTTAATAAGGCTAACGCCCTAAAGCTTTTTCAAAACTAAATCTAGAAACTAATCGTGATCAATGATAAATAATGTAAATCAATTTAAAAGAAAGATCTCCACTCACAGATTTGAAGTCCGATCAAGTTTCCTTCACGTTGCTGAGAGTGAACGCGGCTCCTGATAAGTATCTATATGGAATACATTCGGTTAGATTCATAAGTTATAAAATAGTGTTCGAAATAAAATTTAGTTCCTTAACCTAGTTGGATTACTCCCTTAGAACATATTATATTCCTTAAAAGATATGTAAAATAAAATTTAGACCCTTAGTTACGCGTCATGACTTCCGAAAAAAATTCTTATTTTTTTTGGGTATACGTCGTGATGCCAGTCCATCCTGGACCAGATTTTTTTCTCTTCCATTATTAAACCCCAAATCTCATTTCACACAATCACAAATAAATACCACATCTTCATCATATCATCATCATCAAATGGTACTCCCAACATCTCATCTCGACAAAAATTCTATCATTCTCTCTTAATGCTTTAATTAAAACAAGACATGAAAATTCCCCTCACATCAATTCCTTCACACAAAACCACCCAAACTACATTATTATTCAGCCAAAAACACACTATAATCATCCAACTACCAAAATTTGAAACACCAAAGTTTGGGTCAAGTAGCCTTACCTTAATCCAACTTCCTTTTTTCCCTAACCAAGCACATTGATCTCATTTTTCCTTCTTTTAGGTTTATTTTGATGAAATACTTATGTTAAGCTTCGTGTCTTTGCCAAGAAAATTGCAAACTCCCTCTTTCTCACGACCAAGCCAAGAAATGAAAGCATTTTCCCCCATTTTTTTTTATCATTTACTTAACCAATTTTACGAGAAAAAAAATGTAACTTATTGTTGGGCCTTGGGCTCCCTTTCTTCGCTTTTTAATTTTTTGTTGGGCCTAGGAACAAAACAAGGAATATTGAGCTTAAAAAAATTTAAGTGTTCGTTGTCTCTAAGTCAATCCCATAAATTATTTACTAACCTGGAAAAGAATATGCCCTGCTTCCCTAGCCCAACAAAAAATATTTAGGGTCGTTACAAATTCTCCCTCCTTAAAATGATTCATCCTCAAATCAAAATGTTTAAACGATATGGTGTGTACCTTCATCCGCGAAGAGTTGGGGATATTGTTGTCTTATGGCTTCTTTCGGTTCCCAAGTAGCCTCTTGTTCCTTGTGAAGTTGCCAAGTCACTTTTGCTGAAGGAACCTATCGCGATCGTAGCTTCCTTGTCTCTGTACCCACAATAGCTACTAGTTGTTTCGAATAAGATAAGTTTTGATGGATATCAATTGTCTGGGGCTCCAACACATGAGATTCATCACGCTAATACTTCCATAACATAGATACATGAAATACCGGATGTATCCTATCCATGTTGGGTGGAAGCGCCAATTCATAAGCTCTTCCTCCAACTCTCCGAAGTATTTGGAACATCGCAATAAATCTAGGGCTGAGTTTACCATTTTTGCCGAATCTCATGACTCCTTTAAAATTAGATACTTTTAGAAACACAAAATCTCCTACCTGAAACTCCAAATCCTTCCTCCGGTGATCTGCATAATTTTTTTGCCGACTCTGAGCCGTACCCAACCTTTCTCTGATTAGTTTTACTTTCTCCACGACATCTTGAATCAAATCCGGTCCCAATAACTTCTGCTATCTGACTTAAAACCATCCAACTAGTGATCTACACTTTCGTCCATACAAAGCCTTGAATGGTGCCATATGAATACTTACTTGATAACTATTATTATAAGTGAATTCTATAAGTGGAAAATACTAGTCCCAACTACCCTAAAAATCAATCACAGAAGCCCGGAGCTTGTCTTCTAAAGTCTGTATGGTGCACTCTGAATGACGATCCGTCTGTGGGTGAAAAGCTGTGCTAAAGCATAACTGTGAACCCAAAGCCTGAAGAAATCATTGCGAAAACTTTGAGGTATACTGAGAACCTTGATCGGAGACGAATGAGAAAGGTACTTCATGCAATGATATTATCTCATCTAGGTTCAGTTTGGAATACTAGACTGTTGTAAAGCTAGTCTTTATTGGAAGAAAATGCGCAGATTTAATCAACCTATCCACGATCACCCATATAGAATCACAGCTTTTTGAGGTACGCGGAAGCCCAATGACAAAGTCCATAGTGATCTTCTCACATTTCCACTCCAGAACGTCTAAACCATGCAGCTTCACTGCTTGTCTCTAATGTCAAGCTTTAACCTACTGATTGTTTTGTTTCTTTTTAAATTACCGAATAAGTAAATTCTCCGATTATTTTTACCATTCTCCATATACACAGTGAGCAAAATATTAATCAACTCATTTTACACACAATAGTCACGAGTGTAGTCGAGAAAATAGTAATATTTTTGTCCTAAAGTTTTATAAGAATTCAAACATTTTTTAAGCAATGGAATAAATTTTATTATTATTATTATTATTATTATTTTTTTTTTTACTTTTTGAAATTTTTTATTTATATACAATATCTTTTATCTATGTAGCGAGCTTTGGGCCAATGACTCCAAAACCCGTTGCTTTTAGGGCACTCGGTGTTAAGATATCCCTACAGACTTAATTACTCAGACTTCGGAGATATATATATTTTTTGCAACATCTTTGATCCATGTAGCGAGCTTTGGGCCAGTGACTCCCAAACCAGTTGGTTTTAGCACACTAGGTGTTAAAACACCCTTACAGACTTAAAAACTCGGATCTCAGACTTTTTTTTTACTCCATCACTTCTTATAGATGCTTCCTCCAATTAAACTAGAGCACTGAATATTACAAACTTTTCAAATACAGCTCTTGTCTGTATGTTACCATGTATGCTAATAATACCTGTCAACTGAGCATATAAGGATTCATTTTGGTCAGTATTATGGAAAATTCACAAATTAAATAATTTGAAAGGAAATAAACAAAAATTAACTTTTTCCGAAATAGGTTGAGATAGTCTCAGGAATGAAAATTCCTTACACAGCTATCTCACACCAATTTCACCTGATTAATCAAATAAAAACACAAAAATACAAAATATGTTTTTTTGGTTTTTGTAAAATTTTTCAAAAATTTTTAGCTTTTCCGAAAAATTTTGACTAAAAATAAAATAATAAAAACGAGATACAATTTAACTATTCTCCTCCCCCAAACCTAAATGAGACATTGTCCCCAATGTCTTAAACAGTAGAAGAAGAGTTTAGAAAATCGTACCTAGTTAGCTGAAACTCTACATCTAAATGAAAAGTTAAAGGTTAAGATCCAGATTTATCCGACGCCTCTTACCACGATTATTATCGGACCAGTTTATCTTGGAAAGAATGGGGTCAATTTGAGGTTCAAAGGCTATGATTTAGTCAATTAAATCTGGGACAGTTCTGGCAGTAAAGATGAGTTCTTTTACAGGATTTGACACGAACCCATTTCTCCGGATATCATCAAGAAACACACAAAGAAAATCATAAAATCAATCAACATTGTACAGTCCAAGCGGTTTCTGGTGTATGTTCAATTTTGCCCAAGATAGTACTGTAAAAATTTTCTCCATCGTGCCCAAGCCTCCTGGCAAAACAATAAAAGCATCAACACGGTTAATCATCTCTACCAGTCGTTCAGACATACCTGGCATGATTAGTTCCTCTCTTTTTGATGATCCAATAAGATTCACCTCCGCCAAGGGTTTTGGGATGATTCCCAAGACTTGACTGCCTCTATCCTGTACAGCCTTTGAAACGATCCCCATTAGTCCAAGATTTCCACCGTCATATACTAAGTGCATATTCCTTGCAGCAATGACTCGACCCAATTCCTGTGACACGGTTACGTATTATGGTTTAATACCAATAATGGTACCGCAAGACACAGATGTTTTCAACTAATCTTCTTGAGGTAGCTTCCATTTTCATCTGGATGCCTTCAAAGGTGCAACGATGAGTTGAATTTATAGAACCTGAAAAGGGTGAGTAATAATAGCACAAGTATCTTCCAAAGGACGATTAGTAGTAATATAGTAAATCGTGAAAGGTCAAAAAGTAGCATGGATCATGTTGGAGAAAATAATAAAACAAATCAAAATTATTGGGAAAAGACAAAGAGATAATATTTACATTAATGTAACGGCTTGAATGACGTCTATGCGTCAGGGACAAGCTTCCCATCCAATTTTCTTATAAATTGGCCAACAGGGTCTTTTAGAGTCAGATTCCCGAGACTTAACGGTTGTCTTTCTTTACGGAATTGTGCATCTAACATGCGAATTTCGTGATACATCTATCAACTGGGATGCGTCTCAAGAGTTTTAGATATGTCATCCAAAGTCTCCTTACTTAAACCATCCCTAATGAAATTAATCTTATCTTCGCGGTTATCGGACACCATTCCGAAAGATCGACAATGAGTATCACAAAACATACGAGCACATTTATAACAAACACACATTCTTTTGGCTATTCTCTTTTTAACATATGTGCTTCTGCCTAAACCACGCAGATGTGAAATAAAAGAGTCAGAGGACTCGCCTGCCAATCAAACCCGTGCTTCAATAATCCAACGAATGTCAGTAGGCATACCTTTGATCATCAGTAGTCTCATCTGTTCCAAGCGAGCTTTGTAAACTATCATCAGTGATTTTTTTGGGAGAGAAGGAAATTGTTTGTGAATATTTGCGAGAGCATCTTCCATCTTGAAATGACTTAACTTGTAAAAACTAAAAACATAAAAATTAAAAGACACCAAATCACAATATATACACCAATTTCAAGGGTTGCCTCCCAACTAGCGCAAAGTTTAACATCGTCAGCTAGATATGATTGCCCGAACATTAGGCTGGATCTGAAAGTACGACACTTTCATTTTGTCGTTCAATTGATTCTCCCCAGTAGTGCATGATACGCTGGTTTTTAACCTTGAATGTTTTGTTGGAGTTGAGATCATGTATCTCAACGGCTATTTCTGGTAAAACTTTGGTGATTAAGAATGAACCTGACCACCGTGATTTTGGCTTCCATGGGAAGAGTTTCAAGCTTGATTTGTTTAACTGTACCTTCTACCATGGTTCCAATTATATGCGCTCTAACTTCTCATCATGTTTCTTTCTGGCCTTTTCATTGTATAATTTGGCATTCTCAAAAGACTGAATGTGAAATTCCTTTAATTCGTTGAGCTGGTGCGCAGTACACTTTATCTTCATGCTCCACTGGCAATTGACATGCTTTAAGTTTGTCAGCAGAACTTTGCATTGCATTGGAGTTCTGGATGATACTATTTATCACATCAAGTCTGAAACATTCCTTCTTCTCGTCTTTCGGGAAATTCATGGCATTACAAACATTGAATGTTACTTCTTGGTCCTATACCATCATGGTTAGTTCTCATTTTTGTACATCAATAATGGTTCGACCTGTAGCCAAGAATGGTCTCCCGAGGATGATCGGCACGTCTCCGTCTTCCTCTATATCAAGGACAATAAAATTTGCTGGGCAAATGAATTTGTCAACTTTGACCAGCACATCTTCAACTACACCTCTCGGAAATATGAGCGTTCGATCATCAAGTTCTTGAGAGACTGAGGTGGGCATTGTTTCTCCATTCTGCAGTTTCCTGTAAATAGATAAAGGCATCAAGTTAACACTTTCACCTAAATCGTACAAAGCCTTACCGAAGTCATGTTCTCATATAGTGCAAGGAACATTGAAACTGCCAGGATCTTTCAACTTTGGGGGAAGCTTCCTCTGAATGATGGCACTCCATTCTTCTGATAATGATACTGTCTCGTAATCTCCCATTCTTTGTTTTCGTGAAAGAATGTCTTTCATGAATTTGACATTGCTGGGCATTTTTCCAATGCTTCTGCAAATGGAATGTTGATATGCAGCTTTTTGAAGATCTCCATGAATCGAGAAAATTATTTGTCTAGTTTATTCTTCTGGAGACGCTGTGGAAAAGGTGGAGGTAGAGTTTTCATTTCTTGATCTTTTTACTTTGCTTCTTTTTCCTCCATCTGTGGAACTGCTTCGCTGCTTTCTTTTGGAACTTCCTCACCAGTTTTTTTGACTCTAACATCTTTGTTGATTTCAGTACCACTTGTTAACACGATGGCATGACATTGCTCCTTCCCAATGTTCATTGGATTTGGTTCTGTGTTGCTGGGAAGATTTCTTGACGGTCTGTAGCTCTGAGAATTGGCCAGTTGTCCAATTTGATTCTCCAATGCTTTAACACAAGCATATTGACTTTGAATTAATGCTGTTTGGGATTAAAACAAAACATCATACCTAGCTGCTTGAGAGTCGTGTTTTGCTTTTATCTTTTTCAAGTGGTTCAGCACTTCTGTTATTCCTTTTTCTTTGTCATACTTCTGGCCTTTGTTCTGCCGTTGGAAACCAGGTGGCGGATTGTTCATTTGACCTGAATTATTGCTTCATGCAAAATTGAGATGATTCCTCCACCCTGGGTTGTAGGTGTTGGAATATGGATTGTTCCCCTGTCTGTTGAAATTGTTGACATAGTTCACCATTTCTTCATGTTGGTTTGGCTCTATTGCTCCTCCATATGGTGAACTTGTGGCTCTGGCGATGTTTACAACTTGTGTGCTAAGTGTTTACAGGCTTTTGCACATTAGCTCCAACTTAGTATTCACTGCTGAATTAGCTCCAACTTCATAAATTCATGCAATTCGTTGAATCATGCTCCTTTCAGTTGGCCACAATGAATTATTGTTAGCCATTTCTTCGATTAAGTCACAGGCTTGATCTTCTCCTTTTGCCATCAAAGCTCCTCCAGCAGCAGCATCAATTATGGTTCTCATCAATCCAGAAAGTCCATTATAGAAAGTTTGGACTTGAAGCCATTTTGGAATCTCATTGTGAGGACATTTCCGGAGCAAAGCTTTGTACCTTTCCTAAGCTTCGTAGAGAGTTTTCTAGTCAAGTTGTACAAAGGATATGATGTCATTTCTCAGTTTTGCTATTCTGGCTGGTGGAAAGTACTTTGCAAGGAATTTGGTGGCTAGAGTGTTCAAAGTTGTGATGGAACCTGCTAGTAGTGAATGTAGTCAAGCTTTTGCTCTGTCTTTCAAGGAATATGGAAAAACTCGCAGTCTCATTGCTTCTTCTGATGCTCTGTTGTAATTGAAAGTTCTGCAAACTTCCAGGAAGTTACTGATGTGGGCATTAGGATCTTCAGTTGCATTCCCACCAAACTGTACTAACTGCTGGATCATATGAATGCATGTTTTGATGTCACACGCATTTTCTGGTAAGGGAGGAAGTACAATACAGGAAATGAGGCCGTCCACCACTGGAATGGTTTTGTCTCGAATGGGAATTGGTGGTGCAACTTCTAAAGGTTCATGTTCCATGTTAACAATTGCTTCTTGGCCTTCTCACATTTCCCTTCTTAACTGTCTGATGGTACTTTCAATCTCTGGGTCAAGCGGTCGGAGTTCAAAGCTTCTAGTTCGTCTCATGTAGTGTTGTAGAATTCAATCTCTATGAATTCTCTTATGTAAATAGGGAGTTTTATATCTAGTTTCTGTTAATTTATGTTTTGTAATTAAATTTTAATTACGTTCTGTAATAATAATTTACTTTCTTTTACTTTTTCATTTTTTACTATTCAACATTAGGAGGTAACTTCCCCCTGCTAGGGTGAAAGGTAAAACTTTTATTACTGCTATTTAGATTAATCTCCCTAATTATAATATATTCACTATTTAAAATTTGACTTAATGAGGATACCGCTATATTGGCCGGTTGTTAATTGATATTAAATTGATTTTAGATTGACTAAGCAAGGATACCGCCTGGTTGGTCGATTGGTAATTTACCGCCTATATGGCTGGATTATGGACAAATATTGTTACTGCCTTAATGGCTGGTTGGACTTAATTTGACTTAATCAGGTTACCGCCTATATGGCTGGTTGGTAATGTTATCATAAGTTGATATATTATATTAAGGGAGATATTTAAAATAGTAGTTGTAAAAGTAGATCCTTTAACCCTAGCATTTTATTTTTGAAATTTTACTTTTCAATATTTACTTTACCACATTTACTTTTCAAAATTTTATTTTATGTCTTTTACTTTTAAGTTTTTACTAGGCTTAGTTATGTGTCGTAACTAAGTTAGTTAATTGGAATTGTGTTGAATTCTAATATCACCGATTTATAAGGGGTTATTTTTTAGTTTGGGTAATTTAAAGGTTTACTTATTAAGTCTTAAGCTTAATGCGTCTTGTTAACTGGCCACTAATAATATTGATCTGATAAAACTAAAATAAACTTGACAAAGGAATTTTAGGTTTCAGCCTTAGACATAATAACTCACGATCTTCCTTGAGGATAGATAACCCTTTAATATATTTTCTTACAGTATAGACATATACATGTCGGGCGGGGGTAACCTTTATTGGAACTTAATCTTAATGAATCCAGGTACTTTGGATGACATAGACATATGGTTCAATTGGGTTATACTGGGTATTTGCGTCTGACCATCGACAGAGGCTTTCACATAATTTCATTTTCCAGGTTAGTAAACCGATTTATTACACAAACATGAAATAACAACTTCATCTTTTAAAAGATATTAGAAAGATTCACAACCCTAGATAGTTTCTTAATATTGAATTTTCTTAAACCTGCTTTCGTGAAATTTTATTTACTTGTTTTTAAATTTAGAATTATCGACATTTCAAATCAATCAATCAACCTGTTAGATACTAGTAATCATTCGACCTCATAAAATTAATAGATTAGGTATTAAGTCCTTGTGGGATTGATACTTTTTATACTACTTAAACGATACGTGCGCTTACGTTATACGCGTGTGTGTAAGCACCGGTGAAGTTTTTGGCACCGTTGCCGGTGACTTATTTATCTTTCACTATTAGTTTTGGGGTTCGAGACGTTACTTGTATCTAATTTCTTTTTACTTATAGTTTTTGTTTTCTTGTGTTTCAGGTTCTCAGAAACTACATGAGACGAACCAGAAGTTTTGAACTCCGACCGTTTGACCCGAAAATTGAAAGAACCGTCAGACAATTGAGAAGGGAAATGTGAGAAGGCCAAGAAGCTTTAGTCAACATGGAACCTAAACCTTTGGAAGTTGCACCACCAATACCCATTCGAGACAGAACCATTCCGGTGGTCGATGGCTTCATTTTCTATATTGTACTCCCTCCGTTACCAGAAAATGCGTGTGACATCAAAACATGCATTCAAATGATTCAGCAGTCAGTGCAGTTTGGGAGAAAAGCAACTGAAGATCCTAATACCCACATTAGCAACTTCCTGGAAGTTTGCGGCACTTTCAATTACAACCGAGAAGCTGAAGAAGCAATGAGACTACGGGTTTCTCCATACTCCTTAAAAGACAGAACTAAAGCTTGGCTACATTCACCACCAGTAGGTTCCATGACAGCTTGGAACACTTTACCTACCAAATTCCTTGCAAAGTACTTTCCACCAGCCATAACTGGAAAGTTGAGGAATGACATCACATCCTTTGTGCAACAAGACTCAGAAACTCTCTACGAAGCTTGGGAAATGTACAAAGATTTGCTCGGGAAATATCCTCACCATGAGATTCCAGAATGGCTTCAAGTCCAAACTTTCTATAATGGACTTTCTGGACTGATGAGAACCACAATCAATGCTGCTGCTGGAGGAGCTTTAATGGCAAAAGGAGAAGATCAAGCCTGAGACCTAATCAAAGAAATGGCCAACAATAATTCCTTGTGGCCAACATAAAATGAGCATGATCCAAAGAATTGTAGGAATTTATAAAGTTGGAGCTAATACAGCAGTCAACGCCAAGCTAGATCAGATATGCAAATTCATGGAAACTCTCAGCACTGGATCAACAAGTTCACCATATGGAGGAGCACTAGAACCAAATCAACCTGAAGAGACGATGAATTATGTCAATAATTTCAACAAACAGGGGAACAATCCATATTCCAACACATACAATCCAGGGTGGAGGAATCATCCGAATTTCTAATGGAGCAACAATTCAGGGCAAAAGAATTATCCACCACCTTGATTCCAGCAACAGAACAAAGGCCAGGAGCAGGCAAATGAACCAGGAATAGCAGAAGTGCTGGCTTAGTTAAAAAAGTACGATGCTATATTTCAGAGCCAATCTGCTTCCATCAAAGCACTAAAGAATCAAATCGGACAACTGGCCAATGCTCAGAGTTACAGACCGCCGGGTAATCTTCCCAGCAACGCATAACCAAATCCAAAAAATCGAGGGAATGAGCAATGTCAAGCCATCACCTTGAAAAACGGTACTGAAATTAACAGAGATGGTGGAATCAAGGCAACAATTGAAGAACTTCCAAAAGATGCAGTTCCACAGATGGAGGAAAAAGAAGCAAAGGAAAAATATCAGATAATTCCATCTCCACCTTTTCCTCAGCGTCTTCATAAAAACAAACTAGACAAGCAGTTTTCTCGATTCCTGGAGGTGTTCAAAAAGCTGCACATGAACATTCCATTTGCAGAAGCCTTGGAAGAAATGCTCAGCTATGTAAAATTCATGAAAGACATTCTTTCACGAAAATAGAGATTGGGTGATTATGAGACAGTAGCATTGACAGAAGAATACAGTGCCATCATTCAGAGGAAACTTCTCCCAAAGTTGAAAGATCCTGGCGGTTACACAGTCCAATGTACCATTGGAGAAAATTATATCGGTAAGGCTTTATGTGATTTAGGTGCAAGTGTTAATTTAATGCCTTTTTCTATTTACAAGAAACTGCAATTTGGAGAAGCAATGTCTACCTCAGTCTCACTACAACTTGCTGATCGAACGCTCGCATTTCCGAGAGGAGTCATTGAAGATGTGCTGGTCAAAGTTGACAAACTCATTATCCCAGTAGATTTCATTATCCAAGACATGGAAGAAGACAAATATATGCCTATCATCCTTGGTAGACCATTTTTGGCAACAGGTCAAACTGTGATTGATGTACAAAAAGGAGAACTAACCATGAAAGTTCAGGACCAAGAAGTTACCTTCAATATTTTCAAAGCCATGAAATTCCCAAGTGAAGAAAAAGAGGAAGAATGTTTCAGAATTGATGTTGTTGATAGCCTCATCCAGGATACTGATACAATTATGACAGACAAACTTGAAGCTTGCATCACCAACATGACTGATAGTGAGTTAGATGCTGAAATTCTCGAATGTATCAACTATATTGACAAGCCATTCCATTTCAAAGCGACAACACCAATTGAAAGTATGAAACTCCCGAAGAAAGATCGAATCAAGCCGTAAATTGAAGAACCACCGCAGATAGAGCTGAAGTTACTTTTGAGTCATCTCAGGTATGCATTTCTTGGAAACTCTTCTGAATTACTTGTTATTATTTCTTCTTCACTAACATTGGAGCAGGAAGAAAAGTTATTGAGAGTGTTACGAGAACATAAGAGAGCCATTGGCTGGACTATAACAGACATTCGAGGCATTAGTCCATCATTTTAGATGCACAAGATTCTGATGAATGATGAATACAAACCCACAATGGAGCATCAACGGAGACTCAATCCATTCATTAAGGAAGTCATGAAGAAAGAAATCATCAAATGGTTGGATGCTGGTATCATCTACCCCATCTTAGATAGCACTTGGGTGAGTCATATGCAGTGTGTGCCAAAGAAAGGAGGAATCATTGTTGTCATAAATGAAAAGAACGAGCTAATTCCAACAAGAACATTGACTGGATGGAGAGTATACATGGACTACCAAAATCTGAACAAAGCCACGAGAAATAACCGTTTTTCGCTCCCATTCATTGATCAAATGTTGGACAGACTAGCGATGTTGGGTTTCTAGATTAGTCCTAAGATCAATTCAAGCAATGAAACATATGTGAATACTCAAAAGAAGTATGGCGGAATCATACTAACATTGATCGGTTATGCGATACATCGAACACAAAATCTTTGCTCCTCCTTGGAAGCTATCGGCAATGGGCTTCTCTGTGTTCCTTTGACTTTCGGTCATCCCTCCATTGATGTTCCAAGATCCAAGCTTTGCAAACGGTGATTCCATGCTCAAGGGTTTATTTCCCTATCACATTGGATGACTCATTTTTGTGCTAGCACTCTTGAAATTTTACAACAAAATTTCTTCTTGTTGTTCTTGCTCTCAGTTTTGGCAAGCCAAAGAAGAAAAGAATTGGCCATTTGCCGTAGGTGAGAGAGAATGAGAGGAAGAGTGTGTGTTGTATTTTGTTTTTCCAAAAAACTAATACCAAAATGTTTTCCAAAATTATGTATATGGCTTTCAAAAAGTCAAACAATATTTTGGAGCAAAAATGGCAATAAATGCCTACAACAACTCACATCATTATTCACATCAATCAATGATGACAAGCATCACTTCACTCAAAGTGATGTGACTTCCATCACTTGATTGACTAGTGATTGACGCTTGATGTGACTTGTGGGCCGCACTTGAATTCGAAATGCGAGTGGGCCCGCAAACACTCCTTGGCTCGGGTTCGCTAATTCTGAATTAACGAATTTTCCGTTGCGACGTAATTAAATCAAATTTAATTAAATAATTATGCCTAGCAAAATTACTATTCATATCGCTAGCGAATTAATTCTAAATTAACTCGTTTGCCCGAATTAAAATCTAATTTTAATTCCGCGTCAAAATCCAATTTCGTATAATATATCGAATATATTATTTGATCGATTAATTCCAAATTAATCATTCTCTCTCTTTAAATAATATTTTATCCTAGATAAAATATCTCTGTAATTAATCCCAGATTAATTCTCTCTTTCATCTAATTAATCCCAGATTAATTATGTGCGAGTCATACGTCATCGGTGAATCTTCGGGAAGCGACCCATGAGATCCCCGGCTATATTGGCAGTAAATCTGGTCGTCGGACTATCCGAACACATACGTACCTAGTACTATGTTTTTATCGATTTACAAGACATGGTTGGCTTCTAGCAAAACATCATGCCTACCCAATTCTCCAAAAATATTCTTAAAGGAATATGTAATCTTTATCAGGCGTAGTATACGTAGTATTGCGTATTGCGATCCAGTATCGGATGTCATGTGCAAGGCCTTCGGCTGGAATTATGTCTACCCTGTACGAAGCACATATCGGATCACTGGTAACTAGTCTCCATAATCGAATAAACATGACCTAGTTATAATATCCCGATAGCTGCAGCATAAAAGAGCACCAGTTCCGTATCCTACGTGATCATCATCTCCATTGTGACTGGAGTGATACTTCCATCTTGACATCACACCCAATACACTACGATTCTCAATATACCCAAAAGTGGCGTACACAGAACCTGTTAAAGCCCTGGATGACCAAAACCAAAGTATATTAATTATCGCAAGTATTAGCGCTGCAAGTCTCCGGTTAAGACCAAATAAACCTACCCTGATTCGGACTTCCATAGACACATAGTCATAATAACAATGGAATTCCGATGGGTCTATCCAGAGAGAATTTGTTTCC
Organism: Zanthoxylum bungeanum; assembly: GCA_019454045.1. Lineage (NCBI taxonomy): Eukaryota > Viridiplantae > Streptophyta > Magnoliopsida > Sapindales > Rutaceae > Zanthoxylum > Zanthoxylum bungeanum. Next base: position 40,003 of record SKCR01029334.1, on the reverse strand, counting down.
GTACCATCGGTAAACACAACCTCCTATTACACTTGCATGAGTATCCAATACCCAAATATATAAGAACTATGTCGTTATGCTCCCACAACGCGCACAAGTGTAATACTAGTCTATTCCGCATTTATCGATGTCCAATCTCGATAATACTACGACTAGGGATATTTAATGATTAAACCTTCATTGATTGATACTGTCTCATATCATCTCAATCCGGAAATAATCATAAGGACCTTTTATCATTTATATATCTTGGTAATCTAATTACAAATGATAAAACAGAAATTTCCTTTGTCACTTAGTTAATTTGTACAACAACACCATGATCTGTACAAATAGTGATGCTATGGGTCATAATTGTCCAACAATCTCCCACTTGGCCTATAGCCAATCAATCAAGTGTCTTACTCCCGAACTATATACGGTTCGCTAAAACTTCTGCTGAGAAAATGATTTCGTCAGTGGATTTGCAGTGTTATCATCTGATGTGATTTATTCGATCATCACATCGCCACAATGTATGATCTGAATGAATCATATGATTATTTGAAGTATATATATGGATCGTTGATGAGACCATTAATTCTTTAGCCTTTACTGTAGCCTAGCTCAGCTGATAACAAACTCAGCTGCTAACAAAACTACTCCTAATCTGATTAGGATTATTATCAATCCAAAAGGCTTCTATTGCTGCCTCAGTTGCAGCAATATTCCGCTTTTTTTGTTTATTCGGCAACAATATCTTGCTTGGAAGATTTTCAGCTCACTGTTCTGTTATTCAAACTATATAGTACATTTTTTACGACTTATAATCGTTTTTATCGGTTACGAAACTTGCAGCAGTAAACTCAGTCACTTTAAGTTCTCCTTCTCCATAGTATAAGAAAGCATCCTTAGTTCATCTAAGATACTAAAGTATGTTCTTAACATCAATCCAGTGACTATCACTTGGATTGGCCTGATTGTGACTCCATATGCTCAAAGCATATGAGACACCAAGTCGTGTACATTTATTTCAATGTACGAGTTCTCAGAGAGTGCCAACAACTTTTAGATCTATCCCAGTAGATCCTTATTCCTAGAATAAAGGTTGTCTCTCACAAGTATTATACAGAGAATTTTTCATGAAAGCCAAGCTTTCACCGATTGTTTTATGAGAATGTCATTTCCAAGAAATGACATGTCATCATTATATAGGATATTCATTATCAGTGCGCCCACTAACCTCCTTATATACATAAGAATTATTTTCATTTTGAATTAAATCATATACCATTATGATTACATCAAAACGATAATTCCAAGAATGCAATGCTTGTTTCAATCCATTCATGGATCGAATTAACTTGCAAACCTTGTTTGCTCATTTTGGTACGAAAAAACCGTCAGGATGTTGTAAACATCCTCCTAAAGGTTTCAGTTTAAGGAAAGCGATTTTGACGTTCAGCTGCCATATTTCATAAGTGAAATATGCAGCATTAGCAAGCATTATCCGAATGGATTTAACCATGGCAACAGGTAAAATGTTTCGTCGTAATCGACACAATGTATATAACGATACCTTTTCGCTACAAGCCCAACTTAGTACGTTGGTATGTTTCCTTCCATGTATTTCTTCCTTGAAGACTTATATAGTACCAATAGGCACAATGCCTTCCGGTACAACAACCAGTGTCTAAACTTGGTTGGTATACATGGAATCCATTTCGGACTTCATGGAACTTTGCCATAAAAGGGAGTCGATACCTTGTATCACTTCCTCATACGTAGTCGGTTCATATTCCTCAATAAGATTGACATCTTTACTAGGTGAGATCAGAAACCCATACCTCCCAGGTTGTTTTCTGACTCTCTCCGACTATCGCGGTTCTTATGTATTCGACGATTATTGGTATAGTTTCATCCTTGATGAACTATTTGTGTTCCATTGAGGAATCAGTGCCTGGAATAATATTACTCCGATTTTCATCGAGTTTTACTTTCCTCTTACTTACCACTGCATATCGGTATTCCTCTTAGGAAAACTGCATGGTGAGCAACAATTAAATTGTTCTCTTGTGAGATATATAAGTATTATACTTTGGTTTACCTAGGATAACCTACAAATTAGGCACTTATCCAATTTGGGTTTTAGTTTGGTATCATCCAAACATATGCCCAGTATTCCCAAATATTCAGGAATGAGAAAACCCAGTTTCTTCCTGTTCATATCTAATATGAAGTCTGTCTAACAGATTTTTATGGAACCTTATTCAAAATAAGTTTTTCACTGATTAATGCGTATCCTTTGAAGGAAACGGTAGCTCAGAGCGACTCATGATTAACCTTATCATGTCCAAAAAAATTTGGTTTCTCTGTTCGGACACACCTTCAAATTGACGTGTTCCGGGAGGAGTCCTCCTTGAAAGAATACTATACTCTTTCAAGTATTTGAGAAAATTATTGCTTAATTATTTTCCATCATGGTCTAATCGTGACGATTTTAATACTTTAGCCGGTCTGTCTGTCTACTTCGTGTCGAAACTACTTTAGGTTTCTACGGTTAAAACAACGACTGTTGTCCCGTTTCCAACTCGCAAGTTGATCTCAAATGAAGTCAGTATCCCGCTTATCAGCAGATTCTGCACACTAGTACATATTTGTGTACCACATCCAGTATCTAAAATCCAATTTTAATACTAGTAGTGAACATGTTTATAAAAAACATGGTTGAAGCCGGAGCCTTACCCCTCTTCACTTCCTTCATGTCTGCCTTGTCCATACGGTAGTCACGCTTCCAGTGACCCCGTTTGCCATAAATATAGACAGACATCTTGGGATATGTCATTTGTCTTCCTAGAAGGCTATGAAGATTTTGCCTTTGCCCTTTTCCACACCCAGAAGCCTTTGGGTAAGCCTTGGCCATCTGGAATGTTGAAATAAGGTGCGCCTTGCGCTTTTTCTGCCTTATTACAAACCTTGGCTTTATCTCCTTGAGCATAGCCATTAACTCTCCAAGAGTTTTCTATTGCAATTAGTTCTTCTAAGATCTAAGGATAGATCTAAGAAGATCCTTCAATTTCATTATCATACTATAAGGATCTAATCCTTAGTTATGATTAAGAAATTAAGGAGTCTTTGCGGCAATTATAACGGATTAAGCACTAAAGTTATCATCACGTGAATATTCCAAATATCATGTTCTACTATTTGCTCAACTCCGGGCTTAGGCTCGAGACATCACTCTATCAAATAAAGTAACTTCTCGGTCCCCAGGACTATCCTGAGATTTTATTCCCAATCTAAAATTAAAGCCGTTTAAAAAACATTTTCTCCCAGGATTATGTTCTAAACGCTAATCTTTCATTTATCTTAATTCCAATAGTCTAACTATCAAATCAACGATTTTAGGTACTATTTATTATAATGATTACTATAGTGTAACTATATAATCAACTATAATTTAATTGGTTTAAATTCAAATATATTGATTACTATAATCCAATTATATAATCAACTATAATTGAAGTAGTTTGAATACAGTCCAACTGTTTAATTAAAAAAATGAATAAATATTAGTCCAACTAATATGTTAAATATATTGACGAAAAATTTGAAATGAGCGTGCAATGGCAAGTAACTAAACAAATTTGTAAATTTAAAACTTGCCTCCCACTATTTTTCGGGGAGCCTCTAACCCTCTGTTGAGTACTCGGGAAACTTTATTTCCTAGTGGGCTAGGATCACATTAAATAACACACAATCTTGACTTTGGCCAACAAATTGTATGATAATTAACTAGGTAGATCTCTAAGATCAATTGGATCACATCCAATTCCTAGATCCAGTAGGTGGACATCCAAGTCGGAAACATATATCTTGTATATGCCAATATATTCCCTAACCTTTTTCCTATGTATCAATTAAGCCTTGGCTTTGGCACAACAAACTTAATGATCCCAGTTAAGCAAAACCCATTGACCATGGAAAGCTTCGTAATAGATGTCGATGGATAAGAAGTGATCTTGACTTTGGCCAACAAATCAGAACTTGAACAAGACACCGATACTGAACAAAGCCTTCAAGATTCAAACACATCCGCGATGGACAAAGGTCTTGACTTTGGCCAACAAACCAGTGCCAATCTTGGATCTTGAGTAAGAATATTCAATGGAAGGAAAAACGCTGAATATATTTTGAGGGTTTTTCGTGTAATTGGCAACCAATTAATTATCTTTGTTAGGTCTCATCATCATACACCCTTAAACATGCATTCTAAAAACATAATAAGGCACGTATAAATAAAATAATAATGATATGCGGATGGATACTTAACACATTTTGTTCCTAGAACAAATCTCTCCCTTTCCTCTCTCCCGCTAGCACAAATATTAATTCTACCCAATTACATAACACTTCTAAAGAAACCTCATTTACATTGAGGGGAATAGGTGAGAAGAGAAATACAAAGAGTCAAGAGGTAATAGGCTAGACACGCAGGTCCAATTTAATAAATTCTAAATTTATTACAACAATTTCCAAAATTGCCCTCACCCATATAATATCTATCTGATATGCATTATTCATACATCGCATCCATGTATTCACACAAGCATGTTATCAATAAATCTAATCCAATTAATTAATCTGAAATTAATGACCATCCAATGTTCAAACAACGATTTGATTTTGCGCGAGTCCAACTCGTTTTACGAATAAGTACTCAAAGTACGAATTCTTGAATTATATTAAACTACAATATTAAATCCAATTTAATTTGTATTCAATACTAATTATATATTTAATTCTAAATTAAATAATTACACTTTTTAATGTGCCTTTACGACTTAGATTTTAAATCTAATCTTTACGGGTCTCAAAGCCCAATTAACATCCAATGTCATTTTAATTAAAGTCCAATGGGCTTTCAATTAATTTCTAAAGGCTTGGACTTTGGTCAACATGGGTCAAACCCAAATACCAAAGCCCATTTAAGGAATCACCCTTATTTGCCAAGAAACCAATTTAGGCCCATTAGGGCCAATTAAAATTAAAGGTCCATTTAGTAATATTTGGACTTTATGGATATGGTTTTGGGCCCAATTGGATCCAACCAATTAGCCTAAACCAAACTTGGCCCAACCAAGCCCGTTAAGCCCAAATACAACTTTACAAGCCCATTTCCGAAATAAGCCCAATTAATTAAATCACAACATTTGAATAGCACAATTTAATTAATTCAAAGTGTATAAGCATAATTAATTACTCAAATTAATATTTCCAAAACACCAATTTACACAATTAATTATGCTTATTATCATCAACACATGTCCAACATTATTGAATCAAAAATCAATCATTTTCCATGCTATCACTCACGGCAATTAGGGAATTTTTGTCCGATTCCGAATTCAATCCAATTAAATCCTAAATCAACATTTCCCAAGTCTTTCAAACTCATCCAATGATTCAAAAAACAAAAATCACCATGACATTTTAGGGCATCAAGTTTCGGCCAAGCCAACTAATTAGGGAAAGTTTGATCCAATTCAATTTTCATCAAATTGACCATGCATAACACTATGTTATCATCATTCAAGCATATTCCAACAATCAATTTCATCAAAGCATGCTCAAATCAATTTTACCCAAATTTTACCCTAATCAAATTTCATGCTTAAATCATGGCTCTGATACAATTGTTGGGTTTCTAGATTAGTCCCAATATCAATTCAAGCAATGAAACATTCGTGAATACTCAAAAGAAGTATGGCGGAATCATACTTACATTGATCAGTTATGCGATACATCGAACACAAAACCTTTGCTCCTCATTGGAAGCTCTCGGCAATGGGCTTCTTTGTGTTCCTTTGATTTTCGGTCATCCCTCCATTGATGTTCCAAGCTCCAAGCTTTGCAAATGGTGATTCCATGCTCAAGGGTTTGTTTCCCTATCACCTTGGACGACTCCTTTTTGTGTTAGCACTCTTGAAATTTTGCCACAAAATTTATTGTTCTTGTTCTTGCTCTTGGTTTTGGCAAGCCAAAGGAGAAACGAATTGGCCCTTGGCCGTAGGTGAGAGAAAATGAGAGGAAGAGTGTGTGTTGTATTTTGTTTTTCCAAAAAACTAAAACCAAAATGTTTTCCAAAATTATGTATATGCCTTTCAAAAAGTCAAACAATATTTTGGAGGCAAAATGGCAATAAATGCCTACAACAACTCACATCACTATTCACATCAATCAAAAGCATCCCTTCACTCAAAGTGATGTGACTTCCATCACTTGATTGACTAGAGATTTGACGCTTGATGTGACTTGTGGGCCGCACTCGAATTCGAAATGCGAGTGGGCCCGCAAACACTCCCGGGCTCGGGTTCGCTAATTTTGAATTAACGAATTTTTCAGTTACGACGTAATTAAATCAAATTTAATTAAATAATTATTCCTAGAAAAATTACAATTCATGTCGCTAGCGAATTAATTCTAAATTAACTCGTTTGCCCGAAATAAAATCTAATTTTAATTCCGCGTCGAAATCCAATTTCGTATAATATATCGAATATATTATTTGATTGATTAATTCCAAATTAAACGTTCTCTCGATAATACTAGTCTATTCTGCATTATCGATGTCCAATCTCGATAATGTTATGACTAGGGATATTTAATGATTAAACCTTCATTGATTGATACTGTCTCATATCATCTCAATCCGGAACTAATCATAAGGACCTTTTATCATTTATATATCTTGGTAATCTAATTACAAATGATAAAAGGGCAATTTCCTTTGTCACATAGTTAATATGTACAACAACACCATGATCTATACAAATAGTGATGCTATTGGTCATAATTGTCTAACAAGCGGGACATGAGTTCTAATGCTTTATGGACGGATATTCAGGGTACAATCAGATTGTTATCGCACCAGAAGATCAGGAAAAAACCACTTTTACATGTCCGTATGGTGCTTTTGCTTTCTGTAGGATGCCATTTGGATTATGTAATGCCCCTGCCACTTTTCAGCGTTGCATGATGGCCATCTTCTCAGACATGCTGGAGCAAAGTATGGAGGTATTCATGGATGATTTTTCTGTGTTTGGAGACTCTTTTGACCACTACTTGTAAAATTTGGAACATGTGCTACAAAGATGTGAAGATGCCAACCTAGTACTCAACTAGGAGAAATGGCACTTCATGGTGCATGAAGGAATTGTTCTTGGACACTGGAACTCATAAAAGGGAATCGAGGTAGAAAAAGCAAATATTGAAACAATTGAAATACTACCTCCGCCGAAATCAGTCAAATGGATTCAGAGCTTTCTCGGACATGCAGGTTTTTACATGAGATTTATAAAAGACTTTTCCAAGATTTCTAAACCTCTGTGCAATCTTCTGGAGAATGATGTGCCTTTTAACTTCACTAAAGAATGCCAGGAAGCTTTTGAGATCTTAAAACATAAGCCGATCTCTTCTCCCATCATTGTAGCACCAGACTGGACCCTTCCATTTGAGGTGATGTGTGATGCTAGTGATTTTGCTGTAGGTGTAGTTTTGGGACAACGCAAAGCAAGGATTTTCCACACCATTTACTACTCCAGCAGAACTTTGAATGAAGCTCAACTCAACTACACAACCACTAAAAAGGAGTTGCTCATAATTGTGTACGCTTTTGAAAAATTCCGCTCCTATATGTTGGGTCCCAAAGTGGTGGTCTACACAGATAATTCAGCAATCAAATACTTGATCACGAAGAAAGATGCCAAACCCAGATTGGTCCGTTGGATACTTCTTCTGCAAGAATTTGACATGGAGATCAGAGACGGGAAAATGGACAGAGAACGAAGTGGTAGATCATTTATTGAGTCTCGAGAATGAAGAAACACCTGGCAAAGAATTGTCAATCAAAGAAACTTTTCTAGATGAACAACTGTTTTCCATGAAACATCATGATGTCCCTTGGTATGCTGACTATGTCAACTACATAGTTTCAGGAAAATGGCCGTTGGAATGGACAACTCAGCAACGAAATAAGTTCTTCAAAGAAGTCAAGCACTATATTTGGGATGAGCCATACATGTTCAAACGTTGTGCTGATCAATTACTGAGGCGGTGTGTTCCATATGAGGAGGTCAACAGTGTTTTACAACACTGTCATTCATCACCATATGGCAGACACTTCAGCAGAAACAAAACTGCAGCCAGAGTTCTATAATCAGGTTTGTTCTGACCCATTTTTTTAGAGATGCTTATCTTTTTTCTCTTCAATGTGACAAGTGCTAGAGAATAGGGAATATTTCAAGGAGAAATAAAGGACCATGGGAAAACATTTTGGAAGTAGAGAAATTTGATGTGTGGGGTATTGATTTTATGAGACCCTTTGTTCCATTATTCGGAAACCAGTACATCATGGTTGCTTTAGACTACGTCTCCAAATGGGTCGAAGTAATTACACTGCCATCCAATGTATCAAAAGTGGTGATCAAATTCCTGAAAAAGAATATTTTCACTCGGTTCGGAACACCTCGGGCAATTATCAGTGATAGTGGCTCACATTTCTACAACATATACTTTGATGCACTCCTATCCAAATACGGAGTTACTCACAAGGCTGCCACTGCTTATCATCCACAGTCAAATGGACAGGTTGAAGTTTCAAATAGAGAAATTAAAAGAATCTTGGAAAGAACTGTTGGATCAACAAGGAGGGACTGGTCAATAAAACTGGATGATGCATTATGGGCCCTATTGGATAGCTTACAAGACACCCATTAATATATCCCAATATCGATTGGTGTTTGGGAAAGCATGTCATACGCCAGTTGAACCTGAACACAAGGCGTATTGGGCACTGAAGAAGTTGAATCTTGATCCACAAGCTGCAGGAGAAAAACTATTTCACCAACTCAACGAATTGGAGGAGTTTCATCTACAAGCTTATGAGAATGCCAGATTATACAAAGAAAAGACCAAGAAATGGCATGACCGAAAAATTATGTGTAGATAATTGGAACCAAGGCAGCATGTGTTGTTGTACAACTCAAGGTTGAAACTTTTCCCTAGAAAGTTGAAATCAAAGTGGTCAGGTCCATTTGTTATCACTCAGGTTTTTCCATATGGAGCTGTTGAGTTACTGGATCCAAACACCAACGAAAAATTCAAGGTTAATAGTCTGCGTGTCAAGCACTAATAGGGAGAATCATTTGAGTGACAAAAAGAAAGTGTCACACTTTCATATCCAGCCTAACGTTCGAGAAGTCACGTCTAGCTGACGACGTTAAATTTAGCACTCGTAGGGAGGCAACCCATGCAATTTGTGTATATATTATGATCTGGTGTGTTTTATTTTTGTGTGTTTAATTTTTGCAGGTAAAGTCATTTCACGATGGAAGAAGCTTTCGCAAATCTTCACAAGCAATTTCCTTCTCTCCCTAAAAATTCTCGGATGAAAGTCTACTTGGAATGGATGAGACTACTGATGATCAAAGGTATTCAAACTGACATTCGTTGGATTATTGAAGCACGGGTCCGATTGGCATGTGAGTCTTCTGAATCTTTTATTTCACATATGTCTGGTTTTGGAAGAAGCACCTATGCAAAGAAACGTAGAGCTAAGTAAATAGGTGTTTGTTACAAATATGCACGCTGGAATTGCAATACTCGTTGTCATTCTTTAGGAATGGTGTCTGATAATCGCGAAGATAAAATTAAATTCATTAGGGATGGCTTGAGTAAGGAGTTTTTAGATGATATATCTTCGACTCTTCAGACGCATCCCAGTGGATATGTTCATATAGCCATCCGCAAATTACATACACAATTCCAAAAAGAAAGACAGTAGTAAAGTCTCGGGAATCTGACTCAAGAAGACCCTGTTTGCCAATTTATAAGAAAATTGGATGGGAAACTTGTCCTTGACGCATAGACGTCAATCAAGCTGAAAATTCTTTGATATTATATCTTTTTGTCTTTTCCAAATAATTGTAATTTGTTTTGTTGTTTTCTTTTATTTTCTCCGACAGGATCCAGACCTTTTTTACTATCACGATTTATTTTACTGTTAACTAATAATTGTCATTTGGCAGATACTAGTGCTATTATTTTACTCACCCTTTTCAGGAGTTATAAATTCAACTCATCATTGCACTTTTGAAGACATCTAGAGTATGCCATTTGTGTTGAGTCTGATATCCACATATGCTAGAAGCATGAGTCCTTTTGGAAAATATACCACACTAGATCCAAATATGCCACTTCAAGAAGGCGAGTTGAAAATATCCGTGTGTTTTGCGGTACTAGTGTTGGTGTTAAGCCACAATATATAGCAGCAGCACATGAATTGGGTCGAGTCATAGCTGCAAGGAATATGCACTTAGTATATGGCGGATGCAATCTTGAACTAATGGGGATCGTTTCAAAGGCAGTACAGGAATGAGGCGGTCAAGTCTTGGGAATCATCCAAAAACCCTTGGCGGAGGCAAATCTTATTGGACCATCAAACGGAGAAGAACTAATTGTGACAAGTGTTGGTTTCTAATTAGGTCCCAAGATTCATGAAATCAAGCAAGAAAAAAACGCATGAATACTTCAAGGAGTATGGCGGAATACATACTCACACTGAATGGTTTTATGCTAGGAATAACAAAACCCATTTTCCTTCTTGTTGAAGCTAGGTTTTGAGCTGCTGTGAACTGCTGGACTGCACGGTGGTGGCTGTTTTGGCTCCTCCAAAATCAGCCATGGGAGACCTCCATTGAAGCTCCAAGCTTCAAGCTCCAAAATGGTTCCATGCTCATGTATTAGTTTCCATATCACCAAAATATAACCCATGTGTGTGCTATCACTCTTTCTCCTTCTTCATTTTCGGTCCAACCAGAAATTGGAAGAGGAAGAAGGTGAAGAACGGCTCCAAGCATGAAAGGGAGAAGAGAGAAAATAGGAGGGAAAAATTAGGTTTCCCTTGAAACCGTGAATTGTAGAGAGAGAAAAGGAAATGTTTTACTTATATATTTATTTTATTTTCCAAAAATAAAATCAAATACAAAAGCATTATCATTTACCAAAAATCAAAAAGCAAAAGTCAAAAAGCAAAAAGCAAAAGTCAAAAAGCAAGTGCCTTTAATGCTTTTCAACTACCACATCAATCAATGAAATTGTCACATCACTCAAAGTGACATGTGATTTGACGCTTGATGTGATTAGCGATTTGACGCTTGATTTGACTTGCGTGCCGCACTCGAATTCGAAATGCGAATACGCTCGCAAATAATCTCGGGCTCGGGTTCGCTAATTCCAAATTAACGAATTTTCCGTCGTGACGTAATTAAGCGATTACGCCTAGCAAAATCACTATTCACGTCGCTAACGAATTAATTCTAAATTAATTCGTTCGCCCGAATTAAAATCTAATTTTAATTCCGCGTTGAAATCCAATTTCGCATAATATATCGAATATATTTTTTATCGATTAATTCCAAATTAATCGTTCTCTCTCTTTAATTAATATTTATCCCAGATAAAATATCTCCGTAATTAATCCCAGATTAATTTTCTCTCTCTTCTAATTAATCCCAGATTAATTATAGTGCGAGTCATACATCATCGGTGAATCTTTGGGAAGCGACCCATGAGATCCCCGGATATGTTGGCAGTAAATACGGTCGTCGGACTATCCGAACACGTAAGTACCTCGTACTACGTTTATACCCATTTACAAGACAAGGTTGGCTTCTAGCAAAGCGCCATGCCTACCCAATTATCCAGAAATATCCTTATAGGAATAAGTGATCTATATCAAGCGCAGTATACCGAAGTATTGCGTATTTCTGTCCAGTATCGGATGTTCACGTGCTAAGCCAGGGGTTGGAATTGTGTTTGCCCCGTACGAAGCACATATCGGATGTCTGGGAACTAGTCTCTATAATCGGATATACATGACCTTGTCATAATATCCCGATAGCTCGAGCATTTAAGAGAACGAGTTCCGTATCCTACATGACCATCATCTCCATATGACTGGAGTGACACTTCCGTCTTAACATCACACCCAACACACTACGATTCCCAATATACCCGTATCGGCATACACAGAACCTGTTAAAGCCCTGGACGACCTCAACTAAAGTATATTGATTGTCGTAAGCATTAGCGGTGTAAGTCTCAGGTTAAGACCAAATACACCTACCCTGATTGCAGACTCCCATAGACACATAGTCATACTACCAATGGGATTCCACGGGGGGTCTATCCAGAGCGAAGCTGTTTCCCGTACCATCGGAAAAACACAACCTCCTATTACACTTGCATGAGTATCATATACCCAAATATATGAGAACTATGTCGTTGTGCCCTCACAAACGCACACAAGTGTAATACTAGTCTTTTACGTATTTATCGATGTCCAATCTCGATAATACTCTGACTAGGGATATTTAATTATTTATCCTACGTGGACTGATATTGTCTCATATCATTCTCCGTCCAGAAACAAATCATAGGGACCTCTCATCATTTATATATCTAGGTGATCTAATCACAAATGATAAGAGTGCAATCTCCTTTGTCACATAGTTGATTTGTACAACAACACCATGATCTGTACAAATAGTGACGCTATGGGTCATAATTGTCCAATAATCTCCCAATTGGCCTATAGCCAGTCACTCGAGTCTCTGACACCCGAACAATGTACGATTGGCTCAAACTGCTGAGAAAAGCTTTCGTCAGCGGATTTTCATGATTATAGTCTGATATGATTTATTCGATCATCACATCACCACGATATATGATCCGAACGGATCAGATGAATAGTCGAAGTATGTATCTGGATCGTTGATGAGACCATTAATTCTTTAGCCTGTGCTGACACCTAGCTCAGCTGCTAACAGAACCATATCTAATCTAATTAGATTTGTTATTAACCCAGATGGCTTCTATTGCTGCTTCAGTTGCTGCAATTAACCCGCATTTGTTGTTTATTCGGTAACAGTATCTTGCTTGGAAGATTTCCAGCTCACTGTGCCATTATTCAAACTGTATAGTACCGTTGCGACTTTATGTTGGGTTTCAATCAAGTCCTAGGGATCATTTATAAAGCATAAAAACGAGTTGAATACAACCAAATGAGGTGCGGAAAAACTCACATGGATCGGTAGAGATGCAACGAAGTTGTACCAAAAAAGCACTTCAAGTTTCTGCCTCCCTCCAAGCTCGGCAATGGCAGTGAACTGCAGCTTCATTTTCAGGTTTGGGTGGTCCTCCATTGATGCTCCAAGCTCCAAGCTTATCAAGGTGATTCCAAGCTCATGAAGACACTTCCCTATCACCTTTATATTCATCCATGAGTGTGCTAGCACATAGATCTTGCAACAAGATCATTTGGTTCTCCTTCTAATTCGGTCAAACCAGAAAAACCAGAAGCAGAAATCGGTCCAAGACCGTGAGAGAAGAAGAAATCATTTTTGGCTCCAAAAGGTTGAGAAAAACGTGAACCAGGAGAGAGAGGAGGGAAAAGAAAAGTAATAGGTTTTATTGATTTATTTTCCAAAAATAAATAAAACATATATACCAAAATCTTTTTCCCGAAAGCAAAGCATTAAATGCTTTTAATCACCACAAATCAACTCACATCAATTACTCAAATATCGTATCACTCAAAGTGACATGTGATTTGACGCTTGATGTGACTTGCAATTTGACGCTTGATTTGACTTACGTGTCGCACTCGAATTCGAAATGCGAATGCGCTCGCAAACAATCACGGGCTCGGGTTCGCTAATTCCAAATTAACGAATTTTCCATTGCGTCGTAATTAAATGATTACGCCTAGTGAAATCACTATTCACATCGCTAACGAATTAATTCTAAATTAATTTGTTCGCCCGATTTAAAATCTAATTTTAATTCCGCGTCGAAATCCAATTTCATATAATATATCAAATATATTAATTTACCGATTAATTCCAAATTAATCGTTCTCTCTCTTTAATTGATATTTTATCCCAGATAAAATATCTCCGTAATTAATCCCAGATTAATTTTCTCTCTCATTAAATTAATCCCAGATTAATTCAAGTGCAAGTCATACGTCATCGGTGAATCTTTGGGAAGCGACCCATGAGATCCTCGGATATGTTGGCAGTAAATCGGGTCGTCGGACTATCCGAACACGTAAGTACCTCATACTTTATTTACACCGATTCACAAGACAAGGTTGGCCTCTAGCAAAGAGTTATGCCTACCCAATTATCCGGAAACATGCTTACAGGAATAAGTGATCTATATCAGGCGTAGTATACGTGGTATTGCGTATTTCGATCCAGTTTCAGATGATCATGTGCTAGGCCTGGGGCTAGAATCGTGTCTACCCCGTACGAAGCACATGTCGGATCTCTGGTAACTAGTCTCTATATCGGATAAACATGACCTTGTCATTTTATCCCGATGACTGCAGTACTAAAGAGAACCAGTATCGTATCCTACGTGACCATCATCTCCATATGACTGGAGTGACACTTCCGTCTTAACATCACACCCAACACACTACGATTCTCAATATACCCAGCATTGGCGTACACAGAACCGGTTAAAGCCCTGGACGACCTCAACTAGAGTATATTGATTTTCGTATGTATTAGCGGTGCAAGTCTCAGGTTAAGACCAAATACACCTACCCTGATGGCAGACTCCCATAGACACATAGTCATACTACCAATGGGATTCCGCGTGGGGTCTATCCAGAGCGAAACTGTTTCCCGTACCATCGGTAAAACACAACATCCTATTACACTTGCATGAGTATCTTATACTCAAATATATGAGAACTATGCCGTTGTACCCTCACAACGTGCACAAGTGCAATACTAGTCTTTTACGTATTACCGATGTCCAATCTCGATAATACTCTGACTAGGAATATTTAATGATTAATCCTTCGTGGACTGATACTGTCTCATATCATTTTCAATCCAGGAACTAATTATAGGGACCTCTTATCATTTATATATCTAAGCTGATCTAATCACAAATGATAAGAGTGCAATCTCCTTTGTCACATAGTTAATTTGTACAACAACACCGTGATCTGTACAAATAGTGACACTATGGGTCATAATTGTCCAACAATCTCCCACTTGGCCTATAGCCAGTCACTCGAGTGTTTGACACCCGAACTATGTACGGTTGGCTCAAATTGTTGAGAAATGCTTTCATCAGTTGATTTCCATGATTATCGTCTGATGCGATTTATTCGATCATCACATCACCACGATATATTATCCGAACGAATCAGATGAATAGTCAAAGTATTTATTTGGATCGTTGATAAGACCATTAATTCTTTAGCCTGTGCTGACGCCTAGCTCAGCTGCTAACAGAACTATATCTAATCTAATTAGATTTGCTTATTGACCCAGAAGGCTTCTATTGCTGCCTCAGCTGCTGCAATTAACCCGCATTTATTGTTTATTCGGTAACAATATCTTGCTTGGAAGATTTCCAGCTTACTGTACCGTTATTCAAACTGTATAGTACCATTGTCTTTATCGGTTAGGAAAATTGCAGTAGTGATCCCAGTCACTTCAAGTTCTCCTTCTCCATAGATTAAGACATCATCCTTAGTTCTCTAAGATACTAATGGATGTTCTTAGTATCAATCCACTGACTATCACTTGGATTGACCTGTTTGTGACTCCATATGCTCAAAGCGTATGAGACACCAGGTCACGTACATTTTTCAATGTACGAGTTCTCAGAGAGTGTTAACAACTTTAAATCTATCCCAATAGATCTTTATTCCTAGAATAAAGGTTGTTTCTCCCAAGAATTCTACGGAGAATTTTCATGAAAGCCAAGCTTTCACCGATTGTAATATGGGAATATCATTTCCAAGAACTGACATATCATCATTATATAGGACAGTCACTTTCAGTGCGCTCCCACTAACCTCCCTATATATACATAAGAATTATTTCGTTTTGAATTAAATCATAAACCATTATGATTACATCAAAACTATAATTCCAAGAACCTATGCTTGCCTCAATCCAAACATGGATCGAATAACCCGCAAACCTTGTTTGCTAGTTATGGTACGACAAAACCAACAGGATGTTTTAAACATCCTCCAAAAGGTTTCCTTTTCAGGAAAGCGATTTTCGGTCCAGCTGTCATATTTCATAAATGAAACATGTAGCTTTAGCAAGCATTATCCAAATGGATTTAAAGTGGCAACATTTAAAAGGTTGAATCGTAATCAACACAATGTTGATAAAGATACCTTTCGCTGAAACCTAGCTTTACATGTTGGTACGTTGCCATCCATGTACGTCTTCCTTGAAGACTTATACAGTACCAGTAGGCACAATGCTTTGCGGTATGTCAACTAGTATCCAAACTTGTTGATATACATGGAATACATTTTGGACTCATGACACTTTGTCATAATAGGGAGTCGATACCTTGTATCACTTCCTCATACGTAGTCAATTGGTATACCTCAATAAGATAGATATCTTTATGAGGTGAGATCAGAAACCCATAACCCAAGTTGTTTTCTGACTCTTTCCGACTCACGCGGTTCTATTTGTATTCGAAGATTAATGGTAATAGTTTCATCTTTGATGAACTATTTATGTTCCATTAGGATTTGATGCCTAGAATATTATTACTCCGATTTTCATCGAGTTTTACTATCCTCCCACTTACCACTGCATATCAGTATTCCTCTTAGATAAACCACATGGCGAGTAACAATTACATTGTTCTCTAGCGAGTTGTATAAATACAATACTTATGGTATCTCTAGGATAACCTACAATTGGCACTAATCCAATTTGGGTTTTAGTTTGGTATCATCCAAACATATGCCTGGCATATCCAAATTATCAGGAATGTGAAACTCGGTTTCTTTCCTGTTCATATCTAACATGTTATCTGTCAAACAGATATTAATGGAACCTTATTCTAAATAAGTTCTTGCACTGATTAAAGCTTATCCGTTGAAGGAAATGGTAGCTCAGAGCGACTCGTGATTAACCTTATCATGTCTAACAAAATTCGGTTAATCTTGTTCGGACACTCCGTCAAACTGACGTGTTCCGGGAGGAGTCCTCTTTGAACGAATACTATACTCTTTCAAGTATATGAGAAACATATTGCTTAAGTATTTTCCATTACGGTCTTACCGTGACGGTTTAATACTTTGGCTGATCTGTTTGTATATTTCGTGTCGAAACTTTAAAAGTTTCTGATTTGTGTTCTTCAAGAGAAACACATAACCATTACGCGATGCCAGATCCGTATAGGTCACTAAATGTTGATATCCACATCTAGCCTAGCTAAATATGGCCCACTTGCTACACTATGAATTAGGGCTAACAGATCGGTGGCATTTACATTTTTACCAAGTAAATAGTGTTTTAGGCAATTTGCCCAATAAACTAGATTCGTAGACTTTATTTGATTGGAATGAAATCAGTCCCGGTATCCGCTCTTCAAAAGTACAGATATACGATTCTTGTTTAATGTGTCCCAGACAACATTGCCACTTTAAGTTTCAATTGATCAAATCAGTTTGAGCTATTTGTTTGTCATGTTATACGTGTGAGATATATTTATATTCTAAATATAAATCCTGTTATTCACATCTAATGTGTTTATCTCAATATCATCTTTATATAATGAAACACTTTAGTATTCTATAATATAAAGGTACACCCGCAGCGGGTTATATGCGATATGGAGATAATGTTTCTAGTCAAATTAGTTACATTATAACAGTTTCCAAATTTAGGTACATACCCGAGGGTAGTTCCTAAACATAGGTATCGACGGTTAAAACAGCGACTTTCATCCCGTTTCCAATTCGCAGATCAATCTCAATCGAAGTCAGTATCCTCTTCAAAACAGATTCTGAACATCAATATATATATTTTATGTACCAAACTAAGTATCTAAAATCTAATTTTAAAACTAGCTGTGAACATAATTATGACAATCATTTTTGAAGTCAGAGCATTGCTCGTCTTCAATTCCTTCTTGGGATATGTCCTTTTATCTTCCTAGAAGATTATAATGATTTTGCCTTTGCCATTTTCAATATTCCGGTAGCCTTTGGCCAAGCCTCGGGTTTCTAGAATATTGAAGTAAGGTTTGCCTTGCACTACTTGCCTAATTGCAAAGTTTGACTTTGTCTCATTGAGAATAGTCATTAATTCTCCAAGAATTATTTATTGCAATTTTAAAAGTACTTCTAATATCTAATCTTTGAATATCGTTCAATTTCAATATTATACTTTAAGAATCTAATCCTTAGTTCTGATAAAGAAATTAAGGAGTCTATATGACAATTATAGTGGATTAAACACTAAAGTTATCATTACATGAATATTCCAAAATATCATGTGTTGACGACTGATTTTGGTCTCAGGGTAATATGGGAATATCACCTCCGAGGTAATCCTCCTTCAATAGTGAATTTGTTTGGTTATGGGGGACCAAAAACAAACTTAGCAAAAGACAGATAAACACGCCAATCAACAAGGAGATTTAACGTGGTTCGGTGGGTTTGGATCCGATCTACGTCCACGGACAAAAACAGGATGACACTTTTATTACTTAAACACGCTTCTCAGATCTTTTTTGTGTTTTACAAGTCAGAGCTTGATGATTCTTATCTTCCTTACACATACTCTGCTCTCCTATTTATAATAGTACAGAAATCAGACTCCTATTTGTATAAGAATACCTAGTTGAATTCAGTGTTCTCCTCCTGTAAGGATTTCTAATCCAACATTGCCTTCCCTTTTTCTTATTCCTTTTTGGATTCTGACTTCATTTCCTTGTGAAAGTAGGATAATCAGTTTCATCTTATCCACATGAATAGGGTGTCATCATCTTGAGCATATCTCGCCATCTTGGTCGGTTTTCATGTGGTCGGTCATGATAGTCCTTTATGCTGAGAATGCTGCTGTCGACCTGATAGTGCCCGGCTATCTCTGTTGTGGTTGGTTTGAAACCGTAAGGTGCTTGGACCCTTAAGGTGGTCGAGTCGGCCTTAACGGTTTCTCCAAATGGTGGGAATTACCCTTCTGTCCTCGTCGTGCTGCTTTAAATATCTTAATGCCTGAAAACACCATCAACATCTGTCCCCTAGTTCTCGGTTCCAACGAGTGTGCAAGTTGGTGCCGGGAACTATATAGAGATGGTGTGCTGATTTACTCTGTTGGGGGTCGGCCCGGTGTTGAATCGATATGTATCGCCTCTTTTCAAACGCCTTTTCTTGAAACGCGTAACAGTCACGTCCGCTTAAATGCCTATAAAATCATCTTTAGGGTTTCTTTTAAGTTCGACACTTGTCAAACATCCGCCGGGTTCCCGCCAAAAAGGAAGCGAATCGACCGTGTAGAGGCGCTTCAACAGTGCGCTGATCTCAACCGTCTGTTTAATTTTGGTAGACCTCTCTTGCAGTCGACACTTGGCGTTCATCCTAGTTTCTTCTTTCGATCCAACGGCTACGAGCGTCCTGACCATGACTATAAGAAGACGAGGCCTTCACTGTGCAATCTTTTTGGCAATTTCTTTGCGAACATTTCTCCTTTTCCAACCGTGATTCGTTCAAATCAGTGTTCTCTGGAGTTTCCTTCGACCGTGGGTTCCCTTGCCTTCTCTCTGCTGTGACCTGTGAACGTAAAAGTTGGGCAAATCGTTCTGAACACCTTTTAGCCTTTCCGAGAACATGTAAGTCTTCTAAACGATCTCTTCTCCCCCCTTTTTATTTTGTGAGTCCTGTTGTTTTATCTTTTGAATGCTGCTAGGGAAAGACTTAAAGCTTTGTTGGATTTTGCTTAGGGCACTTTTAGAACCCACCTATTTAGCTAAGATGGAAGCCCCGAAAAGTTTTTTTAGCTATAGACTGACTTCCCCTTCTTTGTTTTCCGGATGTTAGGGATGTCTGACAATATTTCTCCCCCTGAAAATCCTACTAAACCCTAAACTCCCCCTGCTGAAGAGCTCTCCTCGGGATCGGGGGCACCCAGTGTAGAAGACCTTGACACTACCCCCACTCATTCTGAGATTGAACAAGATTCTTACCATCAAAGGGTTCCTCGGAAGGATCCAGAGCCCGGTGATCTTGGCTCCTCGGCTCTGGATATGAACCGTCCTTCCAAGATAACTGAAGGTGACCTCGCACTACTTCGACAACGATATGATATTCCAATACACATCGCCCTTGAAGTTCCCGGCCCGATGGATCGTGCTAGTCAACTTGACGAGGGCTCGGTGGCACTTCTTCCTGCTTTTTTTGAGTGTGGGCTGTGGCTGCCGATGCAACGTTATTTTGCTTGGATGCTGGCCGAGATGGAGATTGCCCCCTGTCAACTGAGTTTAAATAGTTGCAGGATTTTGGCCGGTATACATGTGGTTTGGCACCGGGCAGGTTTAGGTGAACCTTCTTTGGAAGAGGTGAAGAGGTTATATCGTTTGAAATCCAACCCAAAGACTCACCACGGTTGGTATTACCTCTCTGCTTATAATAGTTCGTCCAACGTTGTACAGAAACTTCCTGACTCTAACAAGAATTTCAAAGATCTTTGGTTCTGGGCTACTGGGGATTGGGGTCGGGTCCTGAGATCATTTGAAGAGGACGTCTCGGTTCCGAATATCTTCAGATCGGGAGGTTAGGGGTTCCTTATCATCTTTATGTGTCATTTCTTCTTAGCTTCATGTTTTTAGGGTCCTGACTTCTTTTATTTCCCCCAGCCTGTTGGAGGGATGCTCCCAAGGTTTCCCGCCAAGTCCGGAGGCGGGTATCCTGGGCTCGGTGATACGCCGGTCTCTGGAGGGAGTTGGTAAATGATGCAGCTTTTGTTGAGTCGGGACTTATACGGGCCGCTCCTCCCAATGTCTCGGGTCGGATAGGTAGATGTCTGTTGATCTTCTTAGCCGGTTCCTTTGCTCAATTATCATGTTTGATGTCTTCTTTCTCCCCCCCTTATTTTTGTATGCTTAGGTCCTGAACCTTTCTTTTATCTTTGTTCTTTGCAGGCATGTCGAAGAGACCAAAGTATCTCGAGAAGTTGGCCGGTACCATGAAGAAGGCCGGCCGCGCTGATACTGGAACCTCCCGAGCACATCCTGAATCTGTTGAAGCTGAGAGGGTGTCTCAGGGGAAGGTTCAGCTAGCTGCTCGAGGTCTATCTTCTCCTTCTGGTGCGCCGTCATCAGGATCTGCTAGTCTTGTCAGTCCGCCGAAGCATTTTAGGAAGAGGAGGCCTCAGTTCGGGTCAGAGGAGACTTAGTTGGTTCAAGAGGAGGAGGAGGAGCCCGTCCAGGGCAAGAAGAAAGATGCCCATCGGGGGAAAAAATTGTCTGGGGGCTCCTCCAAGAAATGAAAAGGTTCTGTAATCCTCGGTGTGGATGATTTGGGGGAAGACATCCGGGAGGCTACTTCCCATTTAGCGCCGGCATTTAATGAAATGGCCGAGGTGATTCCTCCGGGGGAGGTTTCGAGATATGAGGACATCTCTCCTGAGGCTCTGGTGACCGAGATGAGCTCCCAAATGGCAAAGGTAGTTTTACCCTTCTCCCTTCTGATTTCGGGTCTCGATTTTCTTTATCTCATATCTTGACTTCTTCGTTTTTGTGCAGGCTACTTACCTTATGGCTAAAAATAAGGACCTCCTCTTGAGCCTACTGTCTGAGGGTGGTCAGGCCCAGAGGCTTCAGAATCGTCTTACAGAGGTGGAGGCTAAACTGGCCGAGCGGGAGGAGGTGATAAAGAATCAAGAGTCGACTGCAATTGAGACTTTTAAAACAAACAAGGCTCTTATGGCTGCTGCCGCGTTGGAGCGAAAACTTGCCGACTCTGCTAAGGAGGATTTGAAGGCTGCCCAATCTGAGATCGGCATTTTGAAAGTGAAGGTGTCAAGTGTTGAAGCCAAACTAAAGGCCAACGACGAACAAATGGTGCGGGCTCGGGATGATCTTGAGAGGAGAGAGGCCGATCTTGAGGCCGAGAAGGATGCTATCCACCTTGAAGGGGTTGGCGATTGTGCTGAACTAATACCGATGGTACTGTCAGGTCTGAACATGGATCCTATCTACGCGGCCATCAGTTTCTGCAAGGGGGAGATCTCCGAGGAGGAGTTTCAGAAATGGCTCCCCCTTATTCCGAGGGGGTGATGGATCCGGACCCGAATTCGGTTGCTCCGGTCTCCCAGGTTTTTCAAGAGGGGCGACCCGATGCTCCTATCCCCGGCGAGGACTGTCTTGAGATCCCTCCTCCAATCCATGAAGCAGAGGTTCCTCATGTTGCTGAGGTCAACGCTGTTGTTCTCCTCCCTGAGGTCGAGCCGATCCTTCCGTCGTCTGGTCCAGCCGAGGAGGAAATTCCTGCCCTTGCGCGGGCTGATTGAGAAGGGGTAACCCGGCCGGGGCCCTGTGTACACCTTAACTTCTTTTCCCCTCTTTTTTTGTAATAACTTTGTACACTTCTATTAATGTATTAATATATTTATCTTTCTTCCTCTTCTTTTTTTTTTCTTGTCTTTTCTTCCTGTTGTCCGAACGCTTTGAGGCCCTTTTGCGGGGGACTATATGAGCTGGAGGGGCATAACCCGACCCCGAGGTGAGTAAAACACTTGGTTCTGGGGGAATGTTACCTCCCCAGTCCAAAAGAAGACCGACTCGGTGGGACGTAACCCGACCCCGAGCTGAGTAAAACATTTTGCTCTGGGGGAATGTTACCTCCCCAGTCCAAAAAGAAGACCGACTCGGTGGGACGTAACCCGACCCCGAGCTGAGTAAAACACTTGGCTCTGGGAGAAGACCGACTCGGTGGGACGTAACCCGACCCCGAGTTGAGTAAAACACTTGGCTCTGGGGGAATATTACCTCCCCAGTCCAAAAGAAGACCGACTCGGTGGGACGTAACTCGACCCTGAGTTGAGTAAAACACTTGGCTCTGGGGGAATGTTACCTCCCCAGTCCAAAAGAAGACCGACTCGATGGGACTTAACCCGACCCCGAGCTGAGTAAAACACTTGGCTCTGGGGGAATGTTACCTCCCCAGTCCAAAAGAAGACCGACTCGGTAAGATGTAACCCTACCCCGAGCCGATTAGTCTAATGGCCTCGGGGGAGCGAAATCCAACCCCGAGCCGGGTAACCTTTGGGACTTGTGCAGAAGGGAATTGAATCAACCTTTTGAAGCCCTACCAAATCCGGCACGGGCGTCCCCTTGCCGGTCCGGTGAAAAACAAAAACAAAACTTCAGAAAATAAGATAAAAGGGCGGGGGTGATTTAGCACTTATCCCTAAAAATGTTTTTGCAAGTATAAACAACAACATGGATGCCTCAAGACAGTGTCCTGTCCGAGGTCTCCAAAATAAAATTCTGAATCTTTCAATTCAGCGTCCCGGCGAACCAGCATTTGGATCGGTGGAGCATTTTAAAATGGTAAGGGCACATCCTTTATACGTTGGGTCGCTATGGAGCCTATATATTTATGCGAGGGCTCCTCCTTACCGCACTGGAGCAGGCACATACCACAGGGGCACAACGCCTCCCCGTGCTGCGCCTATCTTGGATCCAAATGATGAACGGATCAAAGAGTGTCCGGGATGCTAATAGTATATTCCTCCTTAGGTTCGGTATCACTGGAGCCAGCAATCGTCACAGGGGCATCATCATCCCCCGTGCTATACTTTCCCACGGATCCGTTACATCGGGTAAAAGAGTGCTTCGACACATTAAGGGCATGTTCCTCCTTATGTTCGGCAATTTTGGAGTGTGCAATCGCTACGGGGGTATCATCCCTCCCCGTGCCATGCTTCTCACAGATCATATGCATCGAGTATGTCCCTGAGGACCCCGAGCCAATAGAGATACTTGGTTCTGGGGGAATGTCCTGTCCCCAGACCAATGATCATGACTCGGTGGGACGTAACCCGACCCCGAGCCGAATAGTTTAAGTGATCTCGGACTGTTGTGTCGAGTATGTCCCCGGGGTTTTGAATATGGTTTTGCAAATTTTTGTTTTTAGAAGAATGGGTGAAAAAAGGAAAGTTTTATTTATACTTTGGGGACATACTGCCCTTCTTACAACTCTCTGCGGGTCATTTTGAGAGAGGTTTTTTATATGAGCTTCTGCCCCTTGTTGGGTTGCTGTAAAAGAAAAGATGGGAGGGGGAATTTACTGAAAGTATTTTCTCAACATCTCCGCGTTACACGGTTTTCTCAGTCTTGTGCCGTCCAGCTGTTCTAAGGTGTAAGCCTCTGGCCTTACTACCTCTATGATTTTGTATGGCCCTTCCCATTTGGAACCTAGTGAGCCCTCATCTGGTCGCCGGGTGTTCAAGGTGACCTTTCTCAATACTAAATCTCCTGGGAGGAAGGATCGTGCCCGAACTCTTCTGTTGTAGAAGCGGGCCATTCTTTGTTGGTAGACTGTTGCCTTCATGGCGGATCTCTCTCTTTTTTTCCTCGATTAGGTCGAGGTGGTTTTTGATAAGTTCTTCGTTCTACTCATTCCCGAAGTGGCGGACCCTGTGTGTTGCTACCCCGATTTCTGCTGGAATGACGGCCTCACATCCGTAAGACAGGAAAAATGGTGTTTCCCCTGTGGAATCTTTGTAGGTTGTCCGATGTGCCCATAGTACCTCTGGTAATTCCTCAACCCATAGGCCCTTACATGATCCGAGCCGGGCTTTGAGGTTTGCCTTGATGGTCTTCTTTGTTGCCTCAACCTGTCCGTTTGACTTGGGATGGGCTGGTGAGGTGAATTTTAGGGCGATCTGGAGGTCTTCACAAAGCTTCCTGAACCCCTTGCCGTCGAAATGCTTTCCGTTGTCAGTGATGATTGGTCGGGGAATCCCGAACCAGCAGATAATATTTCTTTTTAAAAACTCTGTGGCCTTCTTTTCCGTGATGGTGGATAGCGGTTCGGCTTCTACCCATTTAGTGAAATAGTCTATGGCCACGATTACGTACTTTTCCTGCCCTCGCCCTCTTGGCATTGGTCCTATGATATCCAGCCCCCACTGCGCGAAAGGCCAGGGGCTGGACAGGGTGGTTAATTGTTCTGCTGGCTGGTGGTGGAGGTTGGCGTTCTTTTGACAGCCGTCGCATTTCTGAGCTATCCTCACACCGTCCTGATGCATGGTCGGCCAGTAAAATCCTTATCTTAAGGCTTTGAAGGTGATTGATCTTCCTCCGGCGTGACTTCCACAGATGTCTGCGTGGATTTCTCTGAGCACATAATCTGCTTCTTCTTTCACCAAGCATCTTAGGAGGGGTACGGTGTGGCCTCTTCGGTAGAGCACTCTTTCGATTAAGGAAAACTTGGTGCTTTTGAATTTTAGCTTTCTGGCTTCCTTTCTGTCCTCGGGTGTTTCTCCTGTTTCCAAATATTTTCTGATCGGTTGCATCCATGAAGTTTCTTCTTCTTTCTCTAGGGTTTCTACTTCGAGTTCTCCTATGTTTTTTTCTCGGAGGCAGATTAGGGGGACTGTTCTGGGGTTCTCCGTCTTTATTGAAGATGCGAGCCGGGTAAGAGAATCTGCTTCGCCATTGTCTTCTCGCCCGATTTGTTCAAAGCGAACGTTCCTTATTTTTTCTACCAACCTTTTTGCCTCAGTCAAGTAGGCTCTCATACTGGGTTCCCTGGCCTGGAACTCGCCCTTCAGTTGTTGAATAGCAAGTTGTGAGTCACTTCTTATTGTGACGACGTGGACTCCTATTACTGTGCATAGCCTTAATCCGGCCAGGATTGCCTCATACTCTGCTTCATTGTTTGTGGTTTCGAAGGCGAACTTTAAGGCAAACAACACTTATTCCCCCTTGTTATTTTTTAACACGATCCCGGCCTCACCGTCCTGCCAGCTGACAGATCCGTCCACCGATATGTCCCATTTGTCTTCCTCTACAGTCAAGGTCTGGGGATCGGTGAATTCTGCAATAAAATCCGCCAAGGCTTGCCCTTTTATTGATGTCCTTGGTAGGTAGGAGATGTCGTACTCGCTTAACTCTACCGACCATTTCATCAATCTTCCCGAGACCTCCGGTTTTTGTAAGATATGTCGCAGGGGGTGATCGGTGTAAACCCCGATGGGGTGGGCTTGGAAGGAAGGCCGCAGTTTCCGAGCCTCAACAATCAAAGATAGGGCAACAAACTCATGTACGGGATACCTTGTTTCTGTATCCAGTAGGGCTTTGCTGACATAGTACACTGGTCTCTGGGTTCGGTTGGCCTCTTGCACCAGCACCGAACTTACTGCGTGTCTTGAAACAGCCAAGTATAAGTATAACTTCTCTCCGGGGAGAGGTTTTGCTAGGAGCGGGGGCTGCGCTAGATATTGTTTCAGTTGTTGAAAAGCCTCTTCGCACTCTGGAGTCCAGTCGATCCTCTTTTGGGCTTTCTTGATGGCTTTGAAGAAAGGGTGGTATTTGTCTGTTGCTCGGGAGATGAATCAGTTAAGTGCGGCTAGCTTACCGGTTAGACTTTGAGCTTCTTTCACCGTCCCGGGTGATTTCAAATCCAGTACGGCTTTTATCTTTTGTGGATTTTCTTCTATGCCCCTGGAGCTCACCATGTATCCTAAGAATATTCCGGAGGCCACCCCGAAGGCGCACTTTTCTGGGTTGAGCTTCAAATGGTATTTCCTTAATAACTCGAAGGTTTTCTTCAGGTCGGTGATGTGGCACCCGGGTGCCTCAGACATTGTTATCATGTCGTCAACATACACCAACATTGATGTGCCGATGAGTGGTTTGAAAATTTTGTTGACCAGCCTCTGAAAGGTGGCACCTGCGTTTTTTAATCCGAAGGGCATTATTTGTAGCAGTAAAGCCCCTGATCGGTGACAAAAGTCGTTTTCTCCTCGTCAGCAGGGTGCATTTTGACCTGGTTGTATCCTGAGAAGGCGTCCATAAAGCTCAGTAGTCCTTTACAGGCTGTTGTATCTACCAGCTGATCTATGTTTGGCAGTGGGAAGCTGTCATTTGGGCATGCCTTGTTGAGGTCGGTGAAGTCCACGCACATTCTCCATTTCCCGTTTGCTTTCTTTACTAATACCACGTTTGAAACCCATTCTGGGTACTTGACTTCTCGGATGAAGCCTGCTCTTAACAGTTTTTCCACCTCGGACGCCACTGCTTTGCATCGTTCTTGGTTAAAGATTCTTCTTTTCTGTTTAACCGGTTTGTGTGCCGGGTTTACTGCCAAGCAGTGACTGATAAACTTTGGATCAATTCCGGGCATGTCATCGTGTCCCCATGCGAAGATGTCGGGGTATTCCCGTAGGCATTCCAGCAGGCCCTTTTTTAGGATTTCATCCAAGTTCTCTCCTATCTTTATACTTTTATTCGGTCCGAACAGGTTGACTTCTTCCAATTCTTCAGCTGCCTCTAGCCGGGCGATTTTATCCGGGCGAGGGCCCGGGTCCTGCCTTGGATTTTCCTCGTCTTCCCCCATTTGCGTCTTTCTGGTGCTTCCTTTGACGCAGAGGGTTTCTCATGAGAGGGTGGCGAAACAACTGCGGGCTATCTTCTGACTTTCGTATATGATTCTGATTCCCTCCCGATTAGGAAATTTCAGTTTCAGGTAGTAACAGGACATTGCAACCTTTGTTTTCATCATAAAAGGTCGGCCCATGATGACTTGGTAACTGCTGAGGCAGTCTACCACGGTGAAGTTTACCATACCTGTCCGGGTTCGGGGGTGAGTTCTGATGGTTGTTGCCAGTTGTATCCTTCCTAGCGGGATGACCGTCGAGCCTCCAAAACCATATAGGGGGTGCCGTCATTAGTTAGGTTTACATATTCTACCCCCAGGCTTTCTAAAGCTTCCTTGGATATTATGTCTGCTGCGCTTCCGGGGTCTACCAGGATTCTATCCACCTCTGTGCCGCTGATTGTAGCCTTGATTTTCAGTGCATCATCATGGGGGAAACTCACCCCTCGTGCATCCTTGTCGGTGAACATTATTGGCACCGACCGTCCTCCTTGTAGTGCCGGGGGTCTTTCTGTTCCTAGTACCTCTGCCCCTCGAGCTCTGCTGTAGTTCTTTCTTGACCGATTTGAGTCCCCGGCCAGCGTGCTTCCCCCTGCGATGATGTTCACCTGTCGGTTTCGTGCCCTCTGTCTGGCCACCATGACCTCATGGTCGATGTACCTATTTAGATACCCTTTTCGGGCTAGGTCCTCCATCTGTTCACGCAGATCTTTGCATTCGTCCGTTTTGTGTCCCCTCAGGTTATGATGTACGCAGTAAGACTTATGGTTCCTTTTATCTGGGGGGAACCTCCTGAGGTCGGGCTCTATCAAGAGGCTCTTTTCTTGTATCTCCATGATGATCTGCCCTGGTGGCTTTCTCAGGGGAACATATGTTTCTTCTCGGACTATGGGGTTCACCTGAGTCGCGGCCCCTTTTTCCCGATCTCTTTGAGGGATTGGCTTGAATTCTTTGGGTTTTGGATTGAATCTTTTGAATTCCCTATCCGGTCGTCGGGGGGCCTCCGTTCTTGCTGTTCTTTCTCGAATGGCCGCCCCCTTTCGGGAGAACTTTTCTTTCTACCAAGACGAACTTCCGGGCTACCTCTAGGTCGGTGGCATAATTAGGTGTGTCCTGGATTCTTAGGTGAGTGCATAACCTCCCGACCTTCAGGGATCCCTTTAAGCTTTCTAGGGCTTCTAGGGATTCGTATCCCCCGACTTCCAGCACCATGTTATGATATCTTTCAATGAAGATTTTTAGAGGTTCGTCATCCCCTTGCTTCATAAGCCTTAATTCTCCAATCGTCTTTTTGGGGATGTAGGCCCCTTTAAAGTGCCGAACGAACAATTTCCTAACCTGTGTGAAGTTCCTGATGCTCCCCGGGGCCAGACTTCTGTACCACAGGATGGCGGGTCCGCCCAAAGTCAGGGGGAACACTTTGCAGATGGCATCTCCTACTACTCCCCGGACTTCCATTAGCAGGACAAAGCTTTCGATGTGGGATTTCGGATCAGAGTGACCTTTATAAGGTGCCATGGTCGGCATATTGAATCATTTTGGGAATTTGGCCGACTTTATTTCTTCCGTGAGGGGAGATTCCCCCTCGTCGTCCCGCGCATCACTAGCATTAGTCTTGAGGCTTACCCCCCACTTGGTCATCTCCTTTTTTAACCAAGATTTTATCTCATTGGTCGTACCACCACGTTATTTCCTGTGCCTTTCTATGCGTCCATTGCCTTGGGTGCGGTGTTCCCTATGTTTTGAAACTTCTCGCGCATCCTCGCTATATTCCCTTTCTTCTCTTCTGGAGTTGTGGAGGCTATTATAAGAGGGATCGGGCGATTGTCCTCTTTTTCCTCTTCTCTCTTCTTCCCATGTGTCCTATGTTTGTTAATCTTTTTCTACAATCACGGATTTTATTCCGTAGGGGCCCTTCCTCCTGGGTTCATCATCCTCACTTATATCTACCACCCTTTTTCCTTTTCCTCTCTCACCTTTTCTTCGACTCTTTACGACTTCTAGTCTCTCGTTGTTCGCTCCTTCCATTCTCTCTAGCCGATCTATCATGGACCTCATGCTTTCTTCCATTTTTTTCATCCAGTCTGTTGCCGGATTCCCAGAAGATTGATGATTTCCATCTTCTGCCATTGTCCTACCACGCGAGCTGCTTTTTGCTGGTTCCCCACAGACGGCGCCAACTGTTGACGGCTAATTTTGGTCTCAGGGTAATATAGGAATATCACCTCCGAGGTAATCCTCCTTCAATAGTGAATTTGTTTGGTTATGGGGGACCAAAAGCAAACTTAGCAAAAGACAGATAAACACGCCAATCAACAAGGAGATTTAACGTGGTTCGGTGGGTTTGGATCCGACCTACGTCCACGGACAAAAACAGGATGACACTTTTATTACTTAAACACGCTTCTCAGATCTTTTTTGTGTTTTACAAGTCGGAGCTTGATGATTCTGATCTTCCTTACACACACTCTGCTCTCCTATTTATAATAGTACAGAAATCAGACTCCTATTTGTATAAGAATACCTAGTTGAATTCAGTCTTCTCCTCCTGTAAGGACTTCTAATCCAACGTTGCCTTCCATTTTTCTTATTCCTTTTTAGATTCTGACTTCATTTCCTTGTGAAAGTAGGATAATCCATTTCATCTTATCCACAGGAATAGAGTGTCATCATCTTGAGCATATCTCGCTATCTTGGTCGGTTTTCATGTGGTCGGTCATGATAGTCCTTTATGCTGAGAATGCTGATGTCGACCTGATAGTGCCCGGCTATCTGAACCCAAGTGATCGGTTGCCGGGCATAAAGTGCTCGGTCTATCTCTGTTGTGGTCGGTTTGAAACCATAAGGTGCTTGGACCCTTAAGGTGGTCGGGTCGGCCTTAACGGTTTCTCCAAATGGTGGGAATTACCCTTCTGTCCTCGTCGTGCTGCTTTAAATATCTTAATGCCTGAAAACACCATCAACATCATGTTCTACTTATTTGCTTAACTCCATACTTAGGCATAATATGTTATTTTATCAAATAAAGTAACTTATTAATTTTCCAGGACCATCCTGAAATATTATTCCCAATTTGAAAATTATAGTCGTCTAAATAAATTTTCACCCAGGAGGATTAGTTTAAACACTAATATTCATTTTCAATCTTGATTCTAATAGTCCAACTATTTAATCAATGATTTGTGGTACTATGTATTATATTGATATCATAGTCCAACTATACAATCAAATATAATTTAAATTATTAACCTCAATTACATTGATTACTATAATCTAATTATAAAATCAACTGTAAATCGAAATTAATTAATTGAAATATATGATTATTATAATCCCATTATATAATCAACTATATACAGTCCAACTGCTTTTTAAAACAACAATTTAAATATTAGTCCAACTAACATTTAATTGATATGACGAAATATTTGTGATTGAGCGCGTATGGCGAGTAATTGAACGAATATTGCAAATTCAATTCTTGCCTCCCACTATTTTTCGGCGAGCCTCTAACCCTCTGTCGAGTACTCGGGAAACCGTGTTTCCTAGTGGGCTAGGATCCCGTTAAATATCACACAATCTTGACTTTGGCCAACAAATTGTATGATAATTAACTAGGTAGATCTCTAAGATCGATTGGATCCAATCCAATTCCTAGATCCGGTAGGGGGACATCCAAGTCCGAAACATATATCTTATATATGCCAATACATCCAATGTATTACCTAACCTTTTTCCTCTGAATCAACTAAGCCTTGGCTTTGGCACAACAAACTTAGTGATCCCAGTCAAGCGCGACCCATTGACCATGGAAAGCTTCGTAATCAATGTCGATGGACAAGAAATGGTCTTGACTTTGGCCAACAAACCACAACTTGGAGAAGACACTGATATGGAACAAAGCCTTCGTGATTGAAACACATCTTTGACAGACAAAGGCCTTGAATTTGGCCAACAAACCAATGTCGTCTCGGATCTTGAGTGAGAATCACTCAATGGAAGGAAAAACGCTTAATATTGAGCGAGGGTTTTTCGCGTGCAAATTGGCAACCAATTTATTATCTTTGTTAAGGTCTCATCATCATACACCCTTAAGCATGCATTCTAAATACATAATAAAGCGCATATGAAATAAAATAATAATGATATGCAGATGGATATTTTACATTGATCCTAGATCAAATCTCTCTCTTTCTCTCTCCAGCTAGCACATGTATTACTTCTACCCGTTACACTACACTTCTAAAGAAACCTCATTTACATTGAGGGGAATAGGTGAGAAGAGAATACATAGAAATAAGAGATAAGGCTGGACTCACAGGTCCAATTAATAAATCAAATTTATTACAATTTCCAAAATAGCCTCACCCATCTAATATCCATCCGATATACATTATTCATGCATCACAACCATGTATTCACACAAGCATGTTATCAATCAATCTAATCAAATTAATTAATCTGATAATTAGTGATCATCCAATGTTGAAACAAAAATTTGATTTTGTTCGAGTCAAACTCTTTTTGCGAACACGTACTCAAAGTATGATTTCTACGGATCAAATTAAATTACATAATTAAATCCAATTTAGTACGCATTTAATTCTAATTCATTATTTAATTCCAAATTAAATTTTATACTTTATAAAATAAACTTTTACGACTTAAATTCCGAATTTAATCATTACGGGTCTCAAAGCCCGATTAATATCCAATATTAATTTAATTAAAGTCCAATGGGCTTTTAATTAATTTCTTGAGGCGTGGACTTTTGGTCAACTCGGGTCAAACCAAATAACCAAATCCAATCCGGGAGTTACCCCATAAGCCCAAAATCAATTTTGGCCCATTAGGCCCAATTAAACTTTAAAGGTTCATTAGTCGCATTTGGGCCTTTTGGATGCGGTTTTGGGCCTAATTGTATCCAACCAATTTCGCCTAAACCCAACTTTGTACAACAAAGCCCAACAAGCCCAATAACAACTTTAAAAGCCCAAATTCAATTTAAGGCCCAATTTAATTAAATTACAAAATCCAATTTTACAATTCAATTAAACAAATTGCATAGCATTATTAATTACCCAAATCAAAGTTTCCAAAACATCAAATTTGTCCAATTAATCATGCTTATCATCAATGAATCATGTCCAACATAATTTGACAAAAATCAAACCCAATTACATGCTTCAAGTGTCTCGGCCAAAGAGGGAAATTATGCCCAAATCAAATTCAATCCAATTGAACCCAATCAAACATAAAATCAACATCCCCTAATGATTTCCAAGTCATCCAATGAGCAAAAAATCAAAAATCCAAGACATTAGGGAGCTAACCAAATTCGGCCACAATGAACAAATTGGGGAAAATCAATCCAATTAATTTTTCAACAAATTGATTACATATAACTCTAAGTTATCCATATACAAGCATACTTAAACAAACAATTTGCCAAAATCATGCTTAAATCAAAAAGCCCCAAATTTGAGCTAAGAACCCTAATTTCGTTTTATGCACAAATGGCTCAAGATACCATTGTTGGGTTTCAATCAAGTACCAAGGATCATTTATAAAGCATAAAAACGAGTTGAATACAACCAAATGAGGTGCGGAAAAACTCACATGGATCGGTAGAGATGCAACGAAGATGAACCAACAACGCACTTCAAGTTTCTGTCTCCCTCAAAGCTCGGCAATGGCAGTGAACTGCAGCTTCATTTTCGGATTTGGGTGGTCCTCCATTGATGCTCCAAGCTCCAAGCTTATCAAGGTGATTCCAAGCTCATGAAGACACTTCTCTATCACCTTTGTATTCCTCCATGAGTGTGCTAGCACATAGATCTTGCAAAAAGATCATTTGCTTCTCCTTCTAATTCGGTCAAACCAGAAAAACCAGAAGCAGAAATCGGTCCAAGACCGTGAGAGAAGAAGAAATCATTTTTGGCTCCAAAAGGTTGAGAAAAACGTGAACCAGGAGAGAGAGGAGGGAAAAGAAAAGTAATAGGTTTTATTGATTTATTTTCCAAAAATAAATAAAACATATATACCAAAATGTTTTTCCCAAAAGCAAAGCATTAAATGCTTTTAATCACCACAAATCAACTCACATCAATCACTAAAATATCACATCACTCAAAGTGACATGTGATTTGACGCTTGATGTGACTTGTGATTTGACGCTTGATTTGACTTGCGTGCCGCACTCGAATTCAAAATGTGAATGCGCTCGCAGATACTAACGGATGTTCTTAACATCAATCCAATGACTTTCACTTGGATTGGCCCGTTTTTGAATCCATAAGCTCAAAGCGTATAAGACACCAGGTCTCGTACATTTTTCAATGTACAGTTTCTCGGAGAGTATTTCGAAAGTCAAGCTTTTGCCGATAGTTATTTTATGGCAATATCATTTCCAAGAAATAACATATTATCATTATTTTTATATAGGACAACCACTGTCAGTGCGCTTCCACTAACCCTCTTATATACACAAGAATCATTTCGTTTTGAATTAAATCATAAATCATTATGATTACATCAAAACGATAATTCCAAGAACCTAATGCTTGCTTCAATCCAAACATGGATCGAATAACCCGCAAACCTTGTTTGCTAGTTACGTCAAAACCGACAGGATGTTGTAAACATCCTCCAAAAGGTTTCCTTTTCAGGAAAGCGATTTTCCCGTAAAGTTGTCATATTTCATAAATGAAACATGCAGCATTAGCAAGCATTATCCAAATGGATTTACCGTGGCGACAGGTAAAAGGTTGAATCGTAATCAACACAATGTTGATAACGATACCTTTTCGTCAAAAGCCTAGCTTTATACGTTGGTATGTTGCCATCCATGTACGTCTTCCTTGAAGACTTATATAGTACCATTAGGCACAATGCCTTGTGGTACATCAACTAGTATCCAAACTGGTTGATATACTTGGAATCCACTTCAGACTCATGGCACTTTGCCATAATAGGGAGTCGATACCTTGTATCACTTCCTCATATGTAGTCAGTTGGTATTCCTCAATAAGATAGACATCTTTATGAGGTGAGATCATAAACCCATACCACAAGTTGTTTTCTGACTCTCTCTGACTTAGGAGGTTCTTGTGTATTCGACGATTAATAGTAATAGTTTCATCCTTGATGAACTATTTATGTTCTATTAAGGTTCGGTGCCTTTGAATAGTATTACTCCGATTTTCATCGAGTTTTACTATCCTCCCACTTACCACTGCATATCGGTTATTCCTTTTAGGAAAACCGCATGGTGCGCAACAATCTAATTGTTCTCTTGTGAGGTGTATAAGTACAATACTTATGGTATCCCTAGGATGACCTACAATTGGCACTTATCCTATTTGGGTTTTAGTTTGGTATCATCCAAAATATGCCTAGCATTCCCAAATATTCAGGAATGTGAAACCCGATTTCTTTTCCTATTCATATCTATTATGATATCTGTCAAACAGATTATTATGGAACCTTATTCAAAATAAGTTATTGCACTGTTTAAAGCTTATCCGTTGAAGGAAATGGTAGCTCAGAGCGACTCGTGATTAACCTTATCATGTCTAACAAAATTCGGTTAATCCATTCGGACACACCGTCAAACTGACGTGTTCCAGGAGGAGTCCTCATTGAAAGAATACTATACTCGTTCAAGTATACGAGAAAATTATTGCTTAAGTATTTTCCATTACGGTCTTATCGTGATGGTTTAATACTTTAGCCGATCTGTTTGTCTATTTCGTGTCAAAACTAAAAGTTTCCGATTTGTGTTTCAAAAGAAACACATAACCCTAACGCGATGCCACATCCGTAAAGGTCACGAAATATTCATATCAACATCTAGGCTAGCTAGACATGGGCCCAATTGCTTCACTATGAAGTAGGGCTAACAGGTCGGTGGCATTTACACTTTTACCAAGTAAATGTCTTTTAGGCACTTTGCCCAATAAACTAGATTCGTAGTCTTTATTTGAATGAAATCAAATTAGTCCTGGTACCCACTCTTCAAAAGTGCGGATATACGATTCTTGTTTAATAGTGTCCCTGACAACTATGCCACATCCAAGTTTCTTAATTGATCAAATCAATTTGAGCTAATTGTTTGTCATGTTATATATTTGAGATATATTTATATTCAAAATATAAATGTTGTTATTCACATCTAATGTGTTCATCTTAATATCATCTTTATATAATAAAACACTTTAGTGTTCTAGAATATAAAGGTTCACCCGCAGCGGGTTAAACACTGATATAGAGATAATGTATATTGTCAAACTAGTTACATTATAACAGTTTCCAAATTTAGGTACACACCCGAGAGTAGTTCCTAAACTTAGGTATCTACGGTTAAAATAGTGACTTTCGTCCCGTTTTCAATTCACAGATAAATCTCAATTGAATTCAGTATCCTGTTCAAACCAGATTCTGAACATCAATATATATTTTATGTATCACACTAAGTATCTAAAATCTAATTTTAATACTAGCTGTGAACATAATTATGACAATCATTTTTGAAGTTAGAGCCTTGCTTGTCATCAATTCCTTCTTGGGATATGTCCTTTTATCTTCCTAGAAGATTATAATGATTTTGCCTTTGCCTTTTCCATATTTCGATCCCCTTTGGCCAAGCCTCGGGTTTCTAGAAAATCGAAGTAAGGTGCGCCTTGCGCTACTTGCCTTATTGCAAACTTTGACTTTATCTTCTTGAGATTAGTCATTAATTCTCCAAGGATTATTTATTGCAATTTTACTTCTAAAATCTAATTTTAGATTTATAAAGATCCTTCAATTTCAGTATCATACTTTAAGAATCTAATCTTTAGTTCTGATAAAGAAATTAAGTAGTCTTTATGACAAGTATTATGGATTAAGCACTAAAGTTATCATTACATGAATATTCCAAATATCATGTTCCACTTATTTGCTTAACTCCGGACTTAGGCTTAATATATTATTTTATCAAATAAAATAACTTATTAATTTCCAAGACCATCTTGAAATTTATTCTCAATTTGAAAATTAAACCATTTAAATACATTTTCCCCAAGATTATGTTTTAAATGTCAATCTTTCAATTTATCTTGATTCTAATAGTCTAACTATTTAATCAACGATTTGTGGTACCTTTTATTATAATGATTATAATAGTTCAACTATATAATCAAATATAATCTAAATTAATTAACCTCAATTACATTGATTACTATAATCCAATTATAAAATCAACTGTAAACTGAAATTAATTAATTCAAATATATTTATTAATATAATCCAATTATATATAATCAACTATAATACAGTCCAACTGTTAATTAAAATAACAATTTAAATATTAGTCTAACTAACATTTAATCTAACGACGAAATAATTTGAATGAGCGCATATGGCGAGTAATCGAACGAATATTGCAAATTCAATTCTTGCCTCCCACTATTTTTCGGCGAGCCTCTAACCCTCTGTCGAGTACTCGGGAAACCACGTTTCCTAGTGGGCTAGGATCCCGTTAATTATAACACAATCTTGACTTTTGCCAACAAATTGTATGATAATTAACTAGGTAGATCTCTAAGATCAATTGGATCCAATCCAATTCCTAGATCCGGTAGGGGGACATCCAAGTCCGAAACACATATCTTCTATATGCCAATACATCCAATGTATTACCTAACCTTTTTCCTCTGAATCAACTAAGCCTTGGCTTTGGCACAACAAACTTAATGATCCCAGTTAAGCGGAACCCATTGACATGGAAAGCTTCGTAATCAATGTCGATGGACAGGAAGTGGTCTTGACTTTGGCCAACAAACCACAACTTGGACAAGACACCAATATGGAACAAAGCCTTCGTGATTCAAACACATCTTCGATGGACAAAGGCCTTGACTTTGCCCAACAACCCAATGCCAGTCTCGGATCTTGAGTGAGAATATCTCAATAGAAGGAAAGACGTTTACTATTTTTTGAGGGTTTTTCGCGTGCAAATTGGCAACCAATTTATTATCTTTGTTAATGTCTCATCATCATACACCCTTAAACATGCATTCTAAACACATAATAAAGTGTATATGAAATAAAATAATAATGATATGCGAATGGATACTTTACATTGATCCTAGATCAAATCTATCATTTTCTCTCTCCAACTAGCACATGTATTTACTTCTACCCATTACACTACACTTCTAAAGAAACCTCATTTACATTGAGGGGAATAGGTGAGAAGAGAAATACAATGAGAATAGAGGTGATAAGGCTGGACACGCAGGTCCAATTAATAAATCAAATTTATTACAACTTCCAAAATTATCCCACCCGACTAATATCCATCCGATATACGTTATTCATGCATCGCAACCATGTATTCATACAAGCATGTTATCAATCAATCTAATCCAATTAATTAATCTGATAATTAGTGATCATCCAATGTTCAAACAATGATTTGATTTTTGCGCGAGTCAAACTCGTTTTGCGAATAAGTACTTAAAGTACGAATTCTTGAATTAAATTAAACTACAAAATTAAATCCAATTCAATTTGTATTTAATACTAATTCACTATTTAATTCTAAATTAAATATTACACTTTTATTAACGAACCTTTACGACTTAAATTCCAAATTAAATCGCAACGGGTCTCTAAGCCCGATTAACATCTAATGTTTATTTAATTAAAGTCCAATGGGCTTTTAATTAATTTCTTTAAGGCGTGGACTTTTGGTCAACTCGGGTCAAACCGATAACCAAGGTCCAATCCGGGAGTTACCCCATAAGCCTTTAAATTAATTTTGGCCCATTAGACCCAATTAAATAATTAAGGTCCATTAAGTCATAATTGGACTTTTGGATGCGGTTTTGGGCCCAATTGGATCCAACCAAATTGGCCTAAACCTAACTTGGTACAACCAAACCCAAAAGCCCAATTACAACCTATAAAGGCCCAATTTCCAAAATAAGCCCAAATTAATTAACTTATAAAATTCCAAATTCCATAATTAATTAACCTAAGTGTAATACACAATTAACCACCCAATTAATATTTCTAAAACATCAATTAGCCTAATTAATCATGCACTTTAATAACAAATAGTGTCCAACACAATTTCATCAAAATCAAACCCAATACATGCTACTTTATTCTCGGCAATTAGGGGGTTTTTCAAATTTTATTCAGTTTCAATCCAATTGAATCCACAATCATCATTTCCCAAATCAATTCAACTCATCCAATGAATTAAAATCAAAAAACACAATGCATTTCAAATGTTCAAGAATTCGGCCAAGCCACTTTAAAAGGGAAAAAATGTTCCAAATCAAAATTCAATCCAATTGAACTTCAAAACAACATTACCCACTTGTTTTAAGTCATCCAATGATCAAACAAACAAAAAACACCAAGAAATTAGGGTTCATCATTTTCGGCCTACTCCAAAAATTTGGGGAAAAATGGATCCAATCCAATTTCATGAAATTGAACATACACAACTTCAATTCATCAATATACAAGCATACTTAATCAATCAATTCAACCAAATAATGCTTCAATTGATTTTACCCAATTCAAACCCTAACTTTTTCATGCTTGATCAAAGCTCATAGAGACCTTTTTTGGTTTCTAATTAGGTCCCAAGATTCATGAAATCAAGCAAGAAAAAACGCATGAATACTTCAAGGAGTAAGGCAGAATACATACTTACATTGAATGGTTTGATGCTAGGAAGAACAAAACCCATTTTCCTTCTTGTTGAAGCTCGGTTTTGAGCTGCTGTGAACTGCTGGACTGCACGATGGGTGGCTATTTTGGCGCCTCCAAAATCGGCCATGAGAGACCTCCATTGAAGCTCCAAGCTTCAAGCCCCAAAATGGTTCCATGCTCATGTATTAGTTTCCCTATCACCATAATATAACCCATGTGTGTGCTAGCACTCTTTCTCCTTCTTCATTTTCGGTCAAACCAGAAATTGGAAGAGGAAGAAGGTAAAGAACGGCTCCAAGCGTGAGAGGGAGAAGAGATAAAATAGGAGGGAAAAATTAGGTTTCCCTTGAAACCGTGAATTGTAGAGAGAGAGAATGAAATGTTTTACTTATATACATCATCGGTGAATCTTCGGGAAGCGACCCATGAGATCCCCGGAAATGTTGGCAGTAAATACGGTCGTCGGACTATCCGAACACGTAAGTACCTCGTACTACGTTTATACCGATTTACAAGACAAGGTTGGCTTCTAGCAAAGCGCCATGCCTACCTAATTCTCCAAAAATATCGTTATAGGAATAAGTGATCTATATCAAGCGTAGTATATCGAAGTATTGCGTATTTCTGTCCAGTATCAGATGTTCACGTGCTAGGCCTGGGGTTGGAATTGTGTCTGCCCCGTACGAAGCACATATCAGATGTCTGGCAACTAGTCTCTATAATCAGATATACATGACCTTGTCATAATATCCCGATAGCTCAAGCATTCAAGAGAACGAGTTCCGTATCCTACGTGAC